>CM074727.1:20667246-21072246 GCA_037306005.1 Rhinophrynus dorsalis | reverse complement strand
AAGTAAGTTCAAGGGAAGACACTGAGGTTGACGCTGGGTATGTTGATGAAGGATGTTGATCCAGGGAAATATGCTTCACAATGCGCCGCGTACCAGTCTGGCACTCAAAGGGTTAAGATAAGAGCGGGGTTATTAGTAGGAGGTGTTGGTGTTTATTGAAGGCCCGTTCTGTGGTCAGCCTCTTGTTGTTCGTTCTGGCTTTGGTCATCACTGATATCTCTGTCTGCAGGTGCACACTGCATGCCAATGATCAACTGGCACTGGAAGGGCCTCTGTCTCGGGTAAAGTCACTGAAGAAATCTATACGCCAGTCTTTCCGCCGCATCCGGAGAAGCCAAGTCAATAAGCGCAGGGCAGGACCTGAGAGCAGGGTGAGGATATCATAGGGGGGTTTTCTTTTAGCCAGAAGGACTTGTTATACTGTGATACGGGACCTCAAGGCTGTGAGGGGCAACACCATTATAATGCAGTGTATTGGGCAACAATGTATTGCTGTCTGAAATGAGGAAAGGACACTGGGGCTATAGGTGACTAAATGTAACTTTATTTTAGTGCAAGTCTGAGGAAATAGGGGATGGTGTTAGATGTGCTGGTGCTGGCTCAGTCAAAGGAGGGTGCATGGTGTCTCTCTAAAAAAAAAAAAAAAAAAAAAAAAAAAACACAACATGGCTACTATGGTCGATGTGTCTAAAAGCTAATTCTACAGCAAATCCACCATAGGCTACAAAGGAGAAACATCTAAATTTACTTGACTTAAAGGGATAGTAATACTTCGTTTTAACTTTATTTTATTTTGTAGGCATTAAAAAAACATGAAGAATGATATAAGCCTTTATGGTTTATGAGATATTCACAAGCAAAGTTTCCCCCTCCCGCCCCTTTTACCTAGTGTAAGCCATCTCTTCTCAGATGTGGAATCTGGTTGTATGACCAGACAGATAACAGCAGGGGACAATTTTCTTTGTATGAAAACAATGAAAGCCCTTCCCCCCCCTTGACAAGTTTTTCAGCTTTTTCCCTTATCTTAATTGAAGATTGTCCCTCTCTGCAGTCTACCTGGGCACCTCCCTTCTGATCTGGTTGAACAGGGGGGGGATACTTTGTTTGTGAATATCTCATAAACCATAAAGGTTTGAGAGATAAGACATATCATTCTTCATGTTTTTTAATGCCTACAAAATAAAATAAAGTTAAAATGAAGTATTACTATCCCTTTAAAGCTGAAATACCATCAAAATGAAATTGCCCCTCAAATCCTTATTAACATAGTGATAAGCATATTCATACTTCTATTATGCTGGATAAGTCTGGCATTAGTGAGAAATTCAACTCGTTTGGCGGGCAACAGCGCAGACATCTTGCGGAAAAGGCATCTGTGAGTCTGTCCATCCCGTTCACCTCCAGGATTGGAGAATCAAGTTCATTTGTACCTTAAAGTGTTAGTAACATCCCAGAATAAGTATTTATCATTTTGTAGGGCTTAATAAGTTGAACTAAATGCAAAAAACCCCCTCTCTCAAACCTCTGTGGTTTGAGAGATATTCAGGTTGAAAGTTTGACGTTTCCTGCTGTAAAGCTGACAGCAGGAGATACATGTCAGACGACACGAGGAGGCTCTTCAGCAGAGCTGCAATCGCATTATTTAAAACTAATTACTTCATTGGAACGGTCTACAAAGTGTGCTTGCAAACCAGTCGCACTTTGCAGACCTTTCCAGTGAAGTCATTCTTTTTAAATAATACGATTGTGGCGCTGCTGCAGAGCCGCCAGTTGGTTACCGGACAGGATTCCCCTGCTGTCAGCACAGCACTGACGTCAGGGAAAGGGATGGGGGGGTACTTTGAATAGGAATATCTCTCAAACATGGCGGTTTGAGAGAGAGGGTTTTTTTGCATTATTCAACTTATTAAGCCCTACAAAATGATAAATATTCTGGGACATTACTGACACTTTAAGGTACCAGAAGGTACTGACCGCGCAGGAGCAGAGAGCGTCTGCAGCAAGATCCCTGCCGAAAAAGTTGCATTTCTCACTAATGCCGGACTTATTCAGCATAATAAATGTATGTATATGTGTATCGCTATGTTAATAAGGATTTGGGGGGGGCAACGTAATTTTGATGATGGTTCTGCTTTAAATGGATCTCTTTAACCCTTTCAGTGCCAGAGGGGTGCGAAGCAATTCATTGGACACCCCTCTGTCTCTCAAAGGGTTAACCTCTTCCGTTTTGAGGTCTCCAACACATTGCCTCGTAAACATTGAGGATCTAGTATTCTAGGGGTTAAAATGCAAATTTAAATCCATGAGGAACATTTCTATGTCCCCTTCGCCCAATAATGCAGCTGGTTTGCCCCAGATTTATGCCTTGGTTTAGAAGGAAGCTTCTATGTATGTAAACTTAAAGGAACAGTAAACATTTGTTATGAAAAAGATATGTATTGTAGGGCATTTCCTGTTGAGTAAAATAAGGGTTCTCCCACTGCTGAGATGCATATTTCCAGAGTTATCACAGTTTTAATCTTTTTTTTTTTTTTTTTTTCTTTTCTTTTTATAGTAAGTGCCCTCTAGTGGTCAAATTCCAATTAGTTATTCTGTTGCATTCTATTTGAGAGGAAAGTCAATGACAGTTCTCCATAGAATCTGCGGAGTCACTTCCTGTCCGTTAGAACTATCAGGAAGTAAACGCACAGTAAATTCACTTCCTGATTATTTGAACTGTTATAACTTTGAAATAAAACAACTGACAGCAGTGGGAGTGGCCTTGTTTTACTCAGCAGGAAAATATCTACAACATATATATATATTTTCATTAAAAAAAATGTAACGCTCCTTCAAGTCAAGGTGAGATTTTCACATGAATGTATTTTTCTATTCAACTCTGAAGTAACTGATAAAGGTGATGGGTTTGTAAAATGCTCATCCTAGGCCCACCCCAAGGCTTCTCTGTATTTTGGGAGGAGGTGCCTGACAAAGGTCTTCATGTACCCCTGTTAGGTTCAGGAGGCAAATGCCCGATTTGAGCAGGAAGCGCTGCATGAGATGGAGCTGGCACCAGTGCAGCGGAGGATTGAGGCCCGTACAGCGGAAGATTCCTTCACTGGATTTGTGCGCACACTGTACTTCGCTGACACCTTTCTGCGGGACAGTGAGTTATACCATGGGGGGGGGGGGGCTGGAGAAGCGCTTAGAGACAGTAATGGGTCTAATTCAGGGGTAATCCACCCTCAACCTCAAGAGCTACAAACAGTGCATGTATCTAGGAAATCCATGTTTCATCACAGGTGGATAAAGTGTTACCATGTTAGCCACAGAAAAAGCAGGTGACTGGTAGAGCCACTCAACCAATAAAGGCATAATTTTTCCTCTAAGATGCAAGCTTTCAAGACCACTTAGGTTTCCTCTTCAGGCCTGAAAAGAGACTTAAAGGGATAGTAATGTTTCTCAAAAAACAGCTGCTCCAATTAATCTTCATAGTATTTGGGTCATGGAGAGTGTTATTTCAATACTGTCAGAGCTGTAGTTCAAGAGTAATTCAATGACAAAGTATCCCCCTCCTGCCCCTTTTACCTAGTGTAAGCCGCCTCCCCTCAGATGTGGAATCTGGTCACTTGACCGGACAGATCACAGCAAGGGGACAATCTTCTTACTGTGATCATAAGGAAAACCCTGCCCCCCTTGACAGGTTTTTCCTTGGGATCACTGAAGATTGTCCCTCTCTGTGATCCATCCAGACAGTCTTGCTGCTCTGAGGTGAGCAGTGTTACATCGGTAAAAGGGGTGGGAGGGGGGGATACTTTACCATTTAATTACTCTGGAACTACATCTCTGACAGTATTGAAATAATACTCTCCACGGCCCAAATACTGTGAAGATTAATTGGAGCTGCTTTTATTGTGAAATATTACTGTCCCTTTAAGTTATCTTGAAAGCTTGCTTCCTAGAACCTCTCAATCTTGCCAATAAAGACAATATATATATTTTTTTTTTTTTTACTGTTCCAGTCCAGTGTTTGGTAAGCAAACCCAATGTAAAGAACACATGGAGTGCAACCAATTTTGACCAAAATGGTTAAAAGCAAATACGCATAGTATCAGTGCACATCCATGTTTTCATCCCTTTTAATCCTTTGGTGGTGTGTGAGTTTGGGTTTTGTGTTCCGGTGGGAAACAGCACTGACCCTTTGGATCTCTCTTGGCAGGCTCCAGACACACCCCCTCTCTATGGGCTGGCACAAACGGTGGCACAGTGTATGCATTCTCTCTTCGAGTGCCCCCTGCAGAGCGCCGGATGGAAGAGGCAGTGACGGCAGCACAGGGTGAGACAGAGCTTTGCAATACTCTCCTCTAAGTGTTCCGTTTGGTCCATCTTTGTTGTCCTGTCTTGTAGGCCAAAAGTGGTCAAAATGTTGATCTTTTGGTGTAATGCTGGACTACAGCTCCAAAGGTTGGCTGAAGGTGATGGGAGTTGTAGTCCAGTAATAGAGAGAGTTGCAGGTTTCCCACCCCCAGCTGTCTCTAGATTGCCAGTCTCCCCCTATGGGCTTAAAGTAGAACTGTCACTTTGTTACAGATGATTTTTTAAAGCTCTCTTAAAATCTCATATGTTTGATAGACTTCTAAATTTAAAATGGTTTGAGATTTCGCTTTACTTACATGTCAGATTGTGCAAGTTCTACAGTACAGGCCATCCCAGCAGTGTGTCAGATACTAACATTGCACAGTGCTCTTCCTCCCAACTCCCTCCTGCTCTTCCTTCCTTCCTCCTTATTTTAACCCCTTACCGCCTGGGGACGTACATGTACGTCCCCAGCGGATGTCCCATGTGGACAGAGGACGTACATGTACGTCCCAGAAATAGTTATAAAAAATGAGGGAAAAAAAAAATGTTCGGCGGGCGTTAAGTGCCGGCTGCTTAAGGGGTTAATAACTGGACAAAGGGGCTTAATAAGACACCTCTCTACAGTTGAAAAACAATGACTGCTTGATTATTTTTAACCATTTAAAGTGTTAGTAATGTCCAAAAAAATGTTTAATAGATTTGTAGAGCTTAAGATTTGTTAGCTTATTTTTTAATCTCTCAAACTGCTATGGTTTGAGAGATATCACCCGCTAAAGTTTCCCTCTCTCTCCTCTTCTCTTGACATACATTTTAAGCATCACTGTCCCTTTTAAAGGGATAGTAATGTTTCATAATAAAAGCAGCTCTAATTAATCATCATAGTATTTGGTCTTTGGAGAGTGTTATTGTAATACTGTCCGAGTTGTAGTTCAAGAGTAATTGAATGATAAAGTATCCCCCTCCCTCCCCTTTTACTGATGTAACACTGCTCACCTCAGAGCAGCCAGACTGTCCAGATGGATCGCAGAGAGGGACAATCTTCAATTAGCATAAGGGAAAAAGCTGAAAAACTTGTCAAGGGGGGGCAGGGCTCTCATTGTTCTCATAGGAAGAAGATTGTCCCCTTCTGTTATCTGTCTGGTCTATGAACTGGATTCCACATCTGAGAAGAGATGGCTTAAACTAGGTAAAAGGGGCAAGAGGGGAAACTTTGCTTGTGAATATCTCTCAAACCATAAAGGTTAGAGAGATAAGACTTATATCGTTCTTCGTGTTTTTTTTAATGGCTACAAAGTAAAATAAAGATAAAACGAAGTATTACTATCCCTTTAATGATGTTTTCTTCCCAGCCAAAGAGATCCAGCTCATGCACCGAGCCCCTGTGGTGAGCATCCTAATTCTGGATGGGCACAGCGTTCCCCTCCCAGAGCCTCTGGAGGCTGCTCACGATCTCTCCAAGAGCCCAGACATGCAGGGCAGCCACCAGCTACTGGTCATATCTGAAGAGCAGTTCAAGGTAGGATTGCAGTGGTCTGGTACCACGTTACATGGGGTCATCTCTCTACTGGGTGTGAAGTCACACTTGGCCTCTTGTCGCCTGCAGGTTTTCACAATGCCCAAAGTAAGCAGCAAACTCAAACTAAAGCTGACAGCCACAGAGGGCTGCCGCGTGCGCAAGGTGGCGGTTTGCACCTTTGGGAGCTGCCGATCAGAGGACCACAGTGAGAACCACCTGACAGTGCTAACCAATCTAGGAGACATCCAGGTGGTGTCAATACCCCAGCTAAAGCCGCAGGTTCGGTACGACTGCATCCGGAAGGAGGATGTGAGTGGCATTGCGTCCTGTGTCTTCACAAAGCACGGGCAAGGTGAGTGAGACTCAAGTGTTTCCCTGCGCTGGCCACCCTCAAACCTACTGAGCGCTCAGTCTGAGCCATTGGCAGAGAAGACATAGAAAAGCGCTGGACATCTGCAATGTAGACTGCCACCAGAGGGCAGCATTGTCCTACAATTTATTAGTAATATATTTTAGTCCCCCTTTAAAGTGGATCTCTCACGTATATAGAAGTAATGCCCATTAGTTAGAGCATTTAGCGAAAAAGTTCAATATGTTATTCATTTAAAAATAAAAAGTTATCTGCGCAAAAATTAATATTTAAAAAGTGCCCAGCAGCCTACTTCCAGCTTGCCGCACTGCCTCTGCTCACGTCCCACTACCTAGCATCCTCCGGTGATGGAGGCTGTCTGTCTGTAAGCTGGAGCGATCTCATAGGCTAGATATCGATCTATGCAAATGAGATCGCTCCAGCTTAGAGAAAGAAAGCCTCTGTCATCGGAGGATGCTGGGTAGTGGGACGGGAGCAGAGGCAGTGCTGCAAGATGGAAGTAGGCTGCTGGGTACTTTTTAAACATTAATTTTTGAGCAGATAACATATATATATATATATATATATATATATATATATATATATATATATATATATATATATATAATATATATATATATAATTTTTTTTTTTTTTTTTTTTTTTTTTTTTTTTTATGAATAACATTTTAGACTTTTTCGCTAAATGCTCTCCCTAATGAGCATTACTTCTATGTATGTGAGAGATCCCCTTTAACCTGCTGATTGCTAGGAACGTCTCCAACGCTTTGTAAAGCAATGCTTTATAATTAGTGTTTATATGGCACCTTTCTCCTAGTGAGACTCAGTGCACGCTCTCGGAATTAACCAAATCAGCAGCTGAAATAATGTTCTTATTACCCAATCAATGGTACTCATTTTTCAACCTCAGAAGGATGAAGGGCTGAGTTGACCCTGCTGGGATTTGAACCTGCAGGTTTGAACAGAGGGACTTTACCACTGAGCTATCTCACCAGCTGCTTTGAGACGACATCTAGCATTCAAGAGGTTAATTAAATAAGAACGTGTTCCTCTGTCTTCCATTACCTATGTTTCTTCTACTTGCACAGCATCGAAGAACCTGTAGAGGGAAAGTGGTGCAATTTTGGAGCAAATCAAATGTACCTTAGGGAACGAAAATTCCCCAGATTACTATTGATTTAACCCTTTGAGTGCCAGAGAGGTATTCAGCGCATTGCAATGGGTTCAGTACATCTCTGGCACTCAGAGGTAAACCTTTGTTTCCCAGAGAGAGATAACAGTGTGTTGCAAGCACCAAATGCATCAGTGAGTTTTATTTGCTCCCTGTGAGATGGATGGTTTGCCCCAGAATTGCTAAATGCTTTTAACCCTTTGAGTGCCGAAGGGGTACGCAACGGGTTAATAGTACATTAACCTCAGTGTGAGATCCATTGGCTTAGATCGACCATAGAGCCTGTTCTCAATGACGTCTCCCCTCTCCCATCAGGCTTTTATCTGATCTCCCCCTCTGAAATGGAGCGTTTCTCCCTCTCCACGTGCTGCCTGGTTGCACCCCGCGGAAGGGTGGACCCTCCGGAACCCCCTCGAAACAGCCGAATCCAGCGAGGGAGCAGCACTGACCAACAAAATGACAGATCCAGGCAAGTAACGGGGTGAAAAAAAAGAGTGGGGTTCTGTCTAGATATTTCACCAGTGGGCTGTGTGGCATTGTCTAGATCTCCGCTTTTGGGCACTACGATTCCCAACCGAGATGGTTGAACTTTTGTCTTAGGAGATTCACTAAGCAGTGATAAATAGGTGATAAAGAGGAGAAGACTTCTCCAGTGATATCACTTCTCCAGGTCCTGTGTTATTCTATAGAGGCTGTTCACTACAATGTCTCAAGTGGGATTGATTTTAGTGCACAGGCTCCATAGAATAACACAGGAATGAATCTTTTGCGTGTTTTAGCTTTGAAAAAGCGGTGTTTAAACCGCGAAAAGCGCTAGCGTATTAAAGCCAGTTGTATATTGTGTATTTTAATAAACCATATTTTCACAATTGAACGCCCCTGCCTGAAATCTTGGAGATCCAATCGGAAGATCCCGCGAGTAGCCTGAACAGAGACAGGATAGTTTTCTCCGCAGGCTGTACTGTCAGTGGATTCCGATATCGGATCTCTGACCAATTCACTTGTGAGTAACATTTCATCTACATCATACAGATTGTTATCTGCATTATTACGCTATTTCGGCGCTTCCTCGTTTCTTTTCTTTTGGGTCCTGTTGATTCTATACCGCTGTGGGAGAGCGTGTTATTTCGAGAGCTGCCTACTCATCTACTGCCACTGTTGCTGGAGACCGTTTTAACCCTCCAGACGCCCATGTTGTTAGTTTCGGGGTATACCGTTTCTGACATGTATTGAATTGTGAGTGCGCACTTCAGGGTGTCTGGTGGTGGTTTATTGTGCTATATTGATATACACAGTGGCGCCCTGGGTTTTTCTTCCCCCTTTTTTTTTCCCCCTGTTCTCATAGAAGAACACAGGAACTGGAGAAGTGATATCACTGGAGACGTCATCTCCACTTTATCACCTCTTTATCACTGCTTAGTGCATCTCCCCCCTGATGTCCAAATGCTGACAACATTATAATTAGTGCCCTAATGTAGAAGATTAGCATCTCGCTGGAGAACAGTTACTAAACAAGAAATTGCTTTTTAGATGTTTTAATACAAATACATTTTGTGTGCCCCCCCCCCCTTTTTTTTCCTTCTCATTTAACCTTTTGAGTGCCAGAGGGGTACACAGTCGTACCCCTCTGGCAATCAAAGGGTTAAACAAATTTCTGCTTTAGCCGTGATTTTTGATGCATACCTGCAGCGGTTTTCATTGAAGAATTTCTATTTTCCCCACTAAATCGTCTTGTATGTGCCGTTCATTTCAATGGGGATTTTGTCTTCCCAGCATAAAAGAAAGGAGAGCGGGGGTACATTGTGCTAAAATCTAGCGGGTAATAGTAATTTTGGCTGCCAGATCTTTCTGACTTTATACTAAACTAGTGTAAAAACCTGTGTGCACGGGCCGTGGAGCAGTGAGGTAACGGCAGTACGCAGAGCAGGACCGGCCTTTGACATCCCTCTGACACTTAAAGGGTTAACATTACCCGGACCTTGGCCTGTGTACTGCCGTTACCTCACTGCTCCACGTGATTGGGCCGCCTCACTCACACGACACAATCATGCGCAGTAGAGACTGACCGAACTCGGGCAGTCTCTACTGCGATGACTGCATTGTGACAACGTTGTCCCCCAGTAAAAGCCTTGCACAGCAATAACAGACTTTTTTTTTTTTTTTTTTTTTTGTTTCTCTGTGTACAGGATGTCCAGCAGGAGCGATGGAGAGGCGGATGGTAAGGACAGAGGCTCTCAATGCGTGAAACGTGCCTCCCAATATCTGTCTCTCGCGTCTTTTTCTTTCTTACTTTTTTTTCCTTCTCTTTCTCTCCCTTTCTCTCCCCCTCTCGGTCACATAGATTTGTGGGTCTTTCCCTGTTCAATACGACATGTACAGCTCAAACGTGAATTTTATTTATTTTTATATATAACACATGAAGTACCTATGTGTCCTGCCATTTTTTTGTATTGCTCTTCCTACAGCAGTCCATAGAGGGCTATTGTCAATGACAAGTCTTCTATAGAGAGTATTTACTACACTAAGCTATACTTGCCCATGTAACATTCTATATAATAGTTTGCTAAAACTTGTGTAACGACGCAGTCATGTGCAGTAGAGACTGCCCGCACCGCAGCGGATACAGAGCTCATAGGGCGGGCAGTTTCTACTGTGCATGACTGCCCTGCGAACGGCTGGTAGTGGCACTGTGGCCCGTGTAACGGGCTCTTCAACTAGTTTATCCATAACTAGCGAGTGGAGAACGCCGTTGCCTGTGCAATTGGGCGCACTGTGCTTGTCAGGAACCCAGTAGACCACCATAGTGGCGAGTCTCACGGGAGTGGGGGAGAGGCTTGAGTTCATCCACGCCCACTCCTGTGAAAATCTCTGCCCCTGATTCGCTGCATTCTCCCTGACTCCTCCCCCATGCCACCCTGAAGTTGGCAGTGAATGAGAAACCCGAAACCACTTTGAATTATAGATATAACTAGTTGAAGAGCCGGTTACACGGGCCACAGTGCCACTGGCAGACGGTCGCTGGGCAGTCATGCGCAGTAGACTACCCGCGCCGCGGCTGATACAGAGCTGGACTCTCCAAAGGAGAGTCCAGCTCTGTATCAGCCTCGGTGCGGGCAGTCTCTACTGCGCATGACTGCAGCACGCGCAGCAGTCTCTACTGCGCATGACTGCAGCGTTACACACTTTTTAGGGAATTATTATATAAAAGGATTATACATTTTCTAAGATGGCTTCCCTGTAACCGTTTGGGTGCTAGAGAGGTCTCCAAGAGTTAGAATCTGCTCTCCAAGTACCTCTTTATTTGGCCTCGCACATTTCTTACTTTCTATTTACCCTGTGATACTTCAGCCCCAGTGACCTTTTCTTTTATTGTAGCGCACAGGGCGGCTCTGATGGAACACGCGTTGCTGAACGATGAGAGTGAGTATCATTCCGTTACCCTGACTTTCTCGTAGTTCACACACCCAGTGCTGACTGGCAGAGTTCTGTGCACAAATAACATCCTTCCTACTAAGGCAAAGAGGTGCAAATCCAGGGGAAGCCAACCGCACCATAAGGAACAAATATAAATTCAAACTGACTTAAAGGGATAGTGATGATTACTATGGAAAAACAGAAATATATAATGCTGTTTATCTTGCTGAGAAAAACATGGATACACCCATTGCTGAGAGATGTTTTATTCAAAATTTATTGCGGCTCAAACTTGCATTTTTTTTCGGAGGGAGGGGTAGAGTATGATTAAATCTATGGTGATTCTGTTGCTACAGAAATCTTTGGACAGCTCTGGTCAGTTGAGCATAAAACTTCATAGATTGCTGTGGTAACAGCGCCACTGTAATATTCTAGGTCATGGGAGGTACTGCACCAAAGCAAAAACAGAAAACAGCAAATTTGCCCTGCAACAACTTTTGAATAAAACACATTTCTGCAGTGGGAGTACCCTTGTTTTACTCTGCATGATAAACCGTGCAATGAATATTTTTCAATATTAAGCATTACTTTCACTTTATGTTTACGGTGCATTGCTTTGCAATGTGGTGGAGACCTCTACTATTGAAAGGGTAGAAAGCCCGATTTTTAAATCAGTGGTTAATTTTGGACTTTGTATTTATTCCCTATGGTTCGGTTGGTTTTCTCTAGAACAGTATCTTTTTGAAAAGTTACCCACTTTTGGGCTTGTGGGTGCAGTTGGTTGGTTTCCAGATTTGCCACATTGTACAGTACGGCCCCTCTTTCCTAGAACACACAAGGAAATGTACACACGAGATCTTAATATTTGCTTTGGGCCACATTTTATCATTATGAATGCTGTTTTAAAGGCACGGGACCCACAAAATGCCACTTATATTGCTATTAAAGAATATATATTTTATTATTTAAAAAAAAAAAAAAACCTGGGGCAGGAGTGAGCAATGTGAGGCCCACCAACTAGAGGGCCTCAAGTTGCTTGTCCCTGATATAGGGTCTTTTCTTTGTACAGCTGCTGGGAGATGCTTAAAGGGATAGTAATGTTTCATAATAAAAGCAGCTCTAATTAATCATCATAGTATTTGGACTTTGGAGAGTGTTATTTCAATTCTGTCAGAGTTGTAGTTCAAGAGTAATTCAATGACAAAGTATCCCCCTCCCGCCCCTTTTACTGATGTAACACTGCTCAGCCAGATCAGAAGGGAGGTGACCAGGTAGATTGCAGAGAGGGACAATCTTCAATTAAGATAAGGGAAAAACCTGGAAAACTTGTCAAGGGGGGCAGGGCTTTCATTGTTCTCACAGTAATAAGATTGTCCTTTGATGTGAGCTGTCTGGTCTATAGACGGATTCCTCATCTGAGGAGAGATGGCTTACACTAGGTAAAAGGGGTGGGAGGGGGATATTTTATCATTCAATTACTCTTGAACTACAACTCTGACAGTAGTGAAATAACACTCTCCATGGCCCAAATACTATGAAGATTAATTGGAGCTGCTGTTTTTGTGAAACATTACTATAACTTTAATTCAAAAGTTGTTACAGTGTTACAGACTTTGTGTCTTGTTTCAGCACCAGATGTGTTAATGAACTAAAGTATCTTAAACCTTAAGCAATGCAGTACATTCAAGATGCCTTCTGTACCCCCTCTGGAACACAAAGGTTAAGAAAGTCAATTATCAAATGTACTAATAAGTGTGGGGTGAACAGTGCAGTCCCAAAATGGGTATCATCTGTACAGGGGCCAGAAAACTGACCCCTATTCTGGAATACTGCCCAGAAGTCTGTGTCTTATTGACTATCTCTGGGTTTGCGTGCACATTTCCCATAGAACTGCTGTGTTAGGCTTTCAAACCAGATCTAGAGGTTGTATAGGGACTGTGGGGTGCAGGGCAAGATGCAGATGAAATGAACAGGAGGGGACGTGAGCGGTCTCCTTTCAGATCTCTGGTCTGCTCCATAGGCATAACTAGAAGCCTTCGGGCCCTGGTGCAAGAAGTGCCATGGGCCCCCCACCACCACATTGGCCCCCCTCAACCACATTGACCCTCTCCACAATGCCCCTCACTCTCCACACTGTCCCCATCTCCTACCTCCTACCTGGAGCTCCCACGCGGTCCTCTAAGTAATGCAGAGCGCTGGGAGATGTCATCTCCCAGCGCTCTACATTACTAGAGCGCCGGAGGGAGATTGCGGGAGCCAGGCAAAGGGTTTGCATGGGGTGGCCTGGCCCCTGGAGTGCACGGGCCCGGTCGCAAGTGCGACCCCTATAGTTACGCCACTGGTCCGCTCCCTTGCAGGCTTAACCAGTAGGACCAGTCGAAGGGAAGCAGGTCTGCTGCCCATAGGGTGTAACTGTTACATGAGAGCTGCCCTTTAAAGCGATAGTAATACTTAAAATGTAAAAAATATGTTGTAGGGTTTATCCCCCTGAGTAAAACAAGGGTACTCCCACTGTTGAAAGGTGTTTTATTCAAAAGTTATTCATTTTCAAAGTTGAATTTTTTAGGTGCAATATCACAGTGGCCTGAAATTGTGGCGCTGTTGCTACACGTTCCTATGGACAGCTCTGGTCAATTGACCATAAATCTCCATAGGATGGTGTAGCAACAGCGCAACTGTACAATTTCAGGCCACTGTGATATTGCACCTAAAAAACTCAACTTTGAAAATTAATAACTTTTGAATGAAACACCTTTCAGCATTGGGAGTACTTTTGTTTTACTCAGGGGGATAAACCCTACAACATATTTTTTTTTACATTTTAAGTATTACTATCCCTTTAATGAATTTTGTATTTATATTGGTCAATACTATATAAAAAATAGGTGCATGTTGCGTTTTCAGTCTCAGCTCTGTCCCCTTCTCTCTCTTTCAGAGATGTTGAAGGAAATTCAAAATACACTAGAAGGGTCGAGAACGTAAGTACACATGTATGTTGGTGAGGCTGGCGGTACTGAGCAAGACCGGAGCAATTCTGGGATACACTAACTGTACCATAGGGGACAAATGGAAAAACCCCATTGGTTTGATTCCGGCTTTTAAACTTTGAATTTGTGAAATCTCTCCAGTGCGTTGCATTGGAGATGTCTCTGCTGTTTATTGGGTTAAAGTTTCCACTTAAATCGCCAGGGAACATTGTCCCCTATACCGCAGCTGGTTTGCCCTAAAACCTATCCAGTTCTGCTTGGTACAATGGGTGACTGCCATGATTGTGATTGGCGTGATTTCAATGTTATTAATATGGGGGCATATTTTAGCATTTTTTTTAAAGGGGCTTCTAAAAATGCTAGATAATTTTTATAAGGTGCATGATGACTTCACTAGTAACAGTGAGTAGGTCTGGAGCAAAAAATAAAATAAGATCTGGACAAATAAGGAACATTCACAACATTTTCATAGATTTTAAATGTGGGTTTTTTTAACCCTGAGTGCTACTGGTCTCCAGTACTTTGCAATATGTTGGCATCTTTGCCAGCATTCACAGGGGATAAAGGGCAGTTATGATGTTTTCCCAAGTCTGCTTGGGAGCTCGGAACTGCTCCTGTAGGGCATTTGGGAGGTCAGAAAACTCCCCCCTTTAGCTGGAACGTAACCTGTTAGTCTTTGTCTCTGAGACAAGGGGTGGAATGCAAGAAACGTGCGCAGTCGCCATGAACAACGTTCTTTTGATGACAAAATGATTAGCACCAGAATGTTTTTTCCAGAATTAGCGAACGTTTTTCACTTTAATAGTTTCCAAAAGTGGGTGTGGCTAAAATGTCCATCGTTTTGTGAGAAGGTGAGCGATTTGTTCCTAATTCGGCAAAGCAATAGGCACACATTTTCCTACGTCTGGCTAACTTTGCTGTTAATTTAGGGGCACATTCACTAACATTGTCTTTAGTTAAGGAGTAATCACTAACTTTGCCTTTAAAGGAGCAGTAAACTATTTTTGTGAAAAAAAATATATATATTGTAAAGATTTTCCTATTGAGTAAAATAAGGGTACTCCCACTGCTGAGAGATTTATATTTCCAGAGTTATTACAGTTTAAACCCATGTTTTTTTGTTTTTTTTACATTAGCAGTGCCCTCTAGTGGTCAAATTCTAATTAGCTGTCCGCTTAGATTCTAATGGAGAGGAAAGTCAGAGGCATGCAGTTCTCCATAGAATGTGATAGAAACTGTCTGTCACTTCCTGTCAGTTAGAACTATCAGGAAGTAAACACAGTAAATTCACTTCCTGTCTGTTAGAACTATCAGGAAATAATCACAGTAAATTAACTTCCTGTCAGAACTATCAGGAAGTAAACACAGTAAATTCACTTCCTGTCAGTTAGAACTATCAGGAAGTAAACACAGTAAATTCACTTCCTGGTTATTTAAACTGCTATAATTTTTGAATAAAACATCTGACAGCGATGGAAGTGACCTTGTTTTATTCAGCAGGAAATGCTCTGTAAAACATGTGTTTTCATAAAAAAAAGTTCACTGTTCCTTTAATTTAGGGGCATTCACTAACTTTGCCTTTAGTTTAGGAGAATGTGCTATTCACCATCAAAGTGCTAGTATGCTTCTTGCATCAAAACGTGAGCAATCGCAAACACCGCATAAATTTATGGCTTTCGAAAATTGTGCGAATGGGCCACTTTCTTGCATTCCTGTCAAAGTCCTGGATTTCATGTGCAGTCTCCACAGACTGACTGAGTCCAGCTTTGAAGCCAGATACAGAGGCTTTATGGAAGTGGTGGGCATTGTGAGGCCCTACAGCTGCTGCCAGACGACAACTCCCAGCATTTGGGCTGCCAGGGAATGCTGGGAGTGCCTCGCATTACTTATTTCTGGTCTGTTGAGACCACATCCTTCGGGTCAAAGAGACTGAACTGCAAGCCTTTTCCTGCAATAAGAGACTTCTGGGGTATGGAGTCTCTAAAAGGAGACTCCATACCCCACACAATGCAGTCTCCACTTCGGAAGGTCTGCTGCCAATGGTGCCCCTTACTGGAGATGCCCTTTAACTCTTTGAGTGACAGCGCAACACATGGCTTTTGCTATGCTTTGCATACCACTCTGGCACTCAAAGGGGTAAAAGCTCCATTTAAATGCATGTAGATTTCGATTGGTCTCCTGTGGTGCAGTTGGTTGGCTCCAGAATTGCTTCTCATTTCTTTTTTAGTACCTCTACCTCTTGTTTGAATTCTATGATCACCGATTTTGTCACCTCTTCTGGGCAGCCCCAACTCTGTGGGCCTGTTAATTTTGTGCTCGCATGTCTGTGTCTGGATTGGTTGGGGAGGGTTTTCTGCGGGCGGCGTCTTCCCAGCTCAGCTGGATAACAATATCTCTTGTTCTCCAGGAGCTTCGGTGAAAGGAACTCTCGACAAATCAGCGTAGGACTCAGGCTCAGTAATGGAGCAGGTACAGTAATGGGTCTTTATCACTTTAAAACAACTCTTTTGATTTTGGAAGTTATTTTCACAATTCGCTCTGTTGCATTAGCCATTTTGGGTTTGTCTCTTTTTAAAGAGCAACAAACATGGGTAAATAAACATACATTTGTTAAGGACCAGCAGTCTAGGGAAGTTACCTACCCTTAAAGACCACTTTGATCTTTGCCAGCACACCGGTACATAAGACCTGTTGCGTGTACTGGTGTGCAGAGTTGGGGGGTGAAAGAGTCCGCTCCATTCTTGGAGTGGTCAATTTCAGACGCCGTTTTTACTTTCAGCACTCCTGTAAAAAGTATGTGACATGCTAGGACCGTCATGGTCCTTAAGGAAAAACCTGTGATGGTCCTGGCATGTGGCAGGGTCCTTAAGGGGTTAAAGTGGAACGTACACCTGAATTTGAGTTTGCATATTTGAAAACTGCATTAAAAACTGCCTATACGTCATGTTAACCAAAAGTCCAGCAAATGTACAGTTTAGGAGATATTCACAATTTTATTTGTGGGCAAAGTGAAAGTGAACATTTCCTGGTACTGCACAAACCTTCATTAGCATATGAAACCTAATTGAAACCTTTATTAGCATATCATGCGTCACTGAAAAGCGTAATTAGCATATGAAACATCACAGGTACTGCAATTAGCATACATTAGCATATAGTAACAAGTTTGAATATCTCCTTAACTGTACATTTGCTGGTCTTTTGGTTAACATGACATATAGGCAGTTTTTAATGCAGTTTTCAAATACGCAAACTTGAATTAAGGTGAAAGTTCCACTTTAAGCTCACTCTTTTAGTAGTTACATTCTGGTACTCTTACCTCTGCCAGTAAGAACATTGAAAAACACACAGCATTTGGTGTATAGCTCCTTCCTTCTCAGAGCTGGTGCTGTCCACTCCAGAGAAGTAGCGGATTATTCCTATTGGCTGTGGTAACCTGACACCCAACTGTACAGCCAATAGAAAATTAGAGTGCCACTGGCAGCCTCAACTCTTTCAGAGGGTGAGACAAGAAGCTGTGTAAAACCCTCTACAATTAGGTATACATTTATAATTCCTATTGTCAGAAAATTCAAATTTTGCCCTGGTGCCTTTGTTTAAGTAGAATATCTTTCATTAGTCCAGGATGCCGTATCCCATGGAGGCAGACATGATAGTTCCTAGCAGGACCAAAGGACTTCAATCTCTGGTCACTGCTTATGATACCCTTTTGAAGGACCAGATTGGTGTACAAAGCATTGCTTCTTGTTTGGTCCTTTAAAGGGTTAAGTAATGTAAAAACACTGGTATGATGCTCAGTTTTATCCCTTTTACTAGGATGACCAGACCTCACCTTTAACCGGGGGCATATATGAAAAATTCATACTGCAGGGCTGCTTTAATTTCAGTGCAGTTCTGAAATATGTGTATTTCCTGTGTCCCCAGTTAAAGGGATAGTAATACTTAAAATGTAAAAAAATATATATTGTAAGGTTTATCCCCCTGAGTAAAACAAGGGTACTTCCTGCACCTAAAAAAAATTCAGCTTTTTAGCTGTAATAACGTTTGAATAAACAGGAAATGACCCACGGCTCAGGCACACACATGCCTCTAAATCCAGAAGCCTGGCCGTCAGTCTCAGATGTAGGATTTCTTAACCAATTAAGGACCAGCAGTCTTCGGACATTTCCGTCCCATAAGGACCTCTTTGATTTTTGCCGACGTGCCGTTACACGTGATGTGTTGCATGTACCGGCACGCCGCTTAGGGGCCTGAAAGAGACTGCTCCAGTCTTGGAATGGTCAATTTTATGCCCCACTTTTACTTACAGCACTCCCGGTGGAGCACTGTAAGTAAAAAGTACGTGATGTACTTTAAGTATTTAAGGACCATGATGGTCAAAGTACGTCTCGTAGTCCTTAAGGGGTTAATAACGTTGTAGTTATGAGGGATAATACTGCTATTTCGAAGCTTATCGCCGTATGACTAATTATTTGGGAGGGCCTTAATTTGTTGTGATACTCTAAGCCTCTACAGACTAGAATGTTGTGCTTTGCAGTGCATAGTGCTCCCATCTAATCCATAAAGGGTTAAACTTGTAAGTTGGGCTGTTCCCCTTTTTTAGAGTAACAGTGCGTTTTTTGTTTTTTTTTTTCTCACCCCTTGAAGCAGAATGAGACATCTGCCAAACATCACACTGACACATCGGGTTCTAAGCCCATCGCCAAGACACTACTGAACTTCTCCACTGGAGCCGGGCAACCTGCAGTACCTCTGTTCCTTCCCATGCCTTTCTGTGGGGCTCGGACTCTTTTTGGCCAAATCCTTCCTGCCTGCACCCCCTGTTCAGCTGTTCCTGCAGGAAATTGTTTTTAACTTATAAATTATACTGCCTTATTCCCTCGTCTGCGTGCAGAGCAGATTCCTCGCAAGAAGATGGCCAAAAGACTGAACTGTATTATTTTTTTATTTTTAATTGTCTGCAATGGTTTTAAAGAGTTATTTCTGGGTTATTTTGCATTTTATTGGAATATTTTAACAACAATGGGTTTTATACAATTTTATGGCAAATTGTGCGGTACAAACATGAGTGACTGACTTGCCACGTAGTCTATTTTTGTAGCAGGTATCAATGGGTTGCTCTGTAAATTTTGTGGCCAATAAATGCTACCTTCTCACCGTGTGTTTAATTTGTTCTTGGTTCACAAAATTCATCACAAGTCAAAAAATACACTGTGCTTAACTTAACCCCTTAGTGCCGTCACTTAACGCCCGTCTAACATTTTTTTTTTTTTTCTTCATTAGAATCCGGAGTCCCCGAACGGCGTGCAGCCGCGCGGGGATCCGGATTTCCTGGACGTACATGTACGTCCTCTGTCACTAAGTGACACCCACAGAGGACGTACATGTACGTCAATTGTCGCGAAGGGGTTAAAGGGATAGTAATACTTCGTTTTATCTCTGTTTTATTTTGTAGGCATTAAAAAAAACATGAAGAACGATATAAGTCTGATCTCTCAAACCTTTGTGGTTTGAGAAATATTCACAAGCAAAGTTTCGCCCGCCCCTTTTACCTAGTGTAAGCCATCTCTTCTCAGATGTGGAATCCAGTCCATAGACTAGACAGATAACAGAAGGGGACAATCTTCTTCCTATGAGAACAATGAAAGCCTTGCCCCCCTTGACAAGTTTTTCAGGTTTTTCCCTTATCTTAATTGAAGATTGTCCCTCTCTGCAGTCTACCTGGGTACCTCCCTTCTGATCTGGCTGAGCAGTGTTACATCAGTAAAAGGGGAAGGGGGCAGGAGGGGGATACTTTATCATTGAATTACTCTTGAACTACAACTCTGACAGAATTGATATAACACTCTCCAAAGTCCAAATACTACGATGATTAATTAGAGCTGCTTTTATTACGAAACATTACTATTCCTTTAACTGGTTAAAAACCTTGGCTGCTAATTATTTTGTTTGTTTCATGTCAAACACCCTGTCAGTGATGCCGGCATTATACTGGGGACATATACATTAACGGACACACACACAAACTACTCCTTCAATGTGTCAGATGTACACACAAGAGATGCCCCATCAATCTATCTGTGTGACACAAGCAGTGGAGGATTGTACAGGAATACCAGCCAGGGAGGTTATTTTAAAAACTGGCCCACTATCTGGTATCCCATTGTGTGTTGTATTTTTTATATATACATATATATAATATAATAATAATAGTTCATGAAGGACAGATGGCACATCTGAGGAACATTTTTTTGAAAACCAGAGGTGGGGTTTATATACAGAAATAAACTACACACCTGGTTTGCAAAAAACATTCCTGAGATGTGCCATCTGTCCTCCATGAACTGTATGTAACTATGTATCTTATATTTTTCCATATCTCTCTCTCTTCTGACCACTTGTGTCCCTCTCCCCCACCCATGTTAGTCTAGATTCTGCACCTATGTCTCTATCTTCTCCTCCCTACACCCATATCTCTTTCACGTTTTCCTCCTGAACTCACGTCCCTCCGTCTCCCTCCAGCTATTAATCCTTCTGTCTTCTTCTTATCTCTCTTGCTCTTCTACAGTTTCCTCCTCCCCCATAATTCTTCCCAAAACCCCTCACCTCCATTCTACGCTTGCTTTCACGCTCTCCTCCAACCAGCCCCCGCCCCGCAACTCGCATGCCTGCCCGCAACATCCTATATAATAATTTGCTAATTCATGTGTAACGCCGCGACATGCGCAGTAGACACTGCTGCAGTCATGCGCAGTAGAGACTGCCCGCGCCACGGCTGATACAGAGCTGGGTGCTCCGAAGGATTGTCCATCTCTGTATCAGCCGCGGCACGGGCAGTCTCTACTGCGCGTGACTGCCCCGCGACCGGGTGGCAGTGGCACTGTGGCCCGTGTAATGGGCTGTTCAACTAGTTATCTGTGACTGATCTGAACTCACCGGAGAAGGATGAGCTCAGCTGTCGGATTTAGCAGGACTCTGCTTCTGTATGTGGCTGGTTCAGTGTGCTCTCTGTGGGACAGAGAAATCATGCATTGTCTGAATAGGCAATGGAACACTGATCTGTCTGCAAGTGCACATAACCTTCCACTCCTTCACGCACGTTGTGGGCCAGGCAAGGAAGATTTTCCAATCTCCTCACCGGCCCATGATCACACGGCCCACCGGGGGATGCCCAATCCCCCCGATAGGACAATCCGCTTCTGGACGGGGACACACGAGCACAAGCGGCCGGGACTTAAGGACCGTGGACCTTTTTTTTTTTTTTTTGTTTTTGTTTTTTTTTTTGTTTCTGGTTCCAGACTCCCCCCAACGGCGTGCAGCTGTGGGGGGAGCCCGGACTTCCATGACAGTCATAGTAGGTCATGGGTCATTATAGGGATAGTAATGTTTCACAAAAACAGCAGCTCCAATTAACCTTCATAGTATTTGAGCCATAGAGAGTGTTATTTCAATACTGTCAGATTTGTAGTTCAGGAGTAATTGAATGATAAAGTATCCCCCTCCCGCCCCTTTTACCTAGTGTAAGCCACCTCCCCTCAGATGTGGAATCTGGTCTCTTGATCAGACAGATCTCAGCAAGGGACAATCTTCTTACTGTGAGAACAATGAAAGCCCTGCCCCCACTGACAGGTTTTCAGGTTTTTCCTTTATGTTAATTGAAGATTGTCCCCCTCTGCAATCCACTTGGACAGCACCTTTCTGTTCTGAGGTGAGCAGTGTTACATCAGTAAAAGGGGCGGGAGAGGGATACTTTATCATTCAATTACTCTTAATCTACAACTCTGACAATACTGAAATAACACTCTCCATGGCCCAACTACTATGAAGATTAATTGGAGCAGCTTTTATTGTGAAACATTACTATCCCTTTAAGTCAGATCTCCCCATGACGTGCTATGACCGTTAAGGGGTTAAATAAACCTTGGCTGTAAATATTTTCTTGGTTCATGTCAAACACTGTGTCAGTGAACCTGCATTGTGCTGGAGAGCTGTACGTTAAATGCACACTCTTCTCCCTCACTGTGTCAGACATACAACAGGTGCTCCATCAATCTGTGTGACACACGCACACGCACATGGACGGACGGACGGGGGCTCCATCAGACTATCCCTGTGACACACACAGAAGTAGCCGTGTCTATCTGTGTGAGACACACCCACACAAAAGGGGCTCTGTCAGTTTCTGTGTCTCACACACGAGGGTGTCTTTCCCGCTCATACAGCCTCAGTCTGTCAGTGACCCCCCCCTCCCTTCTGTGTGTGTTCACTCCGTTTGAGTCTCGTGAGCACACACTCTGTCCCTCTGTTGATTCCTGTTAGTGGCTGCGGTGCTGTCCAAAGGTGTCTCTTAACATTGTCCTTTAACTGCTCTGCATGTAACATGTAATGACACCGCACCCTAATCATACCGTCTCCAGTTACTCATTAATCTCACTTACAGGGAAAACAAGTTCTGCTCATCCAATAACCACATTGTTGACCTGAGTGAACCACGTCTTGTGTGCAGTATCACCTGTCTCTTCAAACGTGAACGTGCAAGTGTTACATATAGTAAATCTCTGCTCTTATCCTGATCCCTTCCCTAACAACAACATATGTCCAACCTGTTTCTGTTCAGTCCAGCCAAGCACCTGGTCCCATTGTCCTGAGCTGGCAGCAGAGCAGATGTGGGCTTTCATTAACCCTTTGAATGCCAGAATGTGTTTATTAACCCCTTGAGTACCACTACCAGAGGGGTGAAGTATAGGTGGGCAGGTGTCTATTGTATTTTAAATGTTTTTATTTTCAGATATCTCACATGTAAAGAAAGGAAAGAAAAACAGACAAGGGTCTGAGCAGGGCCGGACATAGAAGCCAGACTGTTAGATGTCCGGTACTTGCAAGTGAAGGGTATCCTGTGGCTCACCAGCTGTATTTGGCAATACTAATGGAGCAATGCAAGAAACGTTCTCATTGGATAAAGGCATTTTTGTGGGCAGATAGATTTTGCACATGTTCTAATCCAGGAAGCTAAATACCGAACGCTTCTTGAATTGCGCATGAAAAATTACATTTTACGACAACAATACACAGACATATAGATTCATTCGCAATAGCAGTTCTTGCATTAGGCGCATTCGCTATTCCACTCACACAGATTCGGTAATCTTAGCCACGCCCACAAAAAATAAATATACGCAGCCGTTCGCTAATCTTGAATTTTCATGCGCAATTCAACAAAATCTTGCGCAAACCTATTCCCTAGTGGTTTTCACACGGGAAATAGCGATTGCGCACGTTTCCTGCATCGCGCCTTAAGTTCTGTGTGTTGGTTTGGGAAAATATTTAGGGACGTTGTACCTCCAGAGATCCTCTTCCTGATAGGATGCATGCACTTCTGTGGTTTTCTTATGAAGCAAAAATATAACCTGGTTATATAAATATAAACAGGTTATCTGTACCACACACCTCCCAAGTGTCCCTCTTTAGGAGATATTAGGTGTACATACCTCCCAAGTGTCCCTCTTTAGGAGATATTAGGTGTACATACCTCCCAAATGTCCCTATTTAGGAGCTATTAGGGGTCTATGTCTCCCAAGTGTCTGTCTTTAGCAATCTGTCTGTCAAAAGCAGGATTTGAAAGCACTCACTGTTAAAGGGATAGTAATACTTTGTTTTATCTTCATGTTTTTTTTTAATGCCTACAAAATAAAATAAACAATGTAAGTCTTATCTCTCATATTCACAAGCAAAGTTCCCCCTCCCGAAGAACGATATGTCTGATCTCTCAAACCTTTGTGGTTTGAGAGATATTCACAAGCAAAGTTTCCCCCTCCCGCCCCTTTTACCTAGTGTAAGCCCTCTCTTCTCAGATGTGGAATCCAGTCCATAGACCAGACAGATAACAGAAGGGAACAATCTTCTTCCTATGAGAACAATGAAAGCCCTGCCCCCCTTGACAAGTTTTTCAGGTTTGTCCCTTATCTTAATTGAAGATTGTCCCTCTCTGCAATCTACCTGGGCACCTCCCTTCTGCTCTGGCTGAACAGTGTTACATCAGTAAAAGGGGTGGGAGGGGGATACTTTGTCATTGAATTACTCTTGAACTACAACTCTGACAGAATTGAAATAACACTCGCCAATGCCCAAATAATTAGAGCTGCTTTTATTATGAAACATTACTATCCCTTTAAAGATAAGTATTGCCCAGGTGCACAATCCCTCACGTTGGAATGGAGATATACAATCAAAGAATGGGGCAGCACCCGTGGAACTTGTAAAATATTAAATATTTATTTGTAATTTAGGCAAAACAAAAAAAGGTCAACGTTTCAGTCCCTAAATGGGGCCTTTCTGAAGACCGTCTTGAGAAAGGCCCTATTTAGGGACTGAAACATTGACCTTTTTTGTTTTGCCTATATTACAAATTTCATGTTTTACACCCACGGGTGCTGCCCAATTGTTTGATTGTGTGTGTGTGTGTGTGTGTGTGTGTGTGTGTGTGTGTGTATAATTATATATATATATAGTGTGTGTGTATAATTATATATATATAGTGTGTGTGTGTGTGTGTGTGTGTGTGTGTGTGTAACAGCAGCGTTCAATCTTTTTCTCTCAAAGTATCACTAAAGCCAGTTTAGAATTTTCAGGGCACACTTACTATTTTATGTCATTTGTCAATGATGTATACCTCCCAACATTCCAAATGGCCAAAGAGGGACACTTCTGTTGCGGGGGGTGTGGGTGGGGCATTTCTAATAATTTTTAGGTTATTTCATGTTCTACTGACACCACTTTCTGTAACTGAATAACTGATTTAGAACAAGACCAAAGTATTTGATTTACACAGACTAATTTATAAACACAGATACTTAAGTTTATACAAACATTAATGTGAGTTTTATTGCTGTGGAGCAATGTGATACACTTCTATACACACCACACAGTCTGATCTCCTAAACACAGGGATATCAGGGTGATACACTTCTATACACACCACACAGTCTGATCTCCTAAACACAGGGATATCAGGGTGATACACTTATATACACACCACACAGTCTGATCTCGTAAACACAGGGACACCAGGGTGATACACTTATATACACACCACACAGTCTGATCTCCTAAACACAGGGACACCAGGGTGATGCACTTCTATACACACCACACAGTCTGATCTCCTATACACAGGGACACCAGGGTGATACACTTATATACACACCACACAGTCTGATCTCCTAAACACAGGGACACCAGGGTGATACACTTCTATACACACCACACAGTCTGATCTCCTAAACACAGGGACACCAGGGTGATACACTTATATACACACCACACAGTCTGATCTCCTAAACACAGGGACACCAGGGTGATGCACTTCTATACACACCACACAGTCTGATCTCCTATACACAGGGACACCAGGGTGATACACTTATATACACACCATGCAGTCTTATCTCCTAAACACAGGGACACCAGGGTGATACACTTCTATACACACCACACAGTCTGATCTCCTAAACACAGGGACACCAGGGTGATACACTTATATACACACCATGCAGTCTTATCTCCTAAACACAGGGACACCAGGGTGGGAAAGAGGGACACGGGAGATATGGGGACATATTTGGGGGGGGGGATTGCATAAATATGGTTGTGACCAGTGTCAAACAGCAGTAGCAAAGGCAAACAAAGTCCTGTCTTGCATAAAAAGAGGTATCGAAGCAAGAGTGGATAACATTATTTTGCCATTATACAAATCATTGGTAAGACCTCACCTTGAGTATGCAGTGCAATTTTGGGCACGGGTCTGAAAAAGGATATACTAGAACTAGAGAGGGTACAGCGGAGAGCAACAAAATTAATTAAGGGAATGGAGGAATTGACATATGAGGAACGACTAAACAAGCTTGGTTTATTTACTCTAGAGAAAAGACCACTAAGAGGAGACCTTATCACATTGTACAAGTATATGAGAGGTCAATACAAGGATCTCTGAGGTGAGCTATTTATTCCAAAGCCTGATCAGGTGACCAGGGGACACCCCTTGAGATTAGAGGAAAGGAGGTTTAAACTTCAGCAGAGGATGGGTTTTTTTACGGTAAGGTCTGTCAAATTGTGGAATTCATTGCCCAGGGAGGTAGTTATTGCAGATACAATGGATACATTTAAGAGAAGATTAGATACATTTCTTTCAAAAGGGAACATACAAGATTACACTGTTTATCAGTAGGCTGATCAGGAAGGTCTGATAAAGACTAATTGAATTGGTAGCAGGAAAGCTATAAAATCTCAGTTACTGAGGTATGAGGCGAAGGTTGAACTTGATGGACTTGTGTCTTTTTTCAAACAAATTTACTATGTTATGTTTGTCTCACAATTAAAATAACACAAATATACATAATTGCAATAAACATACATTTGAAATGTAACATTCATATTTTTGTGTCTGTTGTTGAAAAAAAAATATGGTGTCCTAAAGCTGATGTCTAGGTCACCGAAGTGCTACAACTTCCCAGGTTAAAAACCGCTTCTGGAAAGGTTACGGCAGTGACCATTACAGAAACATGTACAGATTTTGAAGGCAGAAAAGAACCATCCGGTTCATCCAATCTGCCCAAGACCATTTAACCCCTGAGAGATTTTTTTTTTTTCTCCATTAAACTCCATTTTTTAAAGGGATAGTAATACTTTATTATTACTATCCCTCATATTGTACATATTTGTAAAATAATGTAATAGCCTCCAGGTTCATCTCTCAGATCTTTATGGTTTGAGAGATAACCGAAGGCAAAGTTCCCTCCCCCTTCCCTGAAGTCAGCGTTGTACTGACAGCAGTGGAAGTTTGTCGTACGATAGGCTTGTGGCTCTGCAGCTGAGCTGAGGTCCCGTTAGTGAAAAGTAATTATTTCACTGAAACGGTCATCTACATGTGCTTGGTTTGTGTTTGGTTTGCAAGCACATGTAAAAGACTGTTTCAGTGAAATAATTCTTTGTCATTAACGTGATCGCAGCTCTGCTGCAGAGCCACCTGATGAAAGTCAGACCGGATATCCCTGCAGTCAGCACAACGCTGACTTCAGGGAAGGGGGAGGGAGGGGGGAAACTTTGCCTTCGGTTATCTCTCAAACCATAAAGGTCTGAGAGATGAACCTGGGGGCTATTAACTAGGCTGACCAGACCTCACCTATAACCGGGGACTCATAGGAAAAATGCATACTGCAGGACTGCATTGATTTCAGTGAAGTACTGCAAAATGGCTATTTCCTATGTGTCCCCGGTTAAAGGTGAGATCTGGTCAGCCTACTATTAACTTATTTTACAAATATCTACAATATGGGGGATAGTAATAATAAAGTATTACTATCCCTTTAAGCACTATGAAATTAGAAGAAAATGTTCAGGGACATTAGTATCCCATTAACATACTAGTTAGAAATCCCGTATACACGGGCTCAAGTGCTACCCAGCGGCCTCCGCTGCTGCCCCGGAGCTGGGAGCAGAGACAGGCGGTGAGCCAGCCGGAGCTCCCCACTTCACATCAGTGCATTCAGTCAGTCTTTACTGCGCATGTGCCGTTACGCACACAGGGAGCTGTGCAGGTTAGCGCTTTATGTTATTTCGATTATAAGCAGCAGCAGGTCATATCTGCAGTACATCATTGAATGCCAGATTATCAAGTCCTCCAATCTACGATTAACTCTACGAGTGCCAGTGTATGCCTGCAGAGCATCAAGTTCCGCCCATCTGTAATTAACCCACTGAGTTCCAAGATATACCTGCAGAATATCAAGTCCTTCCATAGATACTATTAACTCTATGAGTGCCAAGACACACCTGCAGAACATCTAGTTCCACCCATCTGTAGTTAACCCATTGAGTTCCAAGATATACCTGCAGATTATCAAGTCCCTTGTCCCGGGTAGCCCCATTCTGAGACAACACAGAGTCCCGGAATGAAGACTTCTGGGCACAGAGTTTTAAACACTAGAAGCAGAATGGTCCCTTGATACAGAAAGTTATGTCTCTGCTGGGCTACAACAAAATGGCTTCCAGACAGACCTCTGCATACTACAGAGCCTTGATTCTCACATCACTTGGGAGCTGCAGTACAGTTCTGCTGTGGTGTAGTCTAAGATGTTGGGGTTGATGTACATTATCTTGTAGCCCACCAAGGCGTCACTTTTTGTAACAGCAGACAAAGGGCAATTCTCCCTCTAGTGTTTAGAACCCTGTGGTGCGCTCTTCTCTCCGCAGTGTCCCTGAATGGCAGAACTGACATGTGGCCACCCTAATCAAGTCCTCCCATAGACATGATTCATTTTGAGTACCAAGACACACCTGCAGAACATCTAGTTCCACCCATCTGTAGTTAACCCATTGAGTTCCAGGATATACCTGCAGAGTATCAAGTCCTTCCATAGATACTATTAACTCTATGAGTGCCAAGACACACCTGCAGAGCATCAAGCTCCACCCATCTGTAATTTACCCATTGAGTTCCAGGATATACTTGCATAGTATCAAGTACCTCCCATCTATGATTAACCCACGGAGCGCCAGGAGATACCTGCAGTGCATCACGGCTCAAGTATCTATAATTAAAGCAATGATTGCCAGATTTTCTCCTGAAAATTGTAATTTCCGGCTGTTAGGACATATCTGCAGAGCATTGCATTCCTGTCTGTAATTTCCCTGCTTGAACACAGGTGCGTTAAAGGGGAACTACCACCCGACACAATCTTTACCTTCACTAAGTCCCCATCTGGCGACTAGCTGCTTAGTAGCGCTAGTCGCCAGAATAATTACCTTATTTAATAGATTTCTGCTCTCTTCCATGGGTGACAGGCAGGATGGAGCGCTGACATCTTGCCATTGTGACGTCCACGCGCCTGCACTGTCAGTCCCAGCTGGGTCTAGTAGGCGATGCTAGGAGCCATTTGGCACCGGCTGGGTCTGACAGCGCAGGCGCATGGACGTCACAATGGCAAGATGTCCGCCCTCCGTCCTGCCTGTCGCCCATGGAAGAGAGCAGAAATCTATATAATAAGGTAATTATTCTGACGACTAGCGCTACTAAGCAGCTAGTCGCCAGATGGGGACTTAGTGCAGGTGAACATTGTGTGGGGTGGTAGTTCCTCTTTAAGTGATTGAGCATCTTATTCTTTCACCTCTAGTCCAGCAGGGAAATTCTCAAGACCTGGCCTGTTAGTGGACAGTCGGGATAGATTTAATGTTTAGTTTTCAACACAGGTGAACTATCTCATAGAACAGTGCTTCCCATCCTTCTCAGTGGTATGTGTTTAGGATTCCCCTGCTTGGGCACAGGTGAGTCGATCAGAGTCACCTGTGCATTAACAGGGAAATGATAAACACATGGGCTGTCAGGATTAGGATCCACTGGTATTAAGCATTGATGGACAACCAGAGAACCTCCATCTGTTCAGGGCTACAATTCCCATCATCCTCAGCCAGCCATGATGAGTTTTGTAGTCCTGAACAGCTGAAGGGCCTCAGGTTGCCCATCCCTTTGCAGCACATTGACTTCCATCCCTGTCCTCAGTGGTCTGTGCACAGGTGAATCAATCAGAGTCTCAGTAATTTAAGTAATTCACCTGTACACAAGCCAGGAAATCCCAAAGACGCGGCCTATAAGGTGCAGCTAGGGAGAGGATAGGGATCAACTGCCATAGAAAGCAATAATATTTGTGTGTCGCTGAACAAGGTTGCCTGTGTGAGCTCAGCCTAAGAACCACTGCTTTAATGCATGACTCTCAACATGCCTATTTGTTCCGCTGTCCCCTATTGGTCAGCTCACAAAATTATGCTACAGTTAACTGGGAACTGATTAACCAATCAGAATTTATCAATATTTAAAGCCTCCCCCTTGAGGGCTAGGTGAGTGTTATTTGGGTGTTTTCTCATCATGTCTGGGTTATTAGTACAGGTTGTTGTTATGTCCCTGTGTGTGTTGGTGACAAGCTGTCAGGATGGGGTAAGTCACTTATGGTGGGGGCTCTCTAACCTAATTGTGTGATTTAACCTGTTGAGTGCCATAAAGTGCTGCAATGCATTTAATACCTCTCTGACGTTCAAAGGTTATAATAGAGTGAAGGTTTATAGTCTAAGATGTATGAGAATCAGAAAAGTGGTGATTTTGGGGTAAACTAACATTTGGAGAGGTTTAAATGAGACTCTTAACTCCTATGTTTTAGAGGTCTCCAATGCAATATACTGAAGGTCTTGTGGTTGTTATTGGTACATATGGTCCTTTGTGTAAAATGGGATAGTGGCCATTGTTGATCATCTGTGGGGGGGGTGGATCTTTGGAATATTAACCCCTAAAGTCCCTCCTACACTAAAGATGATCTGCCTATCCCAGAGGTTCTCATACCTGTCTTCAGGAAACCACGTACAGGTCACGACTTGGTGATCTTTACATAAACCCACATAAGACTAACAAGACCATTCTGTGTCTTTTCTGGTACAAATAGCATCACTTTAGTGACAAATTAAAGCGGTTAATTGGTGCAGATCATAGATTAGTTAACAATGGACTCTCTCAGCCGGAGAACTTGGTGCTTCATACTGATTCTCGCGGTAAAAACAGGTGTTCCCAGGTATGTGCATCCATGTGGCAGGAGTCTTTCATATGTGACAAGACTTAAAGGGATAGTAATGTATCATAATAAAAGCAGCTCCAATTAAACATCATTGTATTTGGGCCATGGGGAGTGTTATATCAATACTGTCAGAGTTGTAGTTTAAGAGTAATTGAATGATAAAGTATCCCCCTCCCGCCCCTTTTACTGATGTAACACTGATCAGCTCAGAGCAGCAGGGTGGTGTCCAAGTGGATTGCAGAGAGGGACAATCTTTTAACATAAAGGATAAACCTGTAAGTGGGGGCAGGTTTTTCATTGTTCTCACAGTAAGAAGATAGTCCCTTGCTATGACCTGTCTGGTCTATGGACCAGACTCCACATTTGAGGGGAGGTGACTTAGGTAAAAGGGGTGGAAGGGAAATCCTTTATCATTCAATTACTCTTGAGCTACAACTGACAGTATTGAAATAACACTCTATGGCTCAAATACTATAAAGATTAATTGGAGCTGCTGTTTTGTGAAACATTACTATCCCTTTAAAGGAGTAGTAATAGCTGGATGTAAGAAGGTTTAATATCTTTTATCTGGAAAAAATAAATGAAATGAGGTAAATCCCATTGCTTAAAGATGCATATCAATCTTAAAATATACTTTTGAAGCCCCACCCTCTCCTTTTATTCATGTTAGCGCTCTAGCTGACTGAGATTCTGATCACACAACCAGATGGCTCTTCAGCAGAGCCGTAATAGCTCTGTCTACAAAGAAATACTACTTTAGAACTGTCTACAAAGTGTGCCTGCCTCCCAGGCACACTTTGTAGACCATTCTAAAGACTCATTGCTTTGTAGACAAAGCTATTTCGGCTCTGCTGAAGAGCCATCTGGTTGCGTGATCAGAATCTCAATCTGTCAGCTAGAGTGCTGACGTTGCATAGTATTGCATACCCCCTAGCACTCAAAGGGTTTAAAGGGATGACATGGCAGCCCTAGACATACTTGCAGTGTTCTGGGGCCTGTAATGTGCTCTAGCATGTTACTGTTTTTAAATAAATACACAAGACCAATATTTCTTTCCATCCATCTTCAATTCCTCAACCCCTTAAAGGGATAGTAATACTTAAAATGTAAAAAAACATATGTTGTAGGGTTTATCCCCCTGAGTAAAACAAGAGTACTCCCAGTGCTGAAAGGTGTTTCATTCAAAAGTTATTAATTTTCAAAGTTGAATTTTTCAGGTGCAATATCACAGTGGCCTGAAATTGTACAGCGGCGCTGTTGCTACACCATCCTATGGAGATTTATGGTCAACTGACCAGAGCTGTCCATAGGATCGTGTAGCAACAGCGCCACTGTACAATTTCAGGCCACTGTGATATTGCACCTAAAAAATTCAACTTTGAAAATTAATAACTTTTCAATGAAACACTTTAAAGCATTGGGAGTACCCTTGTTTTACTCTTGGGGATAAACCCTACAACGTATTTTTTTTTTTTTTTACATTTTAAGTATTACTATCCCTTTAAGGGCCCATGACAGTCCTGGACCATCATGAAATTCTGGGCTCCCCGCGCGGCTGCACGCCATTCAGGGAGTCTGGAATCGGATTGCACACAAAAAAAAATCTGTGGTCCTTAAGGGACCGCAAAGTACGTGCGTGGCCAGTCCGTAAGGAGTTAAAGGGGAACTGTAGTCTAAGAATAAGTGGCTCCTAATCAGGGTTGTCAGGCATCCGTAAAATTAGAAATGTCAGCTCTTAAATCTTCTCTATCAGAGGCACCAAATCGGGATGTCATTAACCATTTGAGTGCCAGAGGGGTATGCACTCAAAGGGTTAAAATAGGTGAAAGTGAGGGACCCTGTAGTGAAAGAATGTTTGTTTATAACTGGACATTTAAATCCACTGAATGCTGGAGACCTCTAAAATCCCCACTTAGATTGATGTGAATGTGTTTGTTGTACCAGTTGATTTGTCCCAGAATTCGTTCGCTCTTCTCTTGAACACATTGCACGAAGGGTTAAAGCTGCGCTGATACAGGACTCCTACCTACATAAAACCAATGTTTAAAAAAAAAAAAAAAAAAAAAAAAGTCTTATTCTTGGTGTCCTCCCCTTAACCCTTTCATTGCCAGAGGTGTCAGAACCAATGCATTGAATGCCTCTCTGGTACTGAGAGGGTTAATTTTTTTTTTTTATTTTTTTTTTTATAGTGCTATTGTAAAATTCTAAAAGATCTAGTAAATTCCTGTCTCTTTAAACTTGGGGCGTTCTCTGATAAACCCTGGATTATCTCGTTCCACTTCCTGCACTCTATGCCGTGTATACTAGCCTTTCTTTGGAGATGTTATTTAACCCTTTAAATGCCAGAGGGGTACGCGACACATTACTCTTCAATATGTTGCGTACCCATACCTGGGAACTTCTTGCTTGGGGCTGCCCGGAGGAGATCCCGGTGGTGCCAATAAAGGGAGAGAAATGACATGATTTGTCATAAAAGGGGTGGGCTTAATTCCTAGTGGGAGGGCGGGACTTAAAAAAAAAAAAATAAAAAATAAAAAATAAGCTAGAATAAACTGAGGAAGCTGGAGAAGACAGGGTGGGACTGAGCACAAGTGGGCAGGGTTTCCCCACATCCAGAGAATCACTCTACTGGAGAGTTCCCAGGTATGTGTACCCCACTGGCACACAAAGGGTCAGTCTCTTGGATATTAGAATATGGCCCACCGTGGAGTCCATTAACTCGGTCAGGGATGGATTTCCCAATGGGTAGAGCAGGCAACAGAACAGGGCTCCAAATCTTGAGTGGCAGTGCTTCAGCTGTGCTGGCCACACCCACATTCTGAATTGTGGGTGTGGCCCTAGCAATCTCACGCTAGTGCTGGTTTTATACCTATTTAACCCCTTGAATGCTAGAGATCTCCAATGCATTGCCAAGCATGAACACAGACATGAACACAGCTGTTGACAGAGCTGCAGACTGATCATGATGATCCTAACTGCTTAAGGAACAGAAGTGTGCAATGCGTTTTACACCACTCTGGTACATAAAGGGTTAAGTAGGTTCATGCACTCTGCTAGCAACTGTCATGTCTGCCTCCATTTATACGGAATCCTGGACTAACTGAAGATATTTCTCTGGCACAAGGGGGTATCCAACTATAACATTCTAGCCATAGTAAGGTGTGTTGGGTCTACTAAAACATGGTGGTGGTCCATTAAAGGTTATCAGAAAATATATATCGTAGAGCTTCAGCTGTTGTGTATAACAAGGGTACTCCCACTGCTGAGATGCATCTTTTCAGAGTTATTAAAGTTTAAACTCTTGTGGCTTTTTAAAATTTTTACACTGACATCTAGTGGCCAGATTCGTTGGTGTTCCATTCTCTAGGAAAGGTGCATCCCTGGCAAACTGTTCTCCACAGAATGTGAAACTGCTGATCATACTTGGGAAGTCTCTGGATCTGACCTGGAGACTCCTGTTTTATAGAGTTAATTACTGGGTCTCCTCTGGCAGAGGCTGATTCTCCAGTGGTGGGGAGGTTCCTATGAAACTCTGCCTACTTCTTGTCCGCCCACACCCCCTCTGATGCAAATCACACCATCTACATACCCCCAGTCCCAGCACATGAGCCCTCTGTGGGGGCATAAGAGGACGAATTTCCCAGGTATGCTGCTGCTTCATGCTGTCAGAAGCTTCAGGAAGTAATCAGGCTGTCACTCTCCTGCTGACAACTTGAATGGCTCTAATTTTGAATAGATCTGACAACAGTGGGAGTTCTTACCTTGGTAGGAAAAGACTTATAACCCTTTGAGTGCCTATGGGGTTAATGCGTTGCAATTTGTTGCGTACCCCTCCGGCACTCAAAGGGTTAACATTTTATTTATTTAAAACTTCTTCTTTTCAATGTACAAGGTTCAGATACTTGGCTGGTAGAGCAAAGTGGTTCCACAATATTGATGACTCCTATCTTTTGAAAGGTCCAGGTCACAGTTGGGGCTATAAGATATGACTGTGTCTCTTTTCGGCAGGAGAACCGCTGCAATGTGTCTGGGGTGTGGGTGAACTCCTTGGGTTCTGTTCTCACCCTATCTGTGGAGGGTCCTCTGCTCAGTGGCTCCCTGCGCTCTTCTGTGGAGTCCTCGGCTGGTGCTGCAGGAAAGGAGAAAATTGGTAAACTGGTAGGACTCCTGGGAGATGGCGAGCATGCAACCTTTGCCATGTCTGTGATGTGGAGTGGAGGTAAGACTGCAAGGTAGTGTAAACTGATAGCGCAGTGACCCCTTACACTCATGTCTTCTCTGTTGGCTGCTGACATCACACATGGTGGCTGCCAGTCAGTAAGATAAGAATGATGACAGTGAGCCTCTTAAGTCTCTGGGTACCAAACAATGAGGGGGGGCACAGCCTCTGATTTTGCCCCAGGACCCACTACTCTAGGTACACCCAATGCAGATAATTTCTGGGTAAGGCATACCCACACATGACTTCTCCCTATCACAGAAAATGTCCTTACAAAGCTTTAACCTCTTGGGTGCAAGGTCTCTGACCATGGAAGTGCAAGATGATGACACCAGTATAATCTTAAATTGGGCCCTGATGGGGGTGGACCCTGAGTCTTGGGGTGAAACCCAGAGGTTCCTTATGTTCACTTCCTGATAAGGCCAAAGGAAAACTAGTTCCCTTAACCATCTTAATCTGAGAATTTAACTCTTCAACTGTTGGATTAAACCTGATAATCTCCCATCTGGCCTGTTGCAGGCTGGGAATGATGGGAATTGTAGTCAAACAGCAGGAGAGCTAAAGGATGCTTACATAAGGTATAGCAACATGTAAAGCGTTTCAACATGCTAGTTTTGGCAGGTCAGTAGCATGTCTGGGTTCCCCTACCAACTAAATGGAATGACAACAAAGCATTTTTTTTTTATTTTTATTTTTTTTTTTGTAGTTCTTCTTTGTTAACCAACCTACCCTTCTTCCCACAGGGTCAGTCAGTACTTGGGCCGGTCAGTGTTTCTTGAGGTCTCATTGCCCTGTCTTGAGGACCTTATGGCTACTGAGATCTGAGGCTGGCACAGAGGACAAAAACTGGCAGTCAACCAGGTAACAAGAACTGCCTTTACATACTGGGATGATCTGTTAATGTGGTCCTCCATCTCCCTTGGCTGCCTGCTGGCTGAGTATGGTGGCTCTCGTAACCTGATGAGAAGGCCACAAGCTGTATTTGCTCAGACTACTTGTAACATGCTCCACTACCTGTGGATAAACTTAGATGGGAGTCAATGTACTCTTGTAACACACCTTACAAGATTATCCCTTTGCAGTGTTGGATACCTCTGACATTCAATGTGTTCGCTACATCTATGGTACTCAAAGTGTTAATATATAGCATTTATATCAAACTGAAGAACTACAAAATTGAGAGCTTTCAGGAGACTAAGGTCCCTTCAGGTATGGGCTAACAAAGATGGGGTAGCTCTGAATTTATATTTAGAGCATGACGTCTGGGCACACAGTGGGAGGACTGAAATAATGTACTTTGTATGCCCTCTGCCATTAATGGGTATCCATTTTATATTACTCTTGTACATGGCCTTCCATCTACTCTACTGGCTACCACGGCTCCACTCATAAAAATTTGTGGTGCGTTTTTTGTTTCTTTGCACCTGTAATGCCTTCCAAAACAAGTCTTACATATTTGGAAATTTCACTTAAAATTGCTTATGTGTCATGTTAAAGTGGAAGTACCACCTGACACAATGTTTACCTTCACTAAGTCCCCATCTAGCGACTAGCTGTTTAGTGATGCTAGTCGCCAGAATAATTACCTTATTTAATAGATTTCTGCTGTCTTCCCCAGCAGACAAGCAGGACGGAGCGCAGACATCTTGCCATTGTGACGCCCGTACTGTCAGTCCCAGCCAGAGCCAAATGGCTCCTAGCAACGCCTACTAGTCCCGGCTGGGACTGACAGCGGAGGCACGCGGACGTCACAATGGCAAGATGTCTGCGCTCCGTCCTGCCTGTCTGCTGGGGAAGACAGCAGAAATCTATTAAATAAGGTAATTATTCTGGCGACTAGCATCACTAAACAGCTGGTCGCCAGATGGGGACTTGGTGACGCTAAAGATTGTGTCGGGTGGTAGTTCTGCTTTAACCAAAAGTCCAGCAGATGTACAGTTCAGGAAATATTCAGTTTTCCTTCAAGAGAAGCCTCCTAGTGCAGCACAGAGCTTCATTACCATATGAAACATCACTGGTTCTGCAGCTGGCATTCAGTAGCACTATCTCCCAGACTGTGAATTTGGTCTGCTGGCTAACATGACAAACAGGTAGTTCTAAAGGAAGGTTTCAAATATGCAATCTGAAGATGATGGGTCCACTGTAACCTGTAATATCGTTCCAAATTATGATGATGCACAATTGGTCAGTTGTATTCCACTGCTACATGCACTGCATCGTGAACAGTCCCATACAAAACAATAATACTAACTTCATGCAGTTGTATTATTGTCTTTTATTCTCCAACACTTTGAGCTGTGTGGTAACTCCTGGTAGGGTTGAGTAATTTCGCCTGCAATTATAACCCATGAACAACTCCTTTTCTGCTACTAAAAACAACTGATGTATCTGATTCCTCAGGGGAGATTCACTAAGCGGTGATAAAGTGGAGATGACAGCTCAAGTGATATCACGTCTCCGGTTCCTATGTTCTATGGAGCCAATGCATGAAGTTCTCCAAAGTTGAAGAAATCTTGGTTCATAGGCTCCATAGAATAACATAGGAATTGGAGAAGTCTTCTCCACTTTATCACCACTTAGTAACTCTCCCCGCTTATTTGATGCTCTAGAAAACACTTGTACGTGTCCAGTAGGCTTCTTGAATTGTTCCTATTTATTTTTCTTGTAGGATTGGCGAAGACACCTTTCACCCACAGAAGGCTTGTGACTCTGAAAAACTGTCCTAAGACTAAATAAACACTCTACCTCATTAGAACATTGTTTCTTTTGTGTTTTTTGGGGTTAGACTCCTGGGGGTTATGTGCTAAGGTGTGTGGGTGTTTTTTTTTTTTTTTTTTTTTTTTATATAAAGTGATCACTGCTCCAGTGTTAAAACACTCAGTCCTATTTCACTCTATGGAGCCACTACACAATGATCTGTAACGTGGAAGACATCTTAGTGTATTGTCTCCCCCACCCCAAATCTTACTGTGTTGGAGACATCTTAACACAGTAGCTCTGTAGATTAATACGGGCCAGCAGGGCCGGATTTGCCATAAGGCAGAGTAGGCATCTGCCTATAGGCGCACCCCACAGAGGGGCGCTTGTCATTGAAATTAAAAAAAAAAAAAAAAAAAAAAAAATTATTTTCTTGTTCACAGCGCTGTGCACAGTAACAACCCGCCCACCGCATGGTAAGGTCCGTGCCTTCTAGCTGCTGTTGCTCCCTCGTTGGCTCTAATGCAGAGCGCTGGGAGATGACATCATCTCCCAGAGCTCTGCATTCCTAAAGAGACCGCGCTGGAGCAACAGCAGCTACAGAAGGAGGCACAGACATCTGCCCCGCTGGACCACCAGGGAGATAGGAAACGTATGCAGGAGGCAAAGTGGGGGCAATGTGAAGATGATGTGGGCATTGTGGAGCTGATGGCAATGTGAGGGCAAGTTGGAGCTGATATAGTGGCAATGTGGAGATGGTGGGGGTAATGTGAGGGCAATGTGGAGCTGCTGGGGGCAATGTGGAGCTGCTGGGGGCACGTTGGAGATTATGAGGGCACGTTGTAGCTGATGGGAGCAATGTGAGGGCAATATGAAGCTGATGGGGGATAAGTTGGAGCTGATGGCAATATGGAGCTCATGGGGGGTAAGTTGGAGCTGATGGCAGTATGGAGCTGATGGGGGGGCAATGTGAGGGCTATATGCATATGGGGGGTAATGTGGAGATTTGGAGCATTGTGGAGATGGCAAATGGGGGGGGGGGGCTTCAGATTTCTGTGCCTACAGGCTCCTCAGATGTAAATCCGGCCCTGCGGGCCAGGCTTTACCTGTCAATTAACAGTTTGAGCCAAAAGGGTACACAACACACTACAAAGCATTTTTGCATAACCCTCTCCCATTCAAAGGGTTAATAAGACAAATTTTTTTTTTAAACTGCTATGGCTTAAGCGATACAGGCGTTTAAAGTTCGCTGTCTCCTACTGACAGCTGTAAACCTGTCAGCAGGAGATCCATGTCGGCTGACACGGAGGCGCTTGAGCAGAGCCGCAATCTCGTTATTTACCACAAATCCCTTCAATGGAATGGTCTAAAACGTGTGCTTGAAAACCAGGCACATGTGTTAGACCATTCCTATGAAGGGATTTGTGGTAAAGAACGAGATTGAGGCTCTGCTCTAGCGCCTCCGTGTCGGCCGACATGGATCTCCTGCTGACAGGTTTACAGCTGTCAGTAGGAGACAGCGAACTTTAAAGGGATGGTAATACTTAAAATGTAAAAAATGCTGTAGGGTTTATCCCCCTGAGTAAAACAGTACTCCCACTGCTGGATGGTGTTTCATTCAAACTCCTTCCTTTATTCTAGGGACCCAGTGCACTATGATTTCTCCAACTTCTTGTGGCCAATATCCATACCTGGGAAGTCTCCGGTTTTTTGCCCCGGAGACTCCGGATTTCAAACTGAATTACCAGGTCTCTGGGGCAATGTGTGAATCACCGGGTGGGCAGAGTTTAAGTAGAAACTCTACCCACTTGTGCTCCATCTCGCCCGGTTCCTCCCACTCCCCGCCCTCTTACCTCCATTTTTCATGTTTTTTTTTTTTTTTTTGTCACGGGGGCCTCCCCTGCCGCGACTGGGCCCTACCCCTTTTTATGAAGCAAATAACAATTTTCCTCCCTGTTGGGTACCAGTTCCCAGGTATGCCAATACAGTTAAAAAAAAAACAAACAAAAAAAAAAAACTCGATTCCCAGTCATCCTTTATGACCTCTGGTAGAAGTGCAATGGGTTACTGACTCCTTTGATAGCTAACAATGCTATCTAATATTCTGAGCAGCAATGCAGTGGACTGGCACTGAAAGTGTTAAGGAGCAGAGCCAGATTACTTTGCATAACTCAGGCTTAAACGGTTAAAAACTCATACTGACCCTTTGGGAGGTATAGAGGAAGCCGAGTGAGAATCCAGATAGGAACAGGTATGGGAGAGACAGAGCAAAGTGTGAGACAGGGGGACAAAAACCTGGCCGGGGTGTCAATCAGAGAGGATGGGGGCGTGGAAATCCTCCCGGATTGTGAGAGAGAGGAACCAGCGGAGATAAACCTCCCATTGCTTCGCACCGCTGGGACCGGACTGAGCCTGGAGAGGTGGGTGGGGCTTACCCAGATGGGCGGGGTGAGGGAGCAGTGACACGGAGGATTGGCCCTAAGATCTCTTCAAAGCCTTAAAGTTATGGAAGTGGCCCTTGAGAATACAAGCGGGCTGAAAACGGTTGGTAGGCTGAAAAGTGACCTTGAAGTGGTAGCCGGGCAAAAAAAATGGCCCCCATCTTACGAGCGGGCCGAAAATGGCCCGCGCCTTGCTATCGGGCCGAAAGTGGCCCGCGACTCTCGGGCGGGCCGAAAGTGGCCCGCGACTCTCGGGCGGGCCGAAAGTGGCCCGCGACTCTCGGGCGGGCCGAAAGGGGCCCGCGACTAGCAATCGGGCCAAGAATGGCCCGCGGCTGCGATCGGGCCATAAATGGCCCGCGAGGTACCAACGGGCCACATAGATGAGTCAAGGGAGAAAAACAAACAATAGAGAATGGGGGAGTCAGCTCGGAATGTAGGATGAGGAGCAGGGAACTCTATAACTTCATTCACTGTCACTTTTCCTTTAAGTCACATCACAATGTGATTTGGCAACATGTGGCTCTTCAGCTGCTGTGAACTACAAAGCCTGTTTCTCCCAACCAGCCAATAGGCATTGCAGTCCCCAACAAACTGAACGTTACAAGCCCTAAGCTTTGTATTGTGAGAATCTATTTTAGGCTTTTTGTTCAGTCCTCAAAATTCTCACCCCTCAGTGATTTTATTCTGCAGGTAAATGGGGGTAAAGACTCACCATGTACAACTGAAAATACATTATTAACATGTGGCATTAACCCTTTGAATGCCAGTGGGCTAGTTTGCAATGCGTTGTGTATCCCCTCTGGCACTCAAAGGTTTTTAAAAAAATCTACTGTATATATAGATGCACTTTCCAAAATGCCATACAAGTGAAAATCAGGTGTTTTGTGTGTTTTTTTTTTTTTTTTTTTTTTTTAAATGGGTGGGGGGACAGATCAATACATGAGTGGTATAACAAGCAAATATACAAAGTATTGGTGCACATCCACATTTTCATCACCATTAACCCTTTACTCTGCGGCATTGTGCCTGCATATCACTACTATATTAAAGATAAGGATTTAGTTACATTATAAGGCCATAGAATGCTAAGCTTGCCACCAACACCAAGGTACCTTATTTTGGCAAGTACCTAACCTTAAAATGCTTTGTCTTATGAGCTGAATCTCTCCTATTTTAGGCAGTTACTAACCTTAATTTACTTTATCCTGAGAGATGAGTCTTGGTCAGCTTTACTCATTAATGGAGAGAGACTCTCTGACAGGCATTATATAGTGTCCTAGAGACAATGAACATTGCACTGGGGGTGGGAGGGGTGCTTAAACCAATAGAAGCTGGCCAAAACTTCCAAAAAGTACAATTCCAGTCCAGGTTTTGGTAAGCACACCCAAAGATCTGGGGGGACAGATCAATACATGAGTGGTATAACAGATACACGAAGCAATGCATTGTGTACCCCTCTGGCACACACACACATATATATATATATATATATATATATATATATATATATATATATATATATATATATACAAAAAAATTGAACTAAGCAGAGAGCACTACAATACACCATATATCAATATACAAATCTTTATTCCAATACAATTAGCATATATCCTATATAATAATTTACTAAATGTGTGTTTGTCAGAAGCCGTCATGTACAGTAGAGACGGCTGCACACGCTGCAGTCATGCGCAGTACAGACTGCCCGCGCTGTAGCTGATAATGGAGCGGGGCTCCGAATTCAGACCATAGTCCTCTCTGCGCAAGCAGGGGGGCACACGTAGCCCCTCCGGTGATGCAACTGCTCAGGGCACATCATTCGGGTGTAATTTACGCAAGTATCAGATTAATCTGCTCATGCATCATCACAATAACCAACCCTGGTGACATTATCATCACAAGTCCCTGGAAAAACACTGTGGTGTTGATGATGGAAGCAGAGCGGATCCTCTGTTATGTCAACTTTGGCTACTGCCTAGGGCCCATGCCAATATGAGGGGCACTGGGTTCAAGTGAGTCCCAGAATAAGGTCCTACTGCTGCTGCCACTAACATCTTGTATCATAAGCCCTTCTGTTGAACAAGACCAGCACCATCCAGTTTCTCCCACTTCCATGAAAGCCGTAACACCAGTACCTGCTAGCAACACTATGTCAGAAGCACTGGATCGAGAGATGTGGGGCCCCAAAGGTATCTTGCCTAGGGCAATCTGGAATCTTATCTATCTCTGGATGGAAGTGTGGAAATAAAGGTTTAGTAATGCAAAGTAATGATGATGTCATCTCCAAGCGCTCTGCAGTACTAGAGCACCGGCGGGAGATAGCAGGTGCAAGGCGGAGGGGTCGCAGGGGGAGGCCAAGGCCCCTGGAGTGCACGGGCCCGGTCGCAGGTGCGACCCCTATAGTTACGCCACTGGGTCTACAAAGTATGCCTGGTTTGCAAGCACACTTGTAGACCGTTCCAATGAAGTATTTCTTTGTAGATTGCGGTATCATGGCTCTGCTGAAGAGCCGCCTGCCGGTTTTGGGACCAGGATCTCCTTCTGTCAGCTAGAGTGCTGACGTCTGTGAAAGTGGAGGGGAGGGGGGAATTTATCACCGTATATCTCTCAAATTACACATGTCCTAGAGATCGGACTGACATCGATGTATTTATTTTTTGAATATGTGCAATACTACTTTTCTTATTAATACAAGACATTACTAACCCTTTAAGCACACTAAGGGGAAACGATGAAAACCATAGATTATATTAAAGGGATAGTAATACTTCGTTTTAACTTTATTTTATTTTGTAGGCATTAAAAAAACATGAAGAACAATATAAGTCTTAGCTCTCAAACCTTTATGGTTTGAGATATATTCACAAGCAAAGTTTCCCCTCCCGCCCCTTTTACCTAGTGTAAGCCATCTCTTCTCAGATGTGAAATGCAGTCCATAGACCAGACAGATAACAGAAGGGGACAATCTTCTTCCTATGAGAACAATGAAAGCCCTGCCCCCCTTGACAAGTTTTTCAGCTTTTCCCCTTATCTTAATTGAAGATTGTCCCTCTCTGCAGTCTACCTGGGCACCTCCCTTCTGATCTGGTTGAACAGGGGGGGGGGATACTTTGTTTGTGAATATCTCTTAAACCATAAAGGTTTGAGAGATAAGACTTGTATCATTCTTCATGTTTTTTTAATGCCTACAAAATAAAATAAAGTTAAAACGAAGTATTACTATCCCTTTAAAGGGTTACATCCTTGAGAGAGGGATGTAGCAGATCTGGTTCAAAGTGGTTTCTGTGCTTAACCCAGTGGTGTATCTACAGGGGTCGCACCTGCGACCGGGTCCGTGCACTCCAGGGGCCCAGCCTCCCCCTGCGACCCCTCCGCCTGGCGCCCACAGTCTCCCTCAGGCGCTCTAATAATGCTGAGTGCTGGGAGATGACATCATCTCCCAGCGCTCTGCATTACTAAGAGGACCACGCGGGAGCTCCAGGTAGAAGATGGGGGCATTGTGGAGGGGGTCAATGTGGTCAGGGGGGCCAGTGTGGTGGGAGTAGGGGGGCCGGGGCACTACTTGTACCAGGACCCGGAGGCTTCTAGGTACTCCTCTGGCTTAAACGTTTGAGTGCCAGAGAGGTATCCAACTCATTGCAACACACTCCTCTGGCACTCAAAGGGTTAAAAGCAAAGTTTGCTGTACCAAAACAATTTCTTATCACCAGCATGTTTTGGGTGGGTTTCTTTTAGCCAATAGCTTCTGGGAAATGTATGTTTTTCTATGTTCCTTCCGTCTATATAAACGCATGTTATCTTAAGGTCAGGAGGAGGTTTGTGATCCGCTACCTGGGATAGTAATTCTCTTCCCTACACTGCTGTGTGTTGGATACCAATAAAGACCTGGATGTATTCTCCAAATTAACCTCTGAGTGTCAGAGTGAAGTTTATTTGTTCCACAGGAGTGTCTAAGAGATATGTTTCATGTCATATATGGGGGGTTAACCCCTTAACGACCAGCCGTGTGTCATGTGGCTGGCAGTTAAGGACCACAGAGCGGTTTATTTTTGTGCAATTCGGATTACTTTTTTTTAAATTCAGATTCAGGAGTTCCCAAGCAGTGTGCAGCCGTGTGGGGACCCCTGAATTCCATTACATGCCAGAACCATCATGGGTCCTTAAGTGCAGGACCACTGTGACGGTCCTGTCATGTCATTGGTCCTTAAGGAGTTAAAGGAGAAACTTGTCTTTAAAGGGATAGTAATGTTTCAAAATGAAAGCAGCTCCAAATAATCTCCATAGTATGGAGAGTGTTCTTTCAATACTGTCAGAACTGTAGTTCAAGAGTAATTGAATGATAAAGCATCCCGCCTCTTTTACCTATTGTAAGCCCCCACTCCTCAGATGTGGAATCTGGTCTCTTGACCGGGCAGATCACAGCAAGGAACAATCTTCTTACTATGAGCATAAGGAAAACCCTACCCACCTTGATAGGTTTTTCAGTTTTTTTCCTTATGTACACTGAAGATTGTCCCCCTCTGCCATCCATCCGGACAGTCTTGCTGCTCTGAGGAGAGCAGTGTTACATCAGTAAAAGGGATGGGAGGGGGATACTTTATCATTCAATTACTCTTGAACTACAACCAGTTAACAGAATGGGACAATCTTCTTCCTGTGAGAACAATGAAAAGCTCTGCCCTACCCTTGACAAGTTTTTCAGGTTTTTCCCTTATCTTAATTGAAGATTTTCGCCCTCTGCAATCTACCTGGGTACCTCCCTTCTGATCTGGCTGAGCAGTGTTACATCAGTAAAAGGGGCAGGAGGGGGATACTTTGTCATTGAATTACTCTTGTACTACAACTTGGACAGAATTGAAATAACACTCTCCAAAGTCCAAACACTATGATGATTAACTAGAGCTGCTTTTATTGTGAAATATTACTATCCCTTTAAGGAGTTAACGGAGAAGCTTGCCTTTTAATAGGTGGGAATGTAAATGGAGTTATAACCGAAATCTCCAAGCAGGAGGAGAATCACCTTTAGTCTCCAGCGACCCGGTAATTCAGCCTGAAAATTGGAGTCTCTGTGGCAGATCCAGAAAGTTTCCTGGTGTGATAACAACAGATCCACTCATTACCTGTCATCAAGCAGTGATCTCATGGATTCCTGATCTCCCAGCAACACTCCTGTAAAGAGTTCATATAGTCCAGATGCCCCAGTCATCTCTATAGAGACAGATTAAGTGGCTTAACCCCATAATAAAGTAGCTGCAGATAGGAAGCTGACAGCATCACGGGGGATAGAGAATTCCAATTCCATTAAATGGTGAATTTAAAGGGATAGTAACACTTTATTATGTAAAATATTGTTGGGTTTATCTGAGTAAGACAAGGGTACTGCCACTGCGGAGAGGTGTTTTATTCAAAAGTTATTGCAGCTCAAACTAAAACATTTGGGGTGCAGTATCACAGTGGCCTGAAATGTTACAGTGGCGCTGTTGCAACACCATCTTATGCACAGCTCTGGTCAGTAGACCTTAAACCATGCAGTAATTTAACTTTTTGCATTGAAGACTGAAGAGGTTGAAAGTTGCATTTTAACCAGTGAATTCTGGAAGTGAATTCTCCTCTGCGGTGCTAAGTCCCTAAATTCTATTAATCATATTCAGTTTCTCTTCTGCAAAAACTCAAGTGACGCCAACCTGATACGGACCTGTTAGGACAGTGCTGTGTTATTTGTGGCCCTCCAGCTGTTGAACTACAACTACCCATCATTCTCAAACAGCAGCTGGCCAAGGATGATGGGAATTGAAGTCCAGCAGCTGGAAGGTTCCTCCTGGATGCAACATGAGCTTCAGAGATCAGGGCCGGGTTTTCCAATAGGCAGAGTAGACAACTCACTAGAACTCATATTTTATCTCAGCTGTGCAGGCCACACCTACATTCTGTATTGCGGGTGTGGCCAGAGAAATCTTGATGTCCCTGCACCAGTTAAATACCACTTTACAGGCTATTATTTTAACCCCTTGGATTCTAGAGAGATCTCCTTCGCAATGCATTGGAGATCTCCCGAGCAACCAAGGGGCTACATTTTATTCTTTGGCCTTTATTGTTATCGACCAAAGGTATTTTCTGTGCCTGGAAGCAGTGGAAGAGAATGGGGGCGGGTCATGTGAGGAGTGGCGGTGTGGCCATGGGCGGAGCTAACAACACCTAGAGTGCCTTGCCTGTGAGAGCCTGGGATGTAAATCCAGCTCTGACAGAGATAATGAAGCCCAACAAATAACAATCATAGCAAACACCACTTACACATTAATCAGGGCCTGGTAGGGCTGTGCTGGGTTATTTGTGGCCCTCCAGCTGCTGGACTACAACTCTGCATCATTCTCAACCAGCAGCTGGCCAAGGATGATGGGAGTTGAAGTCCAGCAGCTGAGCACCACTAATAAGTCACCCTGCCGAGGTCCAGAAGCAGCCATCGAGTGAAGATTCCTCCTGGATGCAACATGAGCTTCAGAGATAATGCAGCGCAGCAAATAACAAGCATTGCAAACACCACTTATAAATTAATCAGGGCCTTTTTGTCCTGTAAATGAGCAGAGGCAGATTATGTTGCGCTGCTAATTAACTGAGACAGAAGTCAACTGTAGGACCCTGTAACCCCTTCAAAGGCCGTCCCCTGTATACAAATATTGTTCTGTGTTAGACAAGGCATTGGGGCACCTGGAACAGAAGGCAGGTCACCAAGATAATAGTGTTACTGATACTAATCTACATTTACTGTATATCAGGATCTATCCCCAGCTGGTCAGGCAATAGAACGGCCAATGTAACACAGTGTCATTATCTGGAACACAGGCAGATTGTCCTATATGTATAGAGATTTGGAGCCATTTCTATCCTATTGGAGGAATAATCAAGATGGAAGCTCACAGGGAGAACTTGGAAAGGAGATTAATCCTCTTTTTTCTTTTTTTAAATAGGCAACTGTTTTTAAAGTGATGTTTGCTTTAATTTTACAGTCTATGACAGAGGTGGGCATTTTGGCCTGAGGGATGAATGCATATGGATGTGTCATACACAACCCCTGCCCTGTTCGTATCCCCATACCTGGTAACTTTTTCTTCTGGCCTTCCCGGAGGGGGAGGCCTGTGGTGCCGTTCAGGGAGACAAATGACTCGATTTGCGTCAAAAGAGGGTGGGCTTTAATCGTGATTGGGGACGGGGCTTCAGAAAGTTGAAAAACTATAGGCAATACGCTGCGGAAGGAGGAGAAATTGACAGAGAGTGGTTGGAACTGATAGGGAAGGAGCACAAATGGGCAGAGTTTCTTAAAGGGATAGTAATACTTTATTATTACTATCCACCGTATTGTACATATTTGTAAAATAATATAATAGCCCCCAGGTCTCTCAAACCTTTATGGTTTGAGAGATAACCAAAGGCAAAGTTCTCCCTCCCTCCCCCTTCCCTGAAGTCAGCGTTGTGCTGACTGCAGGGGAAGTCTGTCGTAACGACAGGCTTGCGGCTCTGCAGCTGAGCCGAGATACCATTAGTGAAAAATAATTATTTCACTGAAACGGTCTTCTACATGTGCTTGGAGGGAAGGGGGAACTTTGCCTTCGGTTATCTCTCAAACCATAAAGCTTTGAGAGATAAACCTGGGGGCTATTAACTTATTTTACAAATATGTACAACATGGGGGATAGTAATAATAAAGTATTACTATCCCTTTAAGAAGCTGCCGACACTCTGCCCTGAGACCCGGTAATGCAGAGTCAAAACCAGAGTCTCCGGGGCAAAACTGCAGAGTTCCCAGCTATGAGAATACCACCTTACTGATAGGGGGTGATGTCTGGCTGTTACTTGCCCTTTTGATCATATATAAACAGCAGCTACAGAAAGAATCAGGTGCGAAAAAGGTGCTCACTTCTCCAATATGATAAATTCTCCAAGTCCTATATTATTCTAGGGAGCCAATGAGCTAAGATTTATCAATTCTTTTAGAGAGCGTACTGTACTGATCTCCATAGAGTAAAAAAGGCAGCCAAACTGGCACAAAAGTGGGCGCTCACCAAGTCCTATATTAATCTAGGGAGGCAGTAAGATTTGTCCAGCATTAGAGATCTTAGTGTACTGACTCCATTTAGTGAAAAAAGGATGCAAAAAGGGAGCTCTCCAAGTCCAAAAAAATGTAGCAAGAGAATAGTGAAGAAAAAAAACCAACAGTGCACCAAGTCCAATATAACAATGCTAAAGATGTCTACAACTTTAGAGTTCTTAGTGCATTGGCTCCATAGAGTAAAGAAAATGGTGCTCCAAACCCTCTCTTATTATATGAAGCCAATGTATTAAGATTTCTCCATCTTTAGTGATCTTAATGCAAGAAAATGGGGCAAAAAACAAAGCACAAAAGTGCAAGAAAATGGAGCAAGAAACAAAAAAACGCAAGAACATGGAGCAAAAAACAGAGCAAGAAAATGGTGACAAAATTGGTGCTCCAAGTCCTATATGGAGCCATTGTATTAAAGGGATAGTAATGTTTCATAATAAAAGCAGCTCTAATTAATCATCATAGTATTTGGACTTTGGAGAGTGTTATTTCAATTCTGTCAGAGTTGTAGTTCAAGAGTAATTCAGTGAAAAAGTATCCCCCTCCCGCCCCTTTTACTGATGTAACACTGCTCAGCCAGATCAGAAGGGAGGTGCCCAGGTAGACTGCAGAGAGGGACAATCTTCAATTAAGATAAGGGAAAAAGCTGAAAAACTTGTCAAGGGGGGCAGGGGCATTACTATCCCTTTAAGACAAATAATAGGAACGGCTCCTAATTTCTCTGTATATATGACAAGCAGCCTATGCTCCAGATAATGGCACTGTGTTACATTGGCTGTTCTATTCCATGACCAGCTTGGGGATAAATCCTGATATACAGTAAGTGTAGATTAGTATCAGGAGAAGCAACACTATTATCTTGGTGACCTGCCTTCTGTTCCAGGTGCCCCAACCCCTTGTCTAACACAGAACGATATTTGTATACAGGGGACGGCCTTTGAAGGGGTTACAGGGTCCTGAAGTTGACTTCTGTCTCAGTTAATTAGCAGTGCAACATAATCTGCCTCTGCTCATTTACAGGACAAAAAGGCCCTGATTAATTTATAAGTGGTATTTGCAATGCTTGTTATTTGCTGCGCTGCATTATCTCTGAAGCTCATGTTGCATCCAGGAGGAATCTTCACTAGATGGCTGCTTCTGGACCTCGGCAGGGTGACTTATTAGTGGTGTTCAGCTGTTGGACTTCAACTCCCATCATCCTTGGCCAGCTGCTGGTTGAGAATGATGCAGAGTTGTAGTCCAGCAGCTGAAGGGCCACAAATAACCCAGCACTGCCCTACCAGGCCCTGATTAATTTATAAGTGGTGTTTGCTATGATTGTTATTTGCTGCGCTGCATTATCTCTGCATCTCATGATGCATCCAGGAGGAATCTGGACTCGATGGCTGCTTCTGGACCTCAGCAGTGTGACTTATTAGTGGTGCTCCAGCTGCTGGACTTCAACTCCCATCATCCTTGGCCAGCTGTTTATTAAGGATGATGGGAAGTTGTAGTCCAACAGCTGGAGGGTAGGGTTGCCACCCAGCCGGTATTTTACCGGCAGGCTGATAAAAAATTGGCTTCTGTCCAATGTTAAGTCTATGGAGGGAATGTCATGGCCGGTAATTTTTTGAGGAAAAGGTGGCAACCCTACCGGAGGGCCACAAATAACCCAGCACTGTCCTAACAGAACCATTTTGGGATGGGCTCGCTTGAGTTTTTGCAGAATAGAAACTGGATAGGAATAAGAGAAATGATGGACTTATCAGCACCGCAGGGGAGAAATCACTTCCAAAATTCACTGATTAAAATGTAACATTGCACCTCTTAAGTACTAGTGGTCTGCAATGCCATTTTCTTTGCTTTATCATGATGACCTGTCTAGCATTCGAGGTGTTAAAGGGATAGTAATGCTTCGTTTTATCTGTATTTTATTTTGTAGGCATTAAAAAAACACGTAGCACTAGTTGCAAGAAATGTTACCATGTTCCAGAGATTTATAGACTTCTCTGGGACTGACAGGCAGGACAGAGCGCAGACATCTTTCTATAGTGACGCCTGTGCTGTCAGTCCCAGACAGCTCTAGGAGGCAGTGATAGGAGCTGTTCGGCTCCGGAAGGGACTGACAGTGCAGATAGAGACTGATTCTCTGTTGGTGGGAAGTTTCTTATGAAACTCTGCACTCTCCTCCTTCTTCCCACCCTGTTCCTCCAATTTTTCCCCCTTCCAACCCTGTTCCTCACACTTCCATCCACTTCTCCTTCCCACCCTGTTCCTCCAATTTTTCCCCCTTCCAACCCTGTTCCTCCCACTTCCATCCACTTCTCCTTCCCCTTCCCATCCACTTCCCCTTCCCACCCTGTTCCTCCTACTTCCCATCCACTTATCCTTCCCCTTCCCACCCAGTTCCTCATACTTCCCATACACTTCTACTTCCCCTTCCCATCCTGTTCCTCCCACTTCTCCTCCTTCCCTCTCTGTTCCTCCCACTTCTCCTCCTTTCCACCCTGTTCCTCCCACTTCTCCTTCTTCCCTCCCTGTTCCTCCCACTTCTCCGCCTTCCCTCCCTGTTCCTCCCATTTCTCCTCCTTCCCACCCTGTTCCACCCACTTCCTCTCCTTCCCAACCTGTTCCTCCCATTTCTCCTCCTTCCCTCCCTGTTCCTCAAACTTTTCCTCCTTCCCTCCCTGTTCCATCTCCCCCCCACACACACACACACACACACACTTTATAACAGTCTGCACTGGATATCCCTCTGGCACTCAGAGGGCTAAACATTACTTGACAGAGGACCATATCGCTATCCAGTCCTAACCTGTTTAAACATGACAAGTAGTAGCCCAACAGTCGTACCCATAATGCGTGAAACCGCTCCAATGCGTCATCATCCTGGATCGGAATTATGAGATCCATATCTGCCCAGCAACCGCAGTGACATGTAGAAATCAACTAACAACACTGAGCCTGTCTGAGCAGGACCCCAGGTAAACCAACCCTCCACCACCACCACCACCAAGCCCCCACTCTCCTACATCCGCCTGCATACTCCAATGATATGCACAGGGCTGGATTTACATCCAAGGCTCACCTAGGCAATGCACTCTAGGTGCCCTTAGCTCCAGCCATTGCCACACCCCCAGTCATCACATAACCCCACCACCAATCCCATCCTGGTACAGAAAATATCATTGGCCTATAACAAGCAAGGACAAAAAAAAATATTCTTGGCCTGTAACAAGCAAGGAACCACTTGGATGCAAGAGAGATCTCCAACACTTTGTTTTGCGAGGCATTGGAGATCTCTCCAGCATCCAAGGGGTTAAATAATAGCCTGTAAAAGGATATATAAACTGGTGTAGGGCCATTGACATTGCTCAGAATTCAGTATGTGGGTGTGGTCAGCAAAACTGAGGCACCGCCCCTCAAAATGTTGAGCTCCAGGCAGCTTCCTATTATGCCTACTGGAAAATCCGTCCCTGCCCTCTATCCATAGGTCTTTGGCTGTGTGATCTCTGGAACGCTGTGAATAATTCATATGCTCTCTGGTTAGAAGAGCGCAGGGTCGAGGTGAAAGATGCTGTTGAACAGATACAGGTGAAGGTAAGGTCCTGGGATATGGGAAATGCTTTTTTTTTAAAAGGTTGGAATTTCGGGATATAGGTAGTTAATATTCATTGGGGAGGGGGATCTTTACCATTACTCCAAAACTGAAAACATCGAAGCTGATGAATTAAGAAAAGTGGGAGGTCAGATGCACTGAGGTGTGAATGAAGAATAGAAGCCTTCTCTGGGCTGATGAATTCTCCACTCTGAAATCCCTACTAATAACTGCTTCTTTGTATCTAGAAACACTGTGTAATGCTATATATTTTTTATAACGTTTCTCTATTTTGTGTAAATATGTAATGTCTTACTGTAAAAGCTCTCCGGGTTATACTTAAAAATGAGAGAAATCTCAATGCATTCTTCCGGTCAATCACCTTCTAAATCAGTGGTTCTCAACCTTTCTAGTGCCGCGACCCTTTGATAAAATTTCCCAAGTTGTGGAGACCCCTAACAGTAAAATTATTTTTGTTGCTCCTTCATTGCTGTAATTTTGCTACTGTTATGAATCGAAATATAAATATCTGATGGTTTTAGGCGACCCCTGGCAAATCGTCATTCGACCCCCTAAGGGGTCCCGACCCACAGGTTGAGAACCACTGTTCTAAATAATCCTATGGAGGCTATGCACTAAGATTTATCTAGCTTGAGACATGTTAAAGCGGAACTAACACCCCTACAATATGTAGCCTCAATTAGAGTGTTATAATCCGTTAGAACGCGCTGTGTAATTATTTTTTCTTTTAAACGTGTTATTAAAGAATAAACCGTAATTGTAAAAAGCACCTGGTGACGTCTCCCCCCCCCCCCGAAAAGCGCAGTGTGCATGTCAGCAACAGAGCCGACCGGCTCTCTTGTAACTCCCCACGGCTAGACGAAAACACCTACGTCATCAGGTTTAGATGTATGTATGTATGTATGTATGTATCTTTATTTATATTGCGCCACACATGTACACAGCGCTTAACAGAGTTTGAAATAATACAATACAAAAATACAGAACAGGGTTAAGAGCATTAAAGGGATAGTAATGTCAGAAAAAAAGTATTAACTATATGGTAGATACAATTAAAAGAGAATACTTGCACTTATTCATATCTCTCAAACCGTTATGGTTTGAGAGATATAGGAAAATAAAGTTCTCTGGTCCCTCCCCTTTCTGCTTGACGAGTTGTAAAGCTGTCAGAAGCAGATTCTGGTCACTTGACCAGACGGCGGCTCTTCAGCAACCCTGACAGAATTAAAATAACAGTCTCCAAAGTCCAAATACTATGATGATTAATTAGAGCTGCTTTTATTATGAAACATTACTTTCCCTTTAAACTCTAACACCAAACAATAAAATGGGCTGATATAACTTTAAATATCACATACTTACAACTAGCATATGGAAAAAAATATATATCCATTACATCCCTAAGATATCATCCTAAACTCTTTAACGCATATCCTGCTCATATGTGTTTAACCCTTTTGAGCGCCAGAGGGGTATGCAAAGCATTGCAAAGCAATGCGTTGCGTACCGCTCTGGCACTCCAAGGGTTAATGTTGTTTGTGCTATTTGGAGTTAGATAAGAGCTACAGTTAACTGATTATTGCCCACTGCTCTTGCTTACAGGAATGCTCTTATCTAGTGCCTAGTAACCCTGTGGTTCCCAGAGGGGTACGCAACGCATTGCAAAGCAATGTGTTGCATACTGCTCTGGCAAACAAAGAGTTAAGTTAATCCTGAAAAATGAATGGGAGCCCCAGGAAAGTCAGGGATGTCTATAGATAAGTATTGCAGATGTATGCACGTGCATGAAGTACAGGGTATTTAAGTGTAAATAATCCAGATTCATTTTTTACGTGTTGTTCCTTTATTGTTTCTTAGAATAACATGGCAATTGGAGAGCATATCCCACTGGAGACATTATCTCCTCTTTATCACACTCTAGTGCATCTCCCCCACCCCACCCTCCTTGGAGTAATTAAAGGGATAGTAATGTTTCATAATAAAAGCAGCTCTAATTAATCATCATAGTATTTGGGCCATGGAGAGTGTTATTTCAATACTGTCAGAGTAAAATAAGTACAGTAAAATAAGGGTACTCCCACTGCCGAGAGATTTATATTTCCAGAGTTATTACAGTTTAAACCCATGTTTTTTTACATTAGCAGTGCCCTCTAGTGATCAAATTCTAATTAGATTTCCTAATTAGATTAGATTAGATTATATTCTAATGGAGAGGAAAGTCAGAAAAGTCAGAGACATACAGTTCTCCATAGAATGTGATAGAAACTGCCTGTCACTTCCTGTCAGTTAGAACTATCAGGAAGTAAACAAGGTAAATTCACTTCCTGTCAGTTAGAACTATCAGGAAGTAAACACAGTAAATTCACTTCCTGATTATTTGAACTGCTATAAATTTTGAATAAAATATCTGACAGCAGTGGGAGTGACCTTGTTTTATTCAGCAGGAAATGCTCTGTAAAATGTGTGTTTTCATAAAAAAAAGTTTACTGCTCCTTTAAAGGGATAGTAATACTTCGTTTTAACTTTATTTTATTTTGTAGGCATTAAAAAAACATGAAGAACGATCTTATGGTTTAAGAGATATTCACAAACAAAGTATCCCTTCCCTGTTCAACCAGATCAGAAGGGAGATGCCCAGGTAGACTGCAGAGAGGGACAATCTTCAATTAAGATAATGGAAAAAGCTGAAAAACTTGTCAAGGGGGGAAGGGCTTTCATTGTTTTCATACAAAGAAAATTGTCCCCTTCTGTTATCTGTCCTGTCATACAACCAGACTCACATTTGAGAAGAGATGGCTTACACTAGGAAAAAGGGGCGGGGAGTAGGGTGACCACATTTCCCTTCTGCCATTCCGGGACGTGGTCACCCTAGTTGCCCCGTCATACCTTAAGTCCCTGGTGGTCTAGCGGCGTGGAATGTGCTCTGTGCCTCCTCCGGCACAGAGCTGAAGCTCCCGCGCGGTATGCTCAGTAATGCAGAGCGCTGGGAGATTATGTCATCTCCCAGCGCTCTGTATTACTAGAGCGCTTGCCTCCAGGTAAGCTGCATTGCGGCCCTGGATGTCAGCCTGCAAGCGGTGTGTCATATCATGGACGCCGCTCGCGGCGTCCATGATGTGACACACCGCTTGCAGGCTGACATCCAGGGCGGCTTGGCTTCATTCCGGGACACTTCATTGTCCCGGTTGAAGGGGACCCGGGACGCGGGACATAGCCCTGAAATAAGGGACAGTCCCGGACGTTCCGGGACCCGTGGTCACCCTAGCGGGGAGGGGAACTTTGCTTGTGAATATCTCATAAACCATAAAGGTTTGAGAGATAAGACTTATATCATTCTTCATGTTTTTTTAATGCCTACAAAATAAAATAAAGTTAAAACGAAGTATTACTATCCCTTTAAGAACAAACATTCTTTTTACTTTACAGGCCCTGATAATTACATATGTAGAGAGCATCACCTTTTGTAGCAATGCGGCGCTCTAAAGCACATATATCAACAAAAGGCAAGGATCACAAAAATGGGGCATCAAAAGAAAGCAAAACGCTCAAAGGGGGTCACAGGAAAGGGCAGAGGCTCTCAAGATCTGAACTCCACTCGGCTGAGAAAAGTCACAAATATCCCTATAAAGTCACAGGGAGTGAAGAATCGAGCAGCAGAGAAAGAGGAAGCTCCACAGAGGGTAGAAGCAATAGAAAGGCAGCGGAGGGCAATGGAAGGGACGAGAGGGGTAACAAATGGAAGACGAGAACTAGAGAAGGTAGAGGAAAATCTCCTGGGAACATTAGGACTAGCTCTGATGAAAGAGAGGGCCCTTGCAGTGTGTATAATGTCAGATCTTCTACGGACAGCAGACAGAGAACTTCCCTTGTAGATATTTCGGACCTCAATTCTAAGGACACTTCCAGCCCTAGCAGAGAGAAACCTAAGAGGGACACCCAAAAAATAGATAAGGAGAAGGAGCATAAGTCCATCACTAAGAGCAGAACGAAAATGTCATCCAAGAACAGAACAGAGGAGACTCAGATCAATGTCAATGCAGGAACAGTAGCTACGCTCAACACCAAAATAGGTGAAACCGTTTCACCCAACTCTAAAACAGGGAGAGAAAATGAATCCATTACCAAAACAAACACCAGTTCATCCAACACAGGGTCAAACAGAGACGCATCATCCATCACTATTAGAGATGTTCACTCTTCAGCTAACACCAAGACAAAGAGAAAAGTTCCATCCGAGACTAAGGGAGACGTTTCATCTAACACTAAGACGTTGGGATTTCTACCCAACACTATGAATGAGGAAGATGAGCTGCTCATCACCAGATATGGAGAAGATATGTCACACAGTAGTGAATCTAGGGCGGAAATGCCACCCAGCCCCAGAAATGGGCGAAATGCACCACCTAAAACCAAGATTGGAGAAAATGCCGCTTCCAACAATAAGCAAAATACTTCACCTGGACCCAAGACTGGAGGAAATGTATCAACCAGTACAAAGACTGGGAAGGAATCTTTGTCCATCACAAGGACAGAAAAAGAATCTCCACATAATACCAAGACAAAGCATAAAGATTCATCCAACTCCAAGACGAGAAGAGAGAAGCATCAGAAGACAAACACAGAGGAAGATGTCCTCTCCAACTCCAATACAGATGGAGAAGATCTATCTACTTCTAGGATACATAAAAAATCTTCACCCAAAAGCAAGGTATTAAGAGAATCAACACTAGATACTAGAACACAGGGAAAAGCTATGTCTGCCACCCAAACACAGGAAGGAGATCTGTCCAATAGTGCAAAAAAGAGAGGTGCTCTTTCTGCCCACAAATCGGACAGAACGTCTTCATGTAATAACAGAACTGAGCTGGAAACTCCACTTATCACCAAGACTAAGGGAGAAACTCTTTCTATCACCAAGACTAAAGAACTTCTTCCTATGACCAAGACTAAGGGAGAACCTCTTCATAACACCAAGACTAAAGGAGAACTTCTTCCTATCACCAAGACTAATGGAGAACCTCTTCCTATCACCAGGACTAAAGGAGAACCTCTTCCTATCACCAAGACTAAAGGAGAAGCTCTTCCTATCACCAAGACTAAGGGAGACCTTCTTCCTATCACCAAGACTAAGGGACAACCTCTTCCTATCACCAAGACTAAGGGAGAACCTACATCCATTATTAAAAGCAGCAGGAACTCCTCACTGGTTACTGCTCAGAATATAGGAAGCGTAGAAACTAATGTGAAGAATCAGTCACTCCTGCCAGGAAAGAAGAGACAAACAGACCAGGATGTGAAGAAAAGTGAAGAGCCGGAAGGAAGGAAGAGACATGAAAAAAACATTTCATCACAGATAAAGGAAGAAAAAGCATTGGTAGGTCAGAAATCAGACCTTAAAAACAAGAGGAAAGACCAAAACGTAACCGTAACAGAAGAGAGCACCAAGAAAGGGACAGACATTGATTCTCATGGAAAAAGAGGAGGCAGATACAAAATGAAAGAGAAGAGAGCATCATCTTCAGATAGTAGCTCTACTGAAGAGCCAATGGTAGTAAATGTAAATCCTCCAGCTAGGCAGGAACAGCCTAGTGAGAATTCAACTAGCACTGAGAGTGAGAGCGAAGAGAAGGCAAGGACAAGTGATGAAGAAAGTAGCTCATCCAACTCCAGTGAGATAGAAGAAACCAGAGAGATACAAAGTAGAAGCAGTGGAGGACCACAGGGGGCAAACGAAGGAAGTAGCCATGATGAGAGTGAGAGCTCTAGTGAATCTTCAGATAACGATGGATCAATGAAGGAAGGAAGCATGGAACAGTCTGAGGAACAAGAGGGAGAGGAGGAAGGAGACAGTGAAGAACAAGAGGAGGAGGAGCAAGGGGAGATAAGTGAAGATGAAGAAGAAGAGAAAGAAGTGGAGAATGGAGAGGACAAACGTGAGGAGGAGAAAACTGTCGACAAATCAGAAACTGATGCAGAGAGAGAGGAGGACAAGGATGATGATGTTGAAACAGAGGATGAAACATCATCAAACGGTCAAGAGGACATGTCAAGAGAAACTGAGACAGATCAGAGTCCAAAAAACTCATCCTCTTCAGAAGATGAATCAGATGAGCAATCTGAAGGGGAGAGAGAGTTAGAGAAAAACAAGCCTATCAACCCACAAGCGGCTCAGGTGACCACTCCCATTAGGAGGCCACTGCCCTCTGGTGTAAAAGCAAAACTCCTACACATCAAAGTTGTCACTGCATCATTGGAATCGCAGAGCTCAGCACAGTCCGGTACCAGTGTAAGGAAGAGATGTCAGAGATCCTCTGTCCGTCAGGAGAGTAGTCGAGAGATCAAACCTAATATACCTACCAATCAGAGCCGGGTGTTCACTGCACAGACTCACATCATCACAAACCTCAGGAGGAGGCAGAGGGAGGCCAGGGAACATTTGCTAAGTAGGAGCAAGGAAGACCAGATCACGAATTCAAATGAGACAACACATGAAGAAGAGAGATGCCCAGAGAAGGAATATAATTTGGAAGAACAGCAGTCCATTAATTCCACTGTTTCCAGTAGTTCTTCCAAGACCAAGAAGCCTGCTAAGAAAGAGGGCAGAAACACGTCACATGGAGAAGACAAGGTGGGAGAGACCGTGCATGAAAATGACAAGGAGAATTCAGAGACTGATGGAGAGAGAGAAAAAAAGAGGGAACAAGAGGGGGGAAAGTCACTAAGTCTGGAGGATACATCTGTTACCCAAAAAGATGCCAAAATGGCTTGTTCAATGTCTGCTTTCCGCAGAGTGACAGGTTGGCTGAGGAGAGCCCCACAAAAAAGGTCCAACCTGAAAGAACGTGTGGCTAGTGTGGCTCGGACCATTGGAATCACAGACTGGCTGTGCAGGACATTCAGGGAGAAGAAAAAGAATAGACAGTGCGAGCTGAAGAGGAGAACAGCCATGAGAATATTGAGCACATCCAAGATGGTGAACAGGCTCCCTCAAGCACCTCCAGGTCTCCCCAGTGCTGTAAATACATCCGGTGAACAAGAAGAAGAGAATATTGAACCCAACAGCACTAACACAGAAGGCGATGAGGTTGAGAGAGCACAACAGGAAACATATTCGCCAGCACAGAGTGTTAGAAAATTATCAGACCTCTCTGAAGTGGAAGAAGCCCCAGGCACAGGAGATGCAAAGTACGCTATTGTTTTCCCAAGGATCCACCACCTTGCCAAGACTATCAAAATTTCCCCTGCGGCTCAAAGGACTACACACAGAACTGGGCAGAGAGTGGTTGCATCTGTGCAGCCTGCCACCTCCAGAGGACACCAGAGGGTAATATCAGGAGGGGAAGAGAAAGAGAACCCAAGGAACCATCCAAACCAGCCTGAAAACATGGACCCTTCCTTTTCACCCCAATACCAATCCAAACAAATTACAGATTCAAGACCCAAGATGGAACAAGTACCAGAAGAAGAAGAGAACAATGTGAGTACAATTAACTTGCCCAGACTCAGGCCTCCTAGAAACATTAAGGTGGAGAGAACCTCTACAGCGACTCAAGGGCAATCAACAGGAGGGACAGCAATCAATGATGTTCCTGTGGACTCTTCTTGTGCAAGTTCTCCAGAGGGAGAAGAGGAAGAGTCTGAGCCAGATCTTTCTTTCGAAGCTACAACTCATGTCCATTGGGCACAAAATGTTCCAGGAAGAGATGATCCGACTAGTTGGCTGAGCTCAGAGACATTACTGCCTCAGATGACTATAGAAAATCTAAGCAAATGGACAATTTACCATGAGATACCTCACACCACATCTGTCCAACCCGTGCAGCCTCCCAAGGACCGGTGGGAGGCCGAGGACTCTGCAGAGGATATGCTCCAATTGGCCATTAAGAAGAAGCAGGTAAATATGGACACAAACCTGGGATGTACACAGGAATAAAAAGTGGAACAATTCAGGAGCAAACCAGGTGGATCTCAGGAGACTAATTAAAATTACAATTCATTTTATATGGGACTTTTAACCTCTTAAATGCATGCAAGGTCTTCAAAGTGTTGTGAAACAATGCATTGGAGTCCTTGCTAGCATTGAATGGGTTAACACCCCTTTTAAATGAATGGGCTTTCATTGTTCCCTATGATGTGAGTGGTTTGCTCCTAAATTGCACCATTTTTGTGCATAAGGCCCATAATGGATAAGTAGAGCCCTTTAAACTACAAACGTAACCATATGAGTGCCAGAGAGGAATCCAACACATTGCAACACAATGCACTGGCGATGTCTCTGGCATCCAAGGGTTTAACCCTTTGAGTGCCAGCAGCAGAGGTGTAACTAGAAGCCAGTGGGCCTAGTGCAAAAGCTGCCATGGGCCCCCCCAACCACATTGTCCCCCCATTGCCCCCAGTCTCCACATTCCCCCCATTGCCCCCAATCTCCACATTGCCCCCCAATCTCCACATTGCCCCATCTCCACATTGCCCCCCAATCTCTACATTGCCTCCACATTGCCCCCCAATCTCCACATTGCCACAACATCCCCCATCTCCACATTGCCACCACATCTCCACATTGCCCCCCAATCTCCACACTGCCTCCACATTGCCCCATCTCCACATTGCCCCACAATCTCTACATTGCCCCCATCTCCACATTGCCCTCCCAATCTCCACATTGCCTCCGTATTGCTCCCCAGTCTCCACATTGCCACCACATCCCCCATCTCCACATTACCCCCCAATCTCCACACTGCCTCCACATTGCCCCAATCTCCACATTGCTACCACATCCACCATCTCCACATTGCCACCACATCTCCACATTGCCCCCAATCTCCACACTGCCTCCACATTGCCCCCAATCTCCACACTGCCTCCACATTGCCCCCAATCTCTACATTGCTACCACATCCCTCATCTCCACATTGCCACCACATCTCCACATTGCCCCCAATCTCCACTTCCACATTGCCCCTATTGACCCCGCCCATCTCCTACCTCCCTGGTGGTCTAGCGGCATGGTATGAGAGGTCTGTGCCTCCAACGGCACATCGAGCCCCCGCACAGTTCTCAGTAATGCAGAGTACCGGGGATGATGTCATCTCCCATCGCTCCGCATTACTAGAGCGCCGGAGAGGGAGATCAGCTGTTAAAGGTCTGTGTCGAAGAAGGCACAGACCTACTTGCTGCAACCCCTATTGTTACGCCAGTGCCCAGGAGGGTATGCAACGCATTGCTTTGCAATGCATTGCATACCCCTCTGGCACTCAAATGGTTAAATAGAGTATACACCAAAGTCATAAATTTACCCCTTGGATGCTATAAAGGCTTTACTTAGTAACACAACAGTGAGCCCATAAAATGGACAGGCCATGAACATGTGTCACCGAAAAATACAGATTTGGTCTAACATAATTTCTAAATGAAGCATCACCTAGGTGTCAGGATACAATCAGTATATTAAACAAGAAAAGATCTCATCCTAATATATATATTAATAATTAACAGAAATGCAAATATGTTATTAATTTCAGATTGGTCGCATTTGAGAAACACTTCACTGGCAGATAGAATGGGATGAAAAATGAGGCATAAAAGGGATTAATATCCAGAGTTTGACAAGATATTAAAGTTGAGGTCCTGTCTGCATTTCACATTAGGCAGAGTGGGCAACTGTCTAAGGCAGTGGTAGGCAACCTGACACCACCCAGCTGTTGAGGACTACGACTCCCTTGGGAGCCGTAGTCCTTAATAGCTGGAGGGCCCCAAGTTGATCACACACTGTTCTAGAGCTCCAGGTTTAGAGGGGAGGAGCCTCAGCGGTATTGGCCACACCCACATTCTGATTTGGCAGGTGCACTTCTAATGCCAGACATCTGCTTCTGGAGTGCCAATGCATCACAAAACCAATGTGCTGTATAACCCTCTGGCATTCAAGGGGTTAAGAGGGCCAGTACACTTAACAGTTTTCATACCCCTTTCCATCCATCCTGGCCATTGTTTAACCCCTTTGTGATAGGGTAAGGGGATTTTTTTTGTGCCAGGAAAAGGTAGATGGGGGTGGAGTCTTGTGGAATGAGGTGTGGTTATGGGTGGGGCTACAGAAACCTAGGCCTTAACTTAGGAGATCCTGAGCTATAAATATGACACTACTTGGAGTTCATAAACCATGTATTTTTTTACAAGACTCGGGGAGGAGTGGAACGTCAGCAGGTGGAAGAGATGTCTGACCTGTCCTTTTTGGAGTAAGTACACATAGGTGGGTGGGAAACGGGTTTGGGTTTAGTCAGAATTGGTTATAATTAGGTTACATTGTGGGTAAAGTAGGATGGACTTTAGTGTAAGGAGCTATAGCAACAGTGTTACCCTAAAATTTCAGGCCATGGAAGTACTGCACCAAAGAAAATGCATGTTTTAGGTGTAATAACTTTGAAAATAAGCACCACCCAGTTGTGAGAGTACCCTTTGTTTCGTTTAGCTGGAACATTTTCTAGATTACACTATACTGCCCCTTTAAAGGGATAGTAATGTTTCATAATAAAAGCAGCTCTAATTAATCATCATAGTATCTGGACTTTGGAGAGTGTTATTTCAATTCTGTCAGAGTTGTAGTTCCAGAGTAATTCAATGACAAAGTGTCCCACTCCTGCCCCTTTTACTGATGTAACACTGTTCAGCCAGATCAGAAGGGAGGTGCCCAGGTAGACTGCAGAGAGGGACAATCTTCAATTTAGATAAGGGAAAAACCTGAAAAGCTTGTCAGGGGGGCAGGGATTTCATTGTTCTCATAGGAAGAAGATTGTCTCCTACTGTTATCTGTCTGGTCTATGGACTGCATTCCACATCTGAGAAGAGATGGCTTACACTAGGTAAAAGGGGCGGGAGGGGGATACTTTGCTTGTGAATATCTCATAAACCATAAAGGTTTGAGAGATAAGACTTATATCGTTCTTCATGTTTTTTTAATGCCTACAAAATAAAATAAAGTTAAAACAAAGTATTACTATCCCTTTAAATATATGAAAAAAGGATGAACAGCAATGATTGCATTCATCCAGTAAGACTGAGGTGTCAGGCACTTTAGTCTCCTCATGAAACATTAGCTGTGAGTGTGAATGTGATATGTAACAATATAGCCAGCTGTGTGTGTATGTGATACGTGTAACATTATGTCCTTCAGGGATGTGTGTGAAAGTGCCGTTCTGCTCTGCTTGAAGAAGAGATTTCACCGCAACGCTATTTATGTGAGTATCCTGTATCCCAGCCAGGTAGGTTCAAGCAGGTATATGTGTGTGTGCAAGCAGTGCTCTGTGTGTGTGTGTGCACAAGCACTTTGTGTGTGTGCGCATGCCAGAGGCGTAAGTAGAAGCCAACGGGCCCTGGTGCAAGAATTGCCATGGCCCCCCCGACCACATTGGCCCCCCTCAGCCACATTGGCCACCACCACATTGCCCCTTCCACAATGCCCCTCATTCTCTACAATGACCCCATCTCCACATTGCCCCTTCTGACCCCCCCATCCTCCTACCTCTAGTCCCTGGTGGTGTAGCGGTGTGTGACATGACAGATTCGGCACAGACGACCTCTGACTGGAACTCCCGCGCGGTTGTTAGTAATGCAGAGCACTGGAGATTATGTCATCACCCAGCGCTCTGCATTACTAAAGTACCAGCCTCCGGGAGATCAGTTGTGCACAGTGCTGCCCTGTTTTACAGGTTGCTGCGGGAGCGTGGCGAGTGGGTCACAGGGGGCGGCCGGGCCCCTGCGAGTGACAGGCCTGGTCACAGGTGCGACCCCTGCGACCCCTTTTGTTACGCCACTGGCGCATGCTCTTTGTGTGTGCAACAAGTGCTCTGTGTTTGTGCGTCTGTGTGTGTAAACAGGTGTGTGCAAACAAGCAGTTCCCTGTGTATATCATTCATCCACCACCCACATTAATGAAGTAACCAAAACCTGTCGCTTCTTTCTCTGGAATATAGCAAAAATCCGTCCATTCCTCTATCACTCTACAACAGAAACTCTCATGCATGCTCTTATCCTTTCTCGCCTGGACTAATGCAACTCCATACTTATTGGTATTCCTACTAACCATATCGCTTCTCTCCAATCAATTCTTAATTCGGCCACCAGAATACTTTTCCTCTCCTCCAGAACAATACTCACCCCACCACTTTTAAAATCACTGTCGTGGCTTCCCATAAAGCAGCATATCACATTCAAAATCCTCCTCATTACCTTCAAGGGATAGTAATATTTCAAAATTACTGTCCCCCAGGTTGTAGACACTAAAAAACTGAGTTAAATGAGACCAGCGGCATCTCTCAAACCTTTATGGTTTGAGAGATATCCGCTTTCAAAGTTCCCTCTTTTTGGCTTTTCCTCTGACGTCAGCATTCTAGCTCAGAGCAGGGAAATCCTCTCCCTGGATCAGCCAGCAGCTCTGCAGCAGAGCCGAGATCACGTTAATAAAAAATAAATCCTTTACTAAAAAGGTCTTTGCAAGCACATGTAGAAGACCTTTTGAGTTAAGGATTTCTTTTTTATTAACGTGATCTCGGCTCTGCTGCAGAGCCTCCGCCGGTCCCGGGACCGGATTCCCTTGCTGTCAGCTAGAATGCTGACATCAGGGGAGATGGAACTTTGAAAGTGGATATCTCTCAAACCATAAAGGTTTGAGAGATGCCGCTGGTCTCATTTAACTTAGTTTTTTACTGGCTACAACATGGGGGATAGTAATTTTGAAGTATTACTATCCCTTTCAAGGCTCTCCATCACTTGTCCCCACCTTATGTTTCATCTTTGATATCCCGCCACATACATCCACGTCCACTAAGCCCCATGCATGGTGGACGACTCTCTGCCCCTTTAAAGGGATAGTAATACTTAAAATGTAAAAAAAAATATGTTGTAGGGTTTATTCCCCTGAGTAAAACAAGGGAACTCCCACTGCTGAAAGGTGTTTCATTCAAAAGTTATTAATTTTCAAAGTTGAATTTTTTAGGTGCAATATCACAGTGGCCTGAAATTGTACTGTGGCGCTGTTGCTACACGATCCTATGGACAGCTCTGGTCAATTGACCATAAATCTCCATAGGATGGTGTAGCAACAGCACCACTGTACAATTTCAGGCCACTGTGATATTGCACCTAAAAAATTCAAATTTTAAAATTAATAACTTTTGAATGAAACACCTTTCAGCAGTGGGAGTACTCTTGTTTTACTCAGGGGGATAAACCCTACAACATATTTTTTTTACATTTTAAGTATTACTATCCCTTTAACCACTATCGCTGTTTCACAGCTGAAGGATTTCTCCCTCGCTGCTCCCTACCTCTGGAACGCCTTACCACCCACCATTCACCAAGCCTCAACCCTCAACAACTTTAAATCCAAGCTAAAAGACCGTCTTTTAAATATAGCAACAGCATAATATGAAAACAGTATCTCATATGTCAAAAACTGCACTTCCTCCTCTACCAGCTGGTATCTGTGCGTCACCCATCCTATACTTAGATTGTAAGCTCTACAGGGCAGGAACCTTTTATCTTAATATATACTCACCTGTTGTTCCCCTTATGATTGTCTTTATAAGCACTTAATCGCTGCGCTTATTGTACCCCTTCTATATTAAATGTAGGGCTGCCACCCAGCTGGTATTTTACCGGCAGGCAGGTAAAAAATTGGCTTCTGTCCAATGTTAAATCTATGGAGGGAATGCCATGGCCGGTATTTTTTTTTAAAAAAAGGTGGCAACCCTAATTAAATGTATACTGTGTGTAAAGTGCCAAGTACACTGGTTGGCATTATATAAATAAAAACATACAATACAAAGCAATCAGAGGTGTGCATACAAGCAGTGCTCTCGGTGTCTGTAAAAGCCGTGTTCTGTGTGTTTGTGTGTGCAAGCGGTATTGTGTATGTGTAAGCAGGTGTGTGTTTGCACATGCAAACAGTGTGTGTGTGTGCAAAAGGTGTTCTCTGTGTTTGTGTGTGCAAGTGGTGCTTTGTGAGTGTGTGCGCAGGCAGTGATGTGCGTATGTGGCCAGTGTTCGCTATGAGTAGAGGGGACTGAGGGTGTGTGCATTCGTACGAGCACTAGTGTGAGTGTGCATGTGTATTTCTCTCTGTGAATTAGTAATGTTGTGTACAGTTGAAGTGCTGGCCTGTGATCGGTGCTGTTACTAAATTCACACCTACCGTAAAATCTCAGGTATCATACGCACCTGTGTATAATACGCAGGTGTATATTGTACCCAAGATTTTAGGGGAAAACAAGAGTGCCTATGTATAATAGGCACCCTTGTTTTCCCCCTTACTACAAAAAAATATTAAAGCTGCCATCTAACCTCCCTCCAGCTGGCAGCTCTAATATTTGTTATTTTTATTCGGCAAAAATATCTCGGGTATAATACGCACCCCCCACTTCACATAAGGTGAAGAGGGGTAAAATTGTGCGTATTATACCCTAGATTTTACGGTAATACACTATTAGTGCACTGTGCAGACCAGTTGCACCGTTACTAGTAAGGTGATTAACCCTTTGAGTGCCAGAGGGGTGCGAACGCATTGCTTTGCAATGCGTTCCGTACCCCTCTGGCACTCATAGGGTTAACACCATTACCTGTCCAGTACTTGCAGCAAGGCCTATGGCTTTAACACTTTGAGTGCCAGAGTAGCATGCAACACATTGCGTTGCATACTCCCTCTGTCACTCAAAGGGTTAAGAATGAGACCTAAGGCTTTAACCCCATCCTCTGGTACCTAGCAATGCCTCTGTCTTAGTGATACCAGCTGTGCTAATGGTCCTGTGCGTGTTTCTCTTTCAGACATCTGTCGGTCACATGCTACTCTCGGTAAATCCATTTAAACCAATAAATATATACAGCTCTGACATGGCTCTCATTTATCGGGACAGCAAACTTGTGGAGAAACCACCGTAAGTATCTATAATCCGCACTCACTCGCATACTCGCCGAGTCCACTCTCTACCATGGGCTCGATGTTCAAAAAGTCTTTGTAATGAACAAAATGTCAGTTAGTGGCCGGGAGTTGGTGGTAAGAGAAGGATGGCATTTCCAGAAGTACTGTATTTGCTTAAATATAAGGCATGTTTTTTTCAGGTATTTAAGCCTGACCTTGCCTTATATTCATAGTCTTTTAATCAGACTGTCCATCCAAATGGTGGGCAGCGCGATAGAATATCCATCTGCCGTGTGTCATGTTTTAATTTGCTGCCCAGTTTGTTGCTTGACACGGTGTCCTTTCCGATCATGTAAGATCCTGTCTTCCATTGATACAACCGGACTTAAATTCATAAATAAAATGTGAGTTCCCAGTGGGAACAGCCTCAGAAAGATGGTCAGCGCCGGCGGGAGCCTCAGCCGTTGGTCTCACTTGCAGCACCAGCATACCTGCTCCATCCCAGCTGTCTCTCATGCACCAGTCCAGCCAGCCAATGAAATGTATTTGCTATATGGTCTTCATTGGCTGGCTGGACTGGTGTGTGTTGCTCCATTCCGGGACTCTTTGTTGTCCCGGTGGGGGGTGACCCGGGACACAGACCCCCAATAAGGGACAGTCCCGGGCATTCCGGGACATGTGGTCACCCTAACTAGATATTGATTTTAGATTCTGATTCAGCACTTAATCTGATTCGTACATTCACCCTGGTATAGTACTGATTTGCATTCCTGGAAACCATCTTGTCCTAAGCATCTGTAAGTCCTACAAGGTCTGAGGTGGGAGTGTCCAAACAGCACAAAGTGGGCAGGGCTTTATTGGAATGGGAGGGATTGGGAGGAAGGGAGGCGGGGCTTGCCCTTAAAATGGGCTGAGAGTGGGAAGAACAGATTGGACAGTGACCAGGGCTACCAGTGAAGTGGGCGGGGTTACAAGGGAAATCACTGAGCCCTGAGAATCAGCCTCTGTCCCTGAAGGACTGGTAATTCAAGGAGCAGTAAAGTTTTTTTTATTTTTGAAAACCTATATGTTATTGAGCTCTCCCTGCTGAGTAAAGCAATAGCACTCTCTGTTGTCAGATGATTTATACAAAATATATAATCTTTCAAATAATCAGGAAGTGAATTACAGCAGACTTACTTTCTGAAAGTTCTAACTGACAGGAAGTGACTCAGCAGTTTCTATCACATTCTGTGGAGAACTGTTTGTCAGTGACTTTTTCGTCAAATAGAATATAACAAAATAACTAATTGGAATTTGACCACTGGAGGGCACTGTTAATGTAAAACAATCAAGGTTTAAAGTGTTAGTAATGTCTACAAAAAACGTATCTCTCAAACCGCTAATGGTTTAAGAGATACGGGCGTTTAAAGTTTGATCTCTCCTACTGACAGCTGTAAAGCTGTCAGCAGGAGATCCGTGTCGGCCGACACCGAGGCGCTTGAAAAGTGCCGCAATCTCGTTATTTATCACAAATCCCTTCATTGGAATGGTCTAAAACGTGTTCCTGGTTTTTAAGCACTCGTTTTAGACCATTCCAATGAAGGGATTCGTGGTAAATAAGGAGATCGCGGCTCTGCTCAAATGCCTCCGTGTCGGCTGACACGGATCTCCTGCTGACAGCTTTACAGCTGTCAGTAGGAGAGATCAAACTTTAAACGCCCGTATCTCTTAAACCATAGCAGGGTGAGAGATACATTTTTTTTGCATTTAGCTCAGCTTTTTAAGCTCTTCTAAATGCAAAAAAAACTTTTTTGTGGACATTACTAACACTTTAAACTGTAATAACTCTGGAAATATGAATGTCTCAGCAGTGGGAGTCCCATTATTTTACTCAACATGAAAATCCCTACAATATATATTTTTCATAATAAAAGTTTACTGCTCATTTAAGTATAAAAAAGACAGGTATGTCAATTTTCTTGTGAGTACTCCTCATTCGACAAATAAATCAGCCCCTACAGCCATTGAGTGATCCTGTGCTGTCTCTTGCAGTCATATCTTTGCAGTGGTGGAGGAAGCGTACACCCTCTCTCAGACCTCTGAGTGCGCCCCCAACATCCTCCTCAGGTGAGACTCACACTCACAGTGCATGTGTGTTGTACATACACACACACACTGTAGAGTTACACTGGTATCCTTGTTGGAAGGAACACTAACACGCACAAATTAAATTGGGTTAACAATTTTAACTATTGTATTTCCAGCAAGCATCTGTAAAAATAAGGTATTTTATGTCCGACCCCTAAAATGTAATCTGAAGAATGTATTTTTAACCCTTTAAAGACCAAAGGGGTGTACAACGCATTGGTCTTTAACCCCTTAATGACGCATGACATGTAGGTCATGAGGTTGCAGTCCCTAAAGTACCAAGGACGTACAGGTGCGTCATGGAATTTTGGGCTCTCCGTGAGGCTGCACGCCGTTTGGGGAGCCCAGAATCGAATGGTTAAAAAAAAAAAAAAAAAAAAGATCTGTGGTCCTTAAGTGACCTCACCGTGCGTGCGGGGCTGGTTCTTAAGGGGTTAAAGATACTAGTGTAGACACTATAGCAGTGTAAGTCTTTGCTGTACACCAATAATTCACGTTTTCATGATATCCCGGTTTAATCACAGGGGAGCAATTAGTGGCTGTCATTTTGATCTACCAGTGCTTAATTAGGGATATCCAGGAAACCTGACCTGTTTATGTGCCCTGAGGACTGGGGCGGAGACTCACTGCTCCATAGATACCATTTGGTTAATGTTGTTTGTGCTGTTTTGCAAAGAGAGATGACAGTTATTGCAGTTACATTACTGAGATTAGTGCATATCACTGCTGGAGTCAGAAACACTCCTGGACAGATTACAGGTAATACATTGGTTAGTTGTATTAATAGTATAACATGGTACATTAAAGGGATAGTAATGTTTCATAATAAAAGCAGCTCTAATTAATCATCATAATATCTGGACTTTGGAGAGTGTTATTTCAATTCTGTCAGAGTTGTAGTTCAAGAGTAATTGAATGACAAAGTATCCCCCTACCGCCCCTTTTACTGGTAAACAAAATGTTGGGAGCACAGAATGCTGGGAGTTCTGTGCTGGGAGCATTCTGTGCTTTCGGGCAGCCTCTACAGTGCATAACTGCATCGGTGGCAGGACGCAGAGCAGGACCGGCCTCTTAACCCTTTAAGTGCCAGAGGGGTACGCAACGCTTCACCCGGACCTTGGCCCGTGTACACGGGCTTTCACACTAGTTTGTCATAAAGCACCACACTGATACAACGTATCTATGTATTCTTCCAGTACAAGAGAGACAGTAGTTATATTTTCCTCTGTAGCTGTTCTGTTGTATGTGTACAGTCAGCTATTGTACAGCCCTCTCCCTTTCAAACGCTCATATAAATATCAGTACTGATTCCATATATAAGTGCATGTCAGTGATAACGTAACCAGGAAACCTTTGGCACAAGATAAATATTATCAATCCTTGTCTGTCTGTCTTACATTTGCACACACGTTCTCTGTCTCACTTTTTCTGTCTTATCAAGCAGTGGGGAAGTCCTTTGTTATCCTATGCTATTGTTTTAACTCTAAACAGATTTTTTTTATCCTTTGATAAATCCACTCCAAAGCATTACATGGGATTTGGATAGATTGTCTCACTAGAGATGCCAGGGATTGCTGATTCCAAACAGTTGTCTTTCCTACTGCATAGGGCTTCAGAAGTTATTGACTATATATATATATATATATATATATATATATACTAGTATGGACGCCCATATACACGGGCTAAAGTGCACCCAGCTGCCCCAGCTGCTGCCCCGGAGCCGGTAGCAGAGACAGGACGTGAGCCGTCCGGAGAACTCGCTGATCCTTAGTGGGGAGCTACAGACGGCTCACAGCAAAGCTGCCTGTGTGCAAAACCACACAGGCACAGTAGAGACTCTCTACTGCGCATGTGCTGTTACGGCTCACAGTGAGCGACACATTCTACCACTTTATATTATAGGAGGATGTGAGAAAAATAAATAAATGAAAAAGGTATCAATGGTTATATTTTCTCCAGAATTCCTGATAAGTCAATTAGAAATGTTGGCGATTGAAGTGGTGGTAAAGTGGACCTGTCACTTTGAAATTAAGTTTGCGTATTTGAAAATTGAAATAAAAACTGCCTTTGGATCATGTAAGCCAAAAGATCAGCAGTTAACTAGTTTAGAAAAAAAAATACTTGTATTTATGAAAAATGAACTTTTAGTGCAGTACAGTATGTTAATTAAGTTCTGTCCTGCACATACTTCAATCAGCACACAATCCTGCACTGATACCTTAATTAGCATACAGTATTGCACTGAGAGCTTCATTAGCATATGTTACCACACTGAAAGCTTACAATACAATGCTACACGGAGAGCTTAATTTGCATACTGTTCTGCACTGATAGATTAATTAGTGCACAGTGCTGTACTAAAAGCTTAATTGGAAAATAAGACTGCACTGAGAGCTTAACTAGCATGTAGTTCTGCACTGCAAGCTTAATTGGCATATGGGACTGCATTGAGGGCTTAATTGACATACTGTGCTGCACTGGGATCTTAACTGGCATATGAAGCTTCACTGAGAGCTTAATTAGCACATGAGACTGTACTGATAGCTTAATTAGCATATGATGCTGCAATGTGAGCTTAATTGGCATATGGGACTGCACTGAGGGCCTAATTGGTATATGAGGCTTCACTGAGAGCTTAATTATCATATGATACTGCACTGATAGCTTAATTTGCATATGTGACTGCACTGAAAGTTTAATTGGAATATGATGCTGCAATGAGAGCTTAATTGGCATATGAGGCTGTACTGAGAGTTTAATTAGCATATGAAACTGCACTGAGAGCTTAATTAGCATATGATGCTGCATTGAGAACTTAATTGGCATGCAGTTCTGCACTGTGTCCTTAATTGGCATATAAGGCTGCACTGAGAGCTTAATTGGCATACGAGACTGCACTGAGAGCTTATCTAGCAGGCAGTGCTGCATTGTGAGCTTAATTAGCATGCAGTTTTACACTGAGAGCTTAATTGGTCTATGAGCCTGCACTGAGAGCTTAATTGACATACTGTGCTGCATTGGGAGCTTAATTGGCATATGAGGCTTAATATGTAGTGCTGCACTGATACCATAATTAACATAATCATGTACTTGTACTCAGATCACATTTCAGATATAATAGAGTCAGTATCGGTATCTCCTAACCTGTGCATCTGCTGACCTTTTGACTAACATGATATACAAGAAGTTTTATATGATGTTTTCAAATATGAAAGCTTAATTCAAGGTGTATTTTAATTTTTTGCCCTGGTAATAGTATCCAGACCATTTTGCCAGGACTGCATTTCCTATTAGGCAGAGTAGGTAACCACATAAGATGTCTAACTGCGAGGGGCAATGCAGCTGTGCTGGGCACGCCCACTGTTCTGAGATGTGGGTGTGGCTATTATAATCTCAGATTACCTGCACTGGACACAAACTCTGGGGTAATAGAGGCCAGTTGATAGCTGCAATGTCCAGTTCATAATGTAACCATTTGCAATGTGTTGGATACCTCTATGTCACTCAGAGGGTTAAATTGGACAGTTTGTTTACCAGTTTATATACTTCTCAGTTTATAGATTAACCCTCATGGACTGGAGGTGTGCAAACCAATGCATTGCTCCTCTTCCTGATCCACAAGGGGGGGAGGATTTCCCAGTTTATTGAACAATTTGTATATTGCTGTAATGCTCAGATGGGTCAATTTATTTACCAGCTTTAAACACCCCTTTATTTGATAGCTTATTTAACCCTTAGAGTGCTGGCATTCAAAGGGTTAACTTCCTGGATTCTAAGGACGTCTCCGAATGGATTACTTAGAAATGTGTTGGAGACGTCTCTGTCATCCAAGGGTTTAAGAGCTTTCTTTGTGTTTGTGTGTTCATAGGCTAAAAGTATTTTATTTGTCGGGCATCAGTGGAAGGGGATGGGCGGAGTAATAAAAATGAGGGCGTGGCCATGGGAAGGCTTAGGGGAGCTTGAGTTGTATGTCCAGACCTATATCTTACAGATGTTCTCTCTCTCTCTCTCTCTCTCTCTCCCTCTGCCCCCTGGTGGCAGTGGACATGGCGGTTCTGGTAAGACAGAAGCGGTCAGGCTGATATCTCAGTATCTGATGACCTTATCCAGGAGAGAAGGTGACAAAGTCTCCCAGGTGAGTGATTCTCCCATCAATGGGCGGAAGAGATGGAAGGGAGAAGGGTGAGGGGCCGAAAGCTTGGCGTAAATACTGGCTTCTTTTTCAGGCTTGCATGCACCAAGACTGATGTACACCCCATTTCTCTCCTTCCTCCCTCTCGGGGCTGGATTTCCCAATAGGCAGAGTAGGCCAATGAATAGAGTTCCAGACTACTATTTAACCCCTTGGATGCTAGAGATATATCCAAGGCATTGCTTTTACAATGTGTTGGCGATGTCTCTAACAACCAAGGAATTAAAGCTGGGTTTTTGTCCTTGCCTGTTATTGCTTAAGTTTACCAGTTGGGCAGCATTTTTGTGGTCCATATCCTAGTCTACAAAATATGAAAGTCACCATACACAAATGGAAAGAAAAATCTGGGAATTTAAATTAATGGATGTATTTGATACATTAAAAATTAGGACTGAACCTGGGGATGGGATGATGTCTCATTATAATAGATCGAACATTTTGGTATTTGATTGTATAGAGATAGATCTTTTACAAGACTAACAGGTTCTTCACACCTCTGTGTTAAAGGGATAGTAATACTTAAGTATTACTAATCCCTATATTAAAGTCCTATTAAAAATAAATGTATTGCCCCCAGTGCCATCTCTCAAACCTTTATGATTTGAGAGATGATCGCTCCTAAAGTTGCCCTCTTCCTCCCCCTTCCCTGAAGTCAGCTTTGTAGGTGACTGAAGGGAAATCCGGTCTTAGATCATCAGGCGGCTCTGCAGCAGACCCATGATCGCGTTAATAAAAAAAAAAAAATTCACTAAAATGGTCTTCTACGTGTGCTTGCAAACCAAGCACAGGTAGAAGACCATTTCAGTGAAAGTTTTCTTTTTTATTAGCACAATCGTGGTTGTGCTGGAGAGCCGCCTGAAAGTCGTAAGACTGGCTTCCCTGCAGTCAGCTAGAACGCTGACTATGGGGGAGGGGGAGGGAGGGGGCAACTTTAGGAGCGATCATCTCTCAAATCATAAAGGTTTGAGAGATGACACTGGGGGCAATACATTTATTTTTAATAGGACTTTAATATAGGGATTAGTAATACTTAAGTCAGGGCTCAAAATTTCCACTCGCCACTCGCCACTAGCCAATGGCGAGTGAAAATTTAGCCCCGGAGAGTAGAAATTCAGCCCTGGTTGGTATGTTATGGCTTGCAGTGGCGAGTAACTATTCAGGTCTGGCTAGTAGGAAAGGACTTCAACTTTTAAGCCTGGCTTAAAGGAGCAGTAAACTTTTTTTTATGAAAAAATATATATTGTAGGGATTTTCCTACTGAGTAAAATAAGGGTACTCCCACTGCCAAGAGATTTATATTTACAGACTTATTACAGTATAAACCCATGTTTTTTTACATTAGCAGTGCCCTCTAGTGGTCAAATTCTAATTAGATTTTCTGTTAGATTCTAATGGAGAGGAAAGTCAGAAAAGTCAGAGACATACAGTTCTCCACAGAATGTGATAGAAACTGCCTGTCACTTCCTGTCAGTTAGAACTATCAGGAAGTAAACACAGTAAATTCACTTCCTGTCAGTTAGAACTATCAGGAAGTAAACACAGTAAATTCACTTCCTGTCAGTTAGAACTATCAGGAAGTAAACACAGTAAATTCACTTCCTGTCAGTTAGAACTATCAGGAAGTAAACACAGTAAAATTCACTTCCTGATTATTTAAATTGCTATAAATTTTGAATAAAACATCTGTTTTATTCAGCAGGGAATGCTCTATAAAATATGTGTTTTCATAAAAAAAAGTTTACCGCTCCTTTAAGTATTACTATTCCTTTAATGAACATTTCCCTGTTCCCAGGACTTTGATCTAACCCTGTGTATATCAGTTCATATCTTTGCAGACTGTAGGTTTACTAAGTTAATTGACCCCACACTGTGTACCCATATATTTTGTTTCAAATGTATGTCATACTCTGTAAATATAAATGCAGTGTTGTTCTTCCTTTATTTGTTAACCCATTCCTGAATAAGGGGCCTTAGTGTCCTGAAAGCTTGCAATTTCTATGTCCTCAGTTAGCCATTAAAAGGTATCACCTTTATACCACTCTTGTGAGTTTTTTGCTGCACTGAATCCTATTTACTCCACTGGCTAACACGGTACCATCTCTTTTTCTGCTGTTCATATTGTAGCTTTGTTAAAAAGAAACTTATTGCCCCCGGTGTCATCTCTCAAACCCTTATGGTTTGAGAGATGATCACGCTCAAAGTTTCCCCCTCCGTCCCCCTTCCCTGACTGAACGCTGACTGCAGGGAACCAAGCACAAACCAAGCACACATAGAAGACCGTTTCAGTGAAAGAATTATTTTTTATAAACGCGATCTCGGCTCAGCTGCAGAGCCGCCTGATGCACATAAGACTGTCGTACGACAGCTTCCCCTGCAGTCAGCGTTCAGTGTTCAGTCAGGGAAGGAGGAGGGAGGGGGGAACTTTGAGCGCTATCATCTCTCAAACCATAAGGGTTTGAGAGATGACACTGGGGGCAATAAATTTCTTTTTAACAGGCACGTGCACACATATACACCAAGGGGGGCTTGAGCACCTGCCCTTTTTGTCCAAAGTGCCCTTGTGCCCTTTTTTTTAAATATATATTTTGAATAAATAATTATGAGAAGTGCCCTCTTTTTCATTTGAGCCCCTGCCCCCCAAAATGTCTGTGCACATCCCTGCTTTTTAACACAGCTACAATATGGGGATTAGTAATTTGCAAGTATTACTATCCCTTTAATATGCCCTCTGGACAATGGCCACCGCTTCATGGAATCATCACCAGGACTCAGGGGATTGTCTGGAATACTCAGTGGGAGAATGGAGATTGTCAGCAAGTCAGACCCTGAGTCTTTATGGCAGTCTTTCCATTGGCTGATTCAGATCACTCAGGGTCAGGGGTGGATTGTAGGGGAATACCAGCCCGGGCATTTTCTTTTTAAAGCACTAGCTGCACCGATGTCCCTATCGACGCCCCCTTGTGGTCCCTGTGCTGCGTGGGAGAGCAGGCGCCATGATATTATGTCATATCCTGGCGCTCTGCATTAACAAGGAACACGAAGGCTGTCACAGAGAGTGCCTGTGCCGGTGGCAACACAGACCTCTCCTTCAAAATATCGTGGGACGGTGAGGTGAGATCCTCTGATCTCCCCCACCGGCCCATGATCAATCCCCCCGATAGGACAATCCGCCCATGCTCGGGGTGCATCTCATTTCCTTATTAGTTGCAGGATCTCCAAGGTGAGGATCAGGAGACCGAGCAGCAGTACCAGAGCTGTGGGACATTTATACCAGGGTCTGATGTGATGTTGGGTTGTTAGTGTGCAGGTGTTTTTGGGGTAGTACAAGCTCCAGTCAGGGGAGGGCTGGCCTGGGGGGCAGGGGGGCAATTGCCCCCTGGGCCGGTTATATGTCTGGGCTGGTGGGCCACTGCTCCTCACCAAATCTCCCAATTGCTGCTGTAAATGGAGCTACACTAGTGATAACATAGAGCTTACAATTGAAATGGAGCTACACTAGTGATAACATAGAGCTTATAATTGAAATGGAGCTACACTAGTGATAACATAGAGCTTACAATTGAATTGGCACTACACAAACGACACCACAGAGGAACAATCCAAATGGAGCTACACTAGTAGCATAACCCATTCCCTGGTAAGCTCTATAGTATCACTAGTGTAGCATTACTGAAATTGTAAGCTTTGTAGGAGCGCACTAGTGTAACCTCGTTTCAGCTGTACACTATGTGGTATCAGTTGCCTTACTTCACAACATTAATGCCAATTTTAAAATTAACAAAAGGGGGTGGGCTGGGCGATATAGAAATAGGCCACTTGGCTGAATTTGCCCCCTGGGCCACAAGTTGCCAGCCCTTCCCTGGCTCCAGTTGTACTCCAGCACCCCATTCTGAGAATTAGATATGAAATAAAGCTCTTTTTAGTTAATCTCAGCCTAGGTTGGGCTTAATAATAACATATGTTGGGATCCCATCCCAGCAAAGGACTTCAGACACAGCCTCCTTCCACCTTATTTTCTATTTTTCCAGCTTCCCGAATTTCTCACTGTCTTGGAGAGTTTTGGAAATGCAAAAACCATATTGCACAGCAAATCCACTCGTTTTGGTCAGATCCTTCAGGTGTTCCTCCACAGGTAAAGTCCTATACAGAATAACCAGATTTTTTAAGCTGAGCCTATTCCAGGGGCAGTACCAGTTTACTGCTTCTTTAAATGCCTCTGTCAGCTTCCCTGCTGTTCTCAAAGCGGAGGCAGCAGCTGAGAGTGTGGATCACCTACCCACTCGGCTCCTCTCTTTACATTGATCACAGCAGTGAGTCAGACAAAGGCATTAAAGGGGGGATTTTATACTTGGAATTATTACCTCTTAGCGCTTACATAGGTAGGAGTCCATCATACAGCAGTCAGGTGTATCTATATAATTACTGTGTGTAACAGAAGCATTTACCTAGGTAAGAGTACATAACACAGCAGTCAGGTGTATATATATAATTACTGTGTGTAACAGAAGCATTTACCTAGGTAAGAGTACATAACACAGCAGTCGGGTATCCTATATAATAATTCGCTAAGTTGTGTGTAACGCCCGACATGAGCAGTAGACACTGCTGCGCGTGCGGCAGTCATGCACAGTAGAGACTGCCCGCGCCGTGGTTGATACAGAGCTGGGCGCTCTCTGTATCCGCCGTGGCGAGGGCAGTCTCTACTGCGCGCGACTGGCTGCCAGAGGCACTGTGGCCCGTGTAACAGGCTCTTCAACTAGTATCTATATAATTTCTGTGTGTGACAGAGGCACTTACCTAGGTAGGAGTCTATCATACAGCAGTCAGGTGTATCTATATAATTACTGTGTGTAACAGAAGCTCTTACCTAGGTAGGAGTCCATCATACAGCAGTCAGGTATATCTATATAATTACTGTGTGTAACAGAAGCACTTACCTAGGTAGGAGTCCATCACACAGCAGTCAGGTGTATCTGTATAATTACTGTGTGTAACAGAAGCACTTACCTAGGTAGGAGTCCATCATACAGCAGTCAGGTGTATATATATAATTACTGTGTGTAACAGAAGCACTTACCTAGGTAGGAGTCCATCATACACCAGTCAGGTGTATCTATATAATTACTGTGTGTAACAGAAGCACTTACCTAGGTAGGAGTCCATTACAGTAGTCAGGCGTATCTGTATAATTACTGTGTGTAACAGAAGCACTTAGCTAGGTAGGAGTCCATCATACAGCAGTCAGGTGTATCTATATAATTACTGTGTGTAACAGAAGCACTTACCTAGGTAGGAGTCCATTACAGTAGTCAGGCGTATCTGTATAATTACTGTGTGTAACAGAAGCACTTAGCTAGGTAGGAGTCCATCATACAGCAGTCAGGTGTATCTATATAATTACTGTGTGTAACAGAAGCACTTACCTAGGTAGGAGTCCATCATACAGCAGTCAGGTGTATCTATATAATTACTGTGTGTAACAGAAGCACTTAGCTAGGTAGGAGTCCATCATACAGCAGTCAGGTGTATCTATATAATTACTGTGTGTAACAGAAGCACTTACCTAGGTAGGAGTCCATCATACAGCAGTCAGGTGTATCTATATAATTACTGTGTGTAACAGAAGCACTTACCTAGGTAGGAGTCCATCATACAGCAGTCAGGTGTATCTATATAATTACTGTGTGTAACAGAAGCACTTACCTAGTTAGGAGCTCATCATACATCAGTCAGGTGTATCTATATAATTACTGTGTGTAACAGGACCATGTATACATTGTCATGCTCTCCTTCTCAAATACAGACTAAAAAAGAATTTAAATGCATCTGTAATAGAAACCCAAGACGCTGGGTTGTCCTGGGCCATCTTTCCGAAGTTCTCCCTCCTGAAAGCAGGTAGCCAGGTCGGTGAAGCTGGTTAGTATCTAAGAATGGGGGTCAGAGGGGACCCTATAACCCTTTAAGTGGCAGAGAGGTATCCAACGCATTGCAAAACAATGCGTTGCATACCTCTCTGGCACTCAAAGGGTTAAACCATTCAAGAACAAGTCACAGGGTGTTTCTTTAGTTCCAAAACACTAACACTTTATTGAGGGGACAGGGGACATTTTATACATAAATCAAGTACAATACAACAATGGGAGTATACACAGGGATTACAAGTGGGACAATGGTGTAGCGGCACATAACACAATGAGCACAAGAGTAGTGTAAACAGGAGGACAAAGGGACAGTACACAGTGAGAGTAATTTTACATAATTCAATCCTGCCAATAGGAATTGAAGCAACAAGATCCAAGCGACCAATCCAGACCCTTGCCATTGTACTCCATGAGAGATTGAATTACTCGGGTCCGACACGTAACTCAATCATGTCTCACCGGCTCCCCAACCAGTGGGAGCTGGAAGAGTAGCAAACTTGCTGGACAGGGGCGACCAGTGAACGGAGTGCCTTTCTGCCATGTTCAATACATACAGTATTTAACATGGGGTAGTGCTACAACGCTAGCAGTGATGACTTCATAGACAGGTTCACAATGAAATGAAACAAAGAAGACTCACCCAGACTCCCTGATGCTCTGCCAAAGCGGGTTCTCCAGTCCCGTAATTATGAACATTCCAAACAAAGGTGGAGACGGCACTCCAAACAAATCAGACATGGATAATTAAATCGTATTAACTTTATTGAAGTGCCTCCTGCACCTTTGTTTGGAATACATACAGTATGCCATACAGAAAGCACAGTACACATCACGAGAGGACGTCAGCCAATCAGACACTCGCCTACTTTTCAAAAGAAGGCGGTAGTCCCCTTGTGCTCTGGCCATCTGGTGCCGGTTGAGCCGCCCATAAATCACAGTCTTTTGTTTTAACAGCTTGTAGGCCTGAAAAGGCCTTACAGTAACGGCCTAAGGACCGTTACAGCACCCCACCCCAATTTATCCTTTGAGTGCCAGAGGGGTACGCAAAGCATTGCAAAGCACTCAGAGGGTTATACAAAGTTGTCTGACTTCTGTGTAAATAACAGCTATTTAGGTAAGTCCTTCTGTTAGATACATGAAGTCAGTTTTTTTTCAAGGGCATTGTTTCCCTTTATGTACCAATGAGCTGAGGGTAGTTTATCAGTTGCTATTCTTGCACTAATGTAAACCATAGAAGAGAGTAGGCTAGAGAAAAATGCTCCCTGGATCCACTTCATCACTGGCTGATGTGCCACGAAACCCTTCCCACAGGTAGGGTGACCACATTTCCATTCTGCCATTCCGCCATTCCAGGACATGTGGTCACACTAGTCCCGCGGCTTAGGCTCCTGCCGGCGCTGACCATCTTTCTGAAGCTGACATAGTAAGAGTTCCCACTGTGAACTCTTACTCTGTGTCAGCCACAGAAAGATGGTCAGCGCCGACGGGAGCCTCAGCCGCGGGTCTCACTTGCATCACCAACATACCTGCTCCATCCCAGCTGTCTCGCTCGCACCAGTCCAGCCAGCCAATGAAATGTATTTGCTAATGAGGACCATATAGCAAATACATTTAATTGGCTGGCTGGATTGGTGCATGTTGCTCAATTCTGGCACTCTTTGTTGTCCCAGTGGGAGGTGACCCGGGACGCGAGACACAGACCCCCAATAAGGGAGAGTCCCGGGCATTCTGGGATGTGTGGTCACCCTACCGTCAGGTTGGGGGTGCCTTCTCAGCTCTGATCCTCTCTTTGGTTTGTAGGGGTTCTGTGGTGGGAAGCTCTGTGTCCCAGTATCTCTTGGAGAAGTCCCGGGTAGTGTTCCAGGTGAGTGAGAGTCCATGAGAGGGCGCTGGAGCTGTCACACTGCACAGCCTTTCTCTTACTCCTCTTCACTGCTATCTGACCACAGGCTGCAGGAGAGAGGGGCTTCCATGTCTTCTATGAACTTCTAGCGGGGCTTCCTGAACACGAGAAGCAGGGGCTGTACCTCCAGGAACCAGAAACCTACTATTACTTGAACCAGGTAATGGGACTTATTGGGGCACATGTACACATTGATAGTACATCTCCACTAACCTCAGTCTCTTATGCCTCGGTCTGTAATCCTGGGTATGCACTGCAGCGTATGAGAGCTGTAATTCATACTGGTGGACAGAGGCGTAACTAGAAGCCTCCGGGCCGTGGTGCAAGAAGTGCCACGGGCCCCCCACCACCACCACATTGGCCCCCCTCAACCACACTGACCCCCTCTACAATGCCCTTCAGTCATCACAATGCCCCCATCTCCTATCTCCCTGGAGCTCCCGCGCGATCCTCTTAGTAATGCAGAGCGCTGGGAGATGATGTCATCTCCCAGCGCTCTGCATTACTAGAACACGGGAGGGAGATTGCGAGTGCCAGGTGGAGGGGTCACAGGGGGCGACCGGGCCTCTGAAGTGACGAGCCCGGTCCCAGGGGCGACACCTGCGACCCCTATAGTTACTCCACTGCTGGTGGGCAATCTTTGCATTGTTAGGATTTTAATACAGGGCAGTTTTAAAACTCTCTAAGACCCCGAGGAGAGTTGTGACTGGACACCCCCAAATATAGAAAAACATTTAAGAGCCTTAGGTGTAGTCTTGTTTTTCTTTTCTTTCAATTTGTGGTAAAAGCAGCCACATTTATGTGTCGCGAACCCAGAACAGCAACATTCTGCTCGGACCATCTGCCCACAGGAATAAATTGTTACCGTTCAGTAACATCGGGACTGTTGAGGCCCCCTGAAACAGGAGGATACCAGCCAAGTCCAGTTACTCTCATGATTCACAATATGCTGGACACTCCTCGGGCATTCATTGGGTTGATTTAAATATATATATATATATATATATATATATATATATATATATATATATATATATATCCATGTCTGTGAACTCTCCTGATCTGCCCCAAAGAATAATTTTTTTAAGTGATTTACTGGGTCTCCAATGACAGAGGCTGATTCTTCGGTGGTGGTGAGTTTCTCCCACTTACTGCCCACTTCTCCTCCTTCTCACCCTGCTGCTCCCACTTTCCACCAACTTCTCCTCCTTCCAACCTTATTCGCCCACTTCTCACCCTGTTCATCCCACTTCCTGCCCACTTCTCATCCTTCCCACTCTGTTCCTCCCACTTTCCACCTATTTCTCATTCTTCCCATCCTGATCCTCCCACTTCCCACCCACTTTTCCTCTTTCCCACCCTTTTTCTCCCACTTCCCGCCCACTTCTCCTCATTCCCACCCTTTTCTTCTACTTCCTGCCCACATCTCCTCTTTCCCACCCTGTTCCTCCCACTTCCTGCCCACTTCTCGTCTTTCCCACCCTGTTCTGCCCACTTCCTGCGATTAAGCCCAACCCCTATGTGGCACGACTCGTGTCATTTGTATCCACCAGAGGAACCTCATGAGCCCTCACTGGGGACTCAAGAAGAAAAGTTCCCATGTATTTATCTATAGATATATATAATAGATATATATCACACAATACATCATCCTATATGCACTCTCTTGATGTACGAATAACAATGGCCTGGGTGTCAAGTCCCACAAAGTATACAAACAGTTTTTGTTGTTGAAGAACCACACTCACAAGACTTCCAAATGATGACAATGTGCAATATTTATTGTATCCATGTTTCGACCCCACTTCGGGTCTTTGGCAAAACAGAAAATCCATGCATTTTCCTTATGTACAAATAACAATGGTCTGAGTGTCAAGGCCCGAACTGGGGCCGAAACGTTGATACAATAAATATTGCACATTGTCATCATTTGGAAGTGAGTGTGGTTTTTCAACTACAAAAACTATATATATATATATATATATATATATATATATATATATCATAGATATATATATAGCAATAAATTAGATGTAGGGACCACCCAATTACATGCCAACACTGACTGTAATGAGCAAAATCTGTGTGCCCCTATACTTTTCAATTATCATATATTTTGTTAAAATAAATTCTGTTATTTGTAACAATTTCAGGGTCGAGCATGTGACCTCCCAGAGAAGAATGATAGGCTGGACTTCCTAAAGCTTGGAACTTGCCTCCGTGCCATTGGTCTTATAGACACTCAAATGACCGCCATCTGGGCTATTCTCAGTGCCATCCTGCAGTTGGGCAACATCTGCTTCACATCCTGTGAGGTACGTGACCTCCAGCTTCAAGCTCATTTACCATGTGTTCTTTACTCACTCATGCCCATGGCGAAGGTGTTTTTCAGGTGTGGAGGTGGAGTTGTGACGCAGCCCTAAATCTAAGGTATCCCATTGAATCTGCACTCTATTGTGATTCCTTACAATCAGACCAGTTTTCTTATCTTAGCTGACAAGGGCCGGATTTAAACCTCTAGGCAAAACAAGAATAACAATTCTCTCTCATTTTCTCTCTGGATAATACAAGCAGCCAACCACGGACAAACATTTCAGCCTTGTTGGGTCTTATAAGTGATATGAAGCTGATCTCTCTAGGTGCTGTGAGCAAAGGGTCCACATCTGGATTACCCTGTTTTCCTTAGGGTGACCAATCCTCAGGCTAATTTGCATATGCAATGAGCTTGTCAGAGATGCTCAACTAGGAACAAGCCTGCCCTTGAATTGATGAGGCTCTATAGGATAAGTATCCTACCCAGGGTGCAATCTCTCTTAGCTCACTAGTGCCTTTTACAGAGATGAAACATCCTAAAGCACATCATACGGGTCCTATTAAAAGGCAGTCCAACCATAAAGGGCCAGGCAATTCCTCTCTGAACAAGAGAAACAGCCAACCCCAAACATTTCAGCCTTGTTGGTGCTCATCGGTGAGGTACAGCTAATCACTCTAAGCAAGGGGTCCACATGTGGATTACCCTATCATCCTTAGTGTGACCAATACTAAGTTTAATTTGCATATGCAAAGAGCTGGTCAGAGCTGCTCAACTAGGAATGTGTCTGCCCCTGATGAGGCTCTATAGAATAAGGATTCTACCCAGTGTACAATCTCTTTTAGTTCACTAGCACCTTTGACAGAGAGAAACCTCCTAAAGCACATCAAATTGAATCTAGCAAAAGGCAGCCCAGCCACAAAGTACCAGGTAATTCTCTCTGAACAAGAGAAGCAGCCAACCTCAGACATACATTTCAGCATTGCTGAGCCTTGTCAGTGATGTGCAGCTGATCTCCCTAGGCACTATGAGCAAAGGGTCCACATCTGGATTACCCTGTTATCCTTAGGGAGACCAAACCTCAAGATAATCTGCATATGCAAAGAGCTTGTCAGAGATGCTCAACTAAGAACAAGCCTGCCCTTGAATTGATGAGACTCTATAGGATAAGTATCCTACCCAGGGTGCAAACTCTTTTAGCTCACTAGTGCCTTTTACAGAGATGAAACATCCTAAAGTACATCATACTGATCCTACCAAAAGGCAGTCCAACCGCAAAGGACCAGGCAACTCCTCTCTGAACAAGAATAACAACCAACACCAAACATGCATTTCAGCCTTGTTGGGCCTCATCAGTGAAGAGCTGCTGATTCTCTAGGTACTGTGAGCAAACCCCAATGTCTGGATTACACTGTTACCTGTAGGGTGACCAATCCTAAGGAAAATGAGCATATGCAAAGAGCTTGTCAGAGATGCTCAACTAGGAACAAGCCTGCCCTCAAATTGATGATGCTCTATAGGATATGTATTCTACCCAGGGTGCAATCTCTTTTAGTTCACTAGTGCCTTTTACAGCAATGAAACATCCTAAAGCACATCATACTGATCCTACCAAAAGGCAGTCCAACCACAAAGGGCCAGGCGATCCCTCTCTGAACAAGAGAAGCAACCAACCCCAGGGGACCATTTCAACCTTGCTTGTCTTCATTGGTAATGTACAGCTGATCACTCTAAGTGAGTGTGAGCAATGGGTCCACATGTGGATTACCCTATCATCCTTAGGGTGACCAATCCTAAGGATAATTTGCATATGCAAAGAACTGGTCAGAGTTGTTCAACTAGGAATGTGCCTGCTCTCAAATTGATGAGGCTCTATAAGATAAGTATCCTACCCAGTGTACAATCTCCTTTAGTTCACTAGTGCCTTTGACAGAGAGAAAATATCCTAAAACACATTAACTTGAACCTAGCAAAAGGCAGTCCAGTCATGAAGTGCCAGGAAAGTCCTCTCTGAACAAGAGCAGCAGCCAAACCCAGACGTATGTTTTGGCTTTGTTGAGCCTTGCCAGTGAGGTGCAGCTGATCTCCCTAGGCACTGTGAGCAAAGGGTCCACTTCTGAAGTACCCCGTTACCCTTAGTGTGATCAGCCCTAAGGACAATTTTCATATGCCAAGAGCTGGTCAGAGATGCTCAGCTAGAATGAGCCTGCCCTCAAAATAATGAAGCTCTATAGGATTAGTATTCTACCCAGAATGCAATCTCGCTTAGCTCACTAGTGCCTTTCACACTCTCGTATACTAAAGCACACCATACTGTTTCTACCAAAAAAGCAGTCCATCCATGAAATGCCAGTCAACTCCTCTTTGAACAAGAGTATCAGCCAACTCCAAACATAAGTTTCAGCCTTGTTGGGTCTCATCAGTGAGGAGCAGCTGACCTCTTTAAGACCTGTGAGGAAGAGGTCCACTTCTGAAGTACCCCATTACCCTTAAGGTGATCAGTCCTAAGGATAATTTGCATATGCCAAGAGCTGGTCAGAGATGCTCAACTAGGAATGCGCCTGCCCTCAAAAGAACGAGGCTCTATAAGATAAGTATTCTACACAGGATGCAATCACTTTTAGCTCACTAGTGTCTTTCACAAAGAGTATCCTAAAGCATATCACACTGATCCTACCAAAAGGCAGTCCAGCCACAAAGTGCCAGGCAAACCCTCTCTGAACAAGAGAAGCAGTCACCCCCTCAGCAGTGATGTGCAGCTCATCTCTCAAAGCACTATGAGCAAGGGGTCCATGTCTGGATTACCCTGTTACCCTTAGGGTGACTAGTCCCAAGGGCAACATACATATACAAAGAGCTAGTCGGAGATGCTCAACTAGGAACAAGCCTGCCCTTGAATTGATAAGGCTCTATAGGATAAGTATCCTACCCAGGGTGCAATCTCTTTTTGCTCACTAGTGCCTTTCACAGAGAGTATCCTAAAGTACATCATACTGTTTCTACCAAAAAGCAGCCCAGCCACAAAATGCCAGGCCAGTCCTCTCTGAACAAGAATAACAGCCAACCCCAAACATACGTTTCAGCCTCGTTGGGCCTGATCCGTGATGAACAGCTATTCTCTCTAGGCACTGTGAGCAAGCGGTCCACATCTGTATTACCCTGTTAACCTTAGGGTGACCAATCCTAAGGAAAATTTGCATATGCAAAGCGCCTGTCAGAGATACTCAACTAGGAACAAGCCTGCCCTCAAATTGATGAGGCTTTATAAGATAAGTATACTACCCAGTGTACAATCTCTTATAGCTCACTAGTACCTTTCACAGAGAGAAATTATCCTAAAGCATATCATACTGTTTCTACCCAAAAGCAGTCCAGCCACAAAGTGCCAGGCAAATCCTCTCTGAACAAACATATATTTCAGCCTCATCGGGCATGATCAATGATGAACAGCTGATCTCTCTAGGCACTGTAAGCAAGAGGTCCACGTCTGGATTACCCTGTTACCCTTAGGGTGACCAATCCTAAGTAAAAGTGGCATATACAAAGTACTTGTCAGAGATGCTCAACTAGGAAATAACCTGCCCTTGAATTGATGAGCGCCTTTCACAGAGAGAAAGTATCCTAATGCACAGCCTGTCTGAACAAGAGTAACAGCCTCATTGGGCCTGATCAGTGATGAACAGCTGATCTCTCTAGGCACTGTGAGCAAGGGGTCCATGTCTGGATTACCCTGTAACCCTTAGGGTGACCAATCCTAAGGATCATTTGCGTATGCAAGAAAAGCTGGTCAGAGATGCTGAACTAGGAACAAGACTACATTCAAATTGATGAGGCTCTATAGGACAAGTATTTTACCCATGGTGCATTGTCTTCCACTAGTGCCTTTCACAGAGAGGAAATATCCTAAAGCTTATCACATTGATTCTAGCAAAATAGCAGTCCAGGCACAAATTACATGCCAGACAATTCTTCTCTGAACAAAAGAAGCAGCCTTCTACATACTTACATTTCATTCTTGATAGGCCTTATGAAGATGCATCTGATTTCTCTAGAAACTGTGAACAAGGGGTCCACATCTGGATTATCCTGTTTCCTTTAGGGTGACCAGTCCTGAGGGTAATTTGCATATGCAAAAAGCTGGTCAGAGATGCTCAACTAGGAACGAGACTACCCTCGAATTGATGAGGCTCTATAGGATAAGTATCCTACCCAGGATATTTCCTCTCTGTGAATAGCACTAGTGAGCTAAAAAAGATTGCACCCTGTGTAGGACACTTTACCTATAGAGCCTCCTCACTTTGACGGTAGGCTCATTCCTAAACACATGTCTTGGATTAGCTGCTTCTTTTGTTCAGAGAGAAATTGCTTGCCACTTTGTGGTAGGATTGTGGTTTTTGGTAGGATCAGTATGATGTGCTTTAGGATAGTAGTGAGGTAAGAAAGACTGTACCCTGGGTACGATACTTATCTGATAGAGTTTCATTGATTCAAGGGCAGGTTCATTCCTAGTTGAGCATCTCTGACCAGCTCTTTGTATATATATCCTTTAACGTAAAAGGAGAAAGAAAGCTCTTAACCCTCTTGGTTTCTAGAGGGATCTCGCACTGGAGAACTCTCTAGCATCCAAAGGGTTAAAAAATCGACAGTAAAGCGTTCTGTTAAGTGATAAAAAAAAACTGGTCTCCGTAAACCAGAAACAATTGGATTCTTCTGGCCACACCCACAACTCAGAATGTGGGTGTGGTAGCATTGTTATGGCACCAACCCCTCAGACCTTGGATCTCTAGGCAGTTGCGTACTTTGCCTAAGGAGAAATCTGGCCCTGTAGCTCACATCAGCACAGGTCCCTCTAGCCAGTAATATAAAAAGAGTGTTTATAAGTCCCTTAAAGGAGCAGTAAACTTTTTTTTATGAAAACACATATTTTATAGAGCATTTCCTGCTGAATAAAACAAGGGTACTCCCACTGCTGTCCGATGTTTTATTCAAAATTTATAGCAGTTCAAATAATCAGGAAGTGAATTTACTGTGTTTACTTCCTGATAGTTCTAACAGACAGGAAGTGAATTTACTGTGTTTACTTCCTGATAGTTCTAACTGACAGGAAGTGACAGGCAGTTTCTATCACATTCTATGGAGAACTGTATGTCTGACTTTTCTGACTTTCCTCTCCATTAGAATCTAACAGGAAAACGAATTCGAATTTGACCACTAGAGGGCACTGCTAATATAAAAAAACATGGGTTTAAACTGTAATAACTCTGGAAATATAAATCTCTTCTCAGTGGGAGTACCCTTATTTTACTCAGTAGGAAAATCCCTACAATATATATTTTTTCATAAACAAAAGTTTACTGCTCCTTTAAGTTTTCTTTATTAAACCCCTGAGCACATTGCAGTGTGTGTGTGTGTGTGTACGTGCCTGCTTGTGCAGCCACACTCATCACTTTCAAACATCTCCTGAAAACCCACCTGCTCAAGGAGGCATCTCAGTAACAATATCCTCCTTGTGCCACTGACAGTCACATTATTTTCATTCTGCTCTTCCCTCACTACACCTTGTACTTGCACTTATGATCCTCCTACTACTGTTTCTGTATGTTTTCATGATTTCTTATTAGATTGTAAGCTCCTTGAGGAAGGGTCCCTTTCCCAACGTACGATTCCCTTTGCTGTACTTCCCCCCACAAACAATGCAATGATCGCACTTTAGCCTGAGGCTCTTAAAGGAATAGTAAACCCCCAAAAAACTGTAAGCCAAATGCTAGGAATGATAAAAAAATACTTAACGCCCTCATTCCCATCTCTCAAACCGTTATGGTTTGAGAAATGTAAGAGGATAAAGTCCTCCGATCCCTCCCCTTTCTGCCTGACAAGCTGTAAAGCTGTGAGGCAGAATCCGGTCGCCCGACTGTAGGCGGCTCTTCAGGAGTGCTGACATCGGGATATCTAGGTATAATTACTTCAGTGGTATGGTCTACAATGTGTGCCTGGCTTGCAGTCACACGTTGCAGACCATTCCGATGAAGTAATCATAGTTAGATATCTAAATGACAGCGCTCCTGAAGAGCCGCCGTCTGGTCCCGGAAGCAGGATCTCATGACGTCCACTACACGGCGGAAGCATGACAAGGGGGAGGGAGCGGAGGTCTTTATTTTCTTACATCTCTCAAACCATAATGGGAATGAGGGCATTAATTATGTTTTTATTATTCCTATCATTTGGCTTACAGTTTTTTGGGGGGTTTACTATCCCGTTAGCCCAGCTCTGTAATTTAATATTCTAGTATTACAACTTCTGTAAAGGGCTGTATATATGTATGGCGCTATATAAATAAAGATGTATACATACATACATACATACATACTGTAAGTTCTAGTTTCACTGCTGGTGCGTGTTATATTGTCTCTGTTCTTAGAGGGATTGCCTGGGATTTGCTAATGACTTCAGCGTCACAGAGATCCGCATAGTTGCCAGTCTGCTGCAGATCTCCCCCGAGGGACTCCAGAGAGCGATAACACAGCGAGTCACTGTGAGTAACATGTGCTTAAATGGCTCCACCGATATGTCACACAACCAGGGTCAGTACAAACGTGTGACATAACCAGGGATAGTGCCAATATATGACACAGCCAGTGCCAGTACCAACATGTGTCACAGCCAGGGCCAATGTATGGCACAGTTGGGGCCTGCATCATCGTGTGGCACGGCTGGAGCCGAGGCCACAGCATGTGGTAGTTTGTGTGATTCTGCCCCTTTAACCCCATCCCGACAATTGATTTACCAGATACGTCCCGCAAAAACTGTCACTTAGTGACAGAGGACGTACCTGGTAAGTCCCGGAAGTCTGTGTCTCCGTGCGGCTGCACGCCGTTCGGGGACTCTGGAATCGTTAAAAAAAAAAAAAAAAAAAAAAAAAAATTTTAGCCGGGCGTTAAGGTGTTAAATGGATAGTAACAAATAATATGTAAAAAAATATATATTGTATTGTTTATTCTCCTGGGTAAAAAGTGGGCACATCCACTGCTGAAAGGTGTTTTATTCAAAAGTTACTGCAGCTGAAATTTGAATTTTTTAGGTGCAGGATCACAGTGGCCTGAAATTGTACAGTGGCGCTGTTGCTACACCATCTTATGGACTGCTCTGGTCAGTTGACCATAACTCTCCATAGAATGGTGTAGCAACAGCGCCACTATACAATTTCAGGACAATGTGATACCTCACCTAAGAATATCAAGTTTAAGCTGTAGTAACTTTTGCATTAAACACCTTTCAGTAGTGGGAGTTCCCTTGTTTTACTCAGGGAAACATATATTTTTTTTACATTTTCAGCATTACTATCCCTTTAAATCACTGGTAATTTTGGGAAGTTGTATTTCTCCCCTGTAGTACAGCTGGTTTTCTTGTATGGCTAAGGCCCTCTGTGTTACTGCTGGTTTAGTTAGCAGACACCTCTGCCCACAGGTGACCTCCTATGACCAGGTCCTGTCCCCACTCTCGGTGGAAGCGTCCATAGATGCTCGGTAAGTCTGTGTTCCTCCATAGAGTCATATTTATATCCCAGGTCCTCCTAGGCAAAGCATTCTATGTGCCCTAAACTCCATCCATAGCCACACCCCCATTCCTCACATGACCCCACCCCTCGTCCCATCCACTATTTCCTGGCACAGAAAATATCCTTGGCCTATAACAAGCACGGACAAAAAAACTTTAACCGCTTGGTTGCTAGAGAGATCTCCAACACATTGCTTAGCGATGTGTTGGATATCTCTAGAATCCAAGAGGTTAAATAATAGCCTGTAAATGGGTATAAAACTGGTGCAGGACATTGAGACTGCTCTGGCCACACCCACAATTCAGAATGTGGGTGCGGCCAGCACAGCGGAGACGCCTCTCAGAATTCAGAGTTCTGAGCAGTTGCCTACTCTGCCTGTTGGAAAATACTGTCCTGGTTGCCCTGGGGCTGGTAGAGAATGCGCTCATGCAAGTGGTCATTGTGGGTCATGTCAGTAATATTTAGGTTTGATTTACTCTTTCTATTGCCCGATTGCCCGAGGACAATATTCTAAACTGTTCCACCAAGAGTCCAGTAGTGGTAACTACAAGGGGTGCAGAGAATGCATTTTTTGCAAGTCCTGGCATCCACAGGGGCCCATCACCTAATAGAGCTAATAGAGTCTAGTTATACTGCTGGCAGAATATTTCTTTGTTAGGGGCCACAGAACATTTTTAACCAGGGCCCTCCAATGACTAGTTATGCCCCTGCAAGAGTTGTAGTCCAGAAGCTAGAGGAATATTTCTGGAGCAAACCAACTGCACCATTGGGGACAAAATTAACATTTCCATTATGGTAAATGACATTTTAACCTCTTTAATTCATTTGAGACCTTTCTAGCATTGAAGTGGTTAAAACGTCCAATTTAAATCAGTGGGGGTTGTGGGCATTTTTTATTTGTCCCCTATGGTGCATTTGGTCTGCCCTGGAATTGCTCCTCTTTAACTCATAGAATAGTCCCTAAGTGGGGTTTTCAGAAATTGGGGGTAAATGGTAGTTGGGTTATGAGAATCATCAGTTGGTGGTCAGTTTTAGGGTTCTTGGGGTAGAGGGGTTATGGGAGTTCTCAGCTGGTGGTCAGTTTCAGAGTTCTTGGTGGTAGAGTTATGGGAATGCTCAGTTGATGAAGAGTTTGAGGGTTCTTGGTAGTGGGGTTATGGGAGTGCTCAGTTGATGATCAGTTTGAGGGTTCTTGGTAGTGGGATTATGGGAATGCTCAGTGGATGATCCGTTTGAGGGTGCTTGGTATTGGGGTTATGTTAATGCTCAGTTGATGATCAGTTTGGGGGTTCTCGGTAGTGGGGTTATGGGAGTGCTCAGTTGATGATCAGTTCGGGGGTTCTCGGTAGTGGGGTTATGGGAGTGCTCAGTTGATGATCAGTTTGAGGGTTCTTGGTATTGGAGTTATGGGAATGCTCAGCTGATGATCAGTTTGAGGGTTATTGGTAGTGGGGTTATGGGAATGCTCAGCTGATGATCAGTTTGAGGGTTATTGGTAGTGGGGGTTATGGGAATGTTCAGCTGATGATCAGTTTGAGGGTTCTTGGTACTGGGGTTATGGGAATGCTCAGTTGATGATAATTCTGAGAGTTCTTGGTAGTGGGGTTATGGGAATGCTCAGCTGATGATCAGTCTGAGAGTTCTTGGTGGTGGGGTTATGGGAATGCTCAGTTGATGGTCAGTTTCAGGGTTCTTGGTAGTGGGTTTATGGGAATGCTCAGTTGATGATCAGTTTCAGGGTTCTTGGTAATGGGGTTATGGGAATGCTCAGTTGGTGGTCAGTTTGAGGGTTCTCGGTAGTGAGATTATGGGCATGCCCAGTTGATGCTCCGTTTTAGGGTTCTATGGGTAGTGGGGTTATTGGAATGCTCAGTTGATGACCATTTTGAGTCTTCTTGGTAGAGGGGTTATGGGAATGCTCGGTTGTAGGTAAGTTTAAGGGCTCTCAGGGTAGTGAGTGTCTGTGAATGCTCTGTTGATGGTCAGTTTGAGGGTTCTTGGATTGGTGAGTTTCAGGGAATCCTCAGTTGACTGTCGGCTTTAGGGTTCTTGAGGTAGTGAGCTAATAGGAATGCTCAGTTGGTGGTCAGTTTGAGGTTTCCTTGGGTATCAGGTCTCTGTAACTGTTCAGGTGGTGGTCAGTTTGATGGGTCTTGTGTTAGAGGGGTTATGAAATGCTCATTTGGAGGTCAGTTTTAGGGTTCTTTAGGAAGTAGTTTTCTGTAAATGCGCAGGTGGTTTTCTCATTGAGGGTTCTCCTTTTAGTGGGACTATGAAAATATTCAGGTGTGGTCACCGAGGGTTTTCTGGTGGTGGGGTCCTGGGAACTCTCATTTGACGGAAAGTTTGGGAGCTATCAGATTTTGAGCCAGCTTTCTTGGATCCACCACTCTAGGGATGCTATCTCCCAGACACTGTATTCACTGCTATTTGATTGGCTGCTGGAGAAGGGCAATGATTGGCTGTGTCCCCGCAAGATGGACAGGACTCTACACATTATAGACATCTGTGGATTTGAGGTACTGACTTGCTCTGTTTATGGCTTTTTGGGCATTTACTAGGCAGATGTGTGCTCTATAGTGTGTGCATGTTATACTATATAGGTATGTTACGATTTATATATGTTTTCAGTTCGCTGGTCACCATGTCTTGTTAATGTGTGTTTGTATGTCGTTGTGTTGTATTTTGTTTGTCACTTAAAGCAAAAACGTTACTTAAGTGGAAAAAATCACAGATGCGTGCAATAAGGTTGATAAAGGAAATGGAAGATTTTAAAAAGACAGGTGGGGTTTGTTTGCATTAGAAAAGAAGTGTTTGGGGGGGCATAATTTCTATTTACAAATATATTTAATGACACTACAAAGAACTTTAAAAAAAAAATCATGAACTAACATATATGGTGATCATAATATCAAAGCATCACCTCTAATTAAGGTGTTCGGGGGGGGGGCAAGCCCCCTCCATATAAACATAGGGACTTGGTGTGATTAATATTATGGCTTTGCCTTCCCCTGGAAAAATGTCTGTGGACGACACTTCCTTCCACTGAGTGCTGTGTGACCCACACCTTTCCACTGGGTGAGACGTGACCCACACCTTTCCACTGAGTGAGACGTGACCCACGCCTTTCCACTGAGTGTGATGTGACCCGCACCTTTCCACTGAGTGTGATGTGACCCACGCCTTTCCACTGAGTGTGATGTGACCCACACCTTTCCACTGAGTGCTGTGTGACCCGCACCTTTCCACTGAGTGTGATGTGACCCACACCTTTCCACTGAGTGCTGTGGGACCCACACCTTTCCACTGAGTGTGATGTGACCCACACCTTTCCACTGAGTGCTGTGTGACCCGCACCTATCCACTGAGTGCGATGTGACCCACACCTTTCCACTGAGTGCGATGTGACCCACACCTTTCCACTGAGTGCGATGTGACCCACACCTTTCCACTGAGTGAGACGTGACCCACACCTTTCCACTCAGTGAGACGTGACCCACGCCTTTCCACTGAGTGAGACGTGACCCACACCTTTCCACTGATTGCAATGTGACCCGCACCTTTCCACTGAGTGTGATGTGACCCACACCTTTCCACTGATTGCGATATGACCCACACCTTTCCACTGAGTGTGATATGACCCACGCCTTTCCACTGAGTGAGATGTGACCCACACCTTTCCACTGATTGCGATGTGACCCACGCCTTTCCACTGATTGCCATGTGACCCACGCCTTTACACTGAGTGAGACGTGACCCACACCTTTCCACTGAGTGTGATGTGACCCACACCTTTCCACTGAGTGCGATGTGACCCACACCTTTCCACCGAGTGTGATGTGACCCACACCTTTCCACTGGTTCCAATGTGACCCACACCTTTCCACTGATTGCGATATGACCCACACCTTTCCACTGAGTGCGATGTGACCCACACCTTTCCACTGACTGTGATGTGACCCGCGCCTTTCCACTGGTTGCAATGTGACCCGCACCTTTCCACTGATTGCGATATGACCCACACCTTTCCACTGAGTGAGATGTGACCCCACACCTTTCCACTGAGAGAGATATGACCCACACCTTTCCACTGATTGCAATATGACCCGCACCTTTCCACTGAGTGAGATGTGACCCACACCTTTCCACTGAGTGAGATGTGACCCACACCTTTCCACTGATTGCGATATGACCCACACCTTTCCACTGAGTGCGATGTGATCCACACCTTTCCACTGATTGCGATATGACCCACACCTTTCCACTGAGTGCGATGTGACCCACACCTTTCCACTGATTGAGATGTGACCCCACACCTTTCCACTGATTTCGATGTGACCCCACGCCTTTCCACTGAGTGTGATGTGACCTATACCTTCCACTGAGTGAGACGTGACCCACACCTTTCCACTGAGTGAGACGTGACCCATACCTTTCCACTAAGTGTGATGTGACCCACACCTTTCCACTGAGTGTGACGTGACCCACACCTTTCCACTGAGTGTGACGTGACCCATGCCTTTCCACTGAGTGAGATGTGACCCACACCTTTCCACTGAGTGAGATGTGACCCACACCTTTCCACTGAGTGAGATGTGACCCACACCTTTCCACTGAGTGTGATGTGACCTATACCTTCCACTTAGTATCACTATGTGACCCACACCTTTCCACTCAGTGCGATGTGATCCACACCTTTCCACTTAGTGAGACCTGACCCACACCTTTCCACTGAGTGTGATGTGACCCACGCCTTTCCACTGAGTGTGATGTGACCCACACCTTTCCACTGAGTGTGACGTGACCCACACCTTTCCACTGAGTGTGACATGACCCATGCCTTTCCACTGAGTGAGATGTGACCCACGCCTTTCCACTGAGTGTGATATGACCTATACCTTCCACTGAGTGTGATGTGACCCACGCCTTTCCACTGAGTGTGATGTGACCCTCGCCTTTCCACTGAGTGTGATGTGACCCACGCCTTTCCACTGAGTGTGATGTGACCTATACCTTTCCACTAAGTTCAATGTGAGCCACGCCTTTCCACTGAGTGTGATCTGATCCATGCCTTTCCACTGAGTGTGATGTGACCCACACCTTACTACTGAGTGAGACTTGACCCACGCCTTTCCACTGAGTGTGATGTGACCCACACCTTACTACTGAGTGAGACGTGACCCACACCTTTCCACTGAGTGAGACTTGACCCACTCCTTTCCACTGAGTGTGATGTGACCCACACATTTCCACTGAGTGCGATGTGACCCACACCTTTCCACTGAGTGAGACATGACCCACGCCTTTCCACTGAGTGCGATGTGACCCACGCCTTTCCTCTGAGTGTGATGTGACCCACTCCTTTCCACTGAGTGAGACGTGACCCAAGCCTTTCCACTGAGTGTGATGTGACCCAAGCCTTTTCACTGAGTGAGACCTGGCCCACGCCTTTCCACTGAGTATGATGTGACCCACGCCTTTCCACTGAGTATGATGTGACCCACGCCTTTCCACTGAGTATGATGTGACTCATGTCTTTCCACTGAGTACGATGTGACCCACACCTTTCCACTAAGTGCAATGTGATCCACGCCTTTCCACTTAGCGCGATGTGACCCACACCTTTCCACTAAGTGCAATGTGAGCCACGCCTTTCTACTGAGTGTGATCTGATCCATGCCTTTCCACTGAGTGTAATGTGACCCACACCTTACTACTGAGTGAGACGTGACCCACACCTTTCCACTGAGTGAGACTTGACCCATGCCTTTCCACTGAGTGCGATGTGACCCACACCTTTCCATTGAGTGCGATGTGACCCACGCCTTTCCACTGAGTGTGATGTGACCCACACCTTTCCACTGAGTGCGATGTGACCCACACCTTTCCATTGAGTGCGATGTGACCCACGCCTTTCCACTGAGTGTGATGTGACCTATACCTTCTACTTAGTATCACTATGTGACCCGCACCTTTCCACTGAGTGTGATGTGACCTGTACCTTCCACTCAGTATCACTATGTGACCCACGCCTTTCCACTGAGTGTGATGTGACCTGTACCTTCCACTCAGTATCACTATGTGACCAATGCCAACTGAAGGACTTTGTATTTTGTTACCTTGTTTTATTTGATGCCTGTGTGCCTACTAAACTGATAGGAAACAGAAAGGTGTAGGCGTCCTAGGGCTGTGGCCCTACCCACATTATGACTCTCCGAGCCAATGTTTTTTATATCAAATTCAGTTTTCAACCTGTGGTCTCAAACTACAGTTCCCATTATCCCCAGCTGCCCAACAGTCATTAGAGGGTAATGGAATGTCCGTGTGTCTCCTTGCACTGATAGAATGTGTATGTGTGACGTGTCCCCTTGCATTGATGGAATGTTTGTGTGTGCGTATGTATGTGTGTGTGTATGTCCCCTTGCACTGATGGAATGTCTGTGTATATGTGTGTGTGTGTCCTTGCAATGATGCAATGTGTTTGTGTGTGTGTATGTGTTTGTGTGTATGTCCATTGCATTGAAAAGTTGTTCCTCTGTCTTACACTGACAGAATGTCTATATGTGTGGGTGTGTTTGTGTGTGTCCCCCCTTGCACTGCTGGAATGTCCGTGTGAGTATATGTCCGTTGCACTGAAGGGTTGTTCCTCTTGGTGTCCCCTTACACTGATTGAATGTCCATATGTGTGGGTGTGTTTCTGTGTGTGTCCCCTTGCACTGATGGAATGTCCATGTGTGTGTGTGTGTGTGTGTGTGTGTCCACTGCACTGTAGGATTGTCCCTCTTGGTGTCCCCTTACACTAGGGTTGCCACCTTTTCTTCAAAAAATACCAGCCATGGCATTCCCTCCATAGACTTAACATTGGAAAGAAGCCAATTTTTTACCGGCCTGCCGGTAAAATACTGGCTGGGTGGCAACCCTACCTTACACTGAGCCAGTGTTTGTACCTCTTACATTGATTGGAATGTCTACTGAAATATTTCCACTATACAATGTGTCAGGTCTTCTGTCCCCTTTAACTGATGCTTGTGTCCATGTCCCAGAATCTTGGGGTTAACAGCCTGGAGCAGCTGTGCCGGAACTTTGCGAATGAGCAGATCCAGTATTACACCAAGCAGAGACTGATCTGCCAGGAGCAGGTGCGTAGGATGAGGACAACAGGGCTGACGTCTGACTCGCCTTTCTACTGAACTCTGACCTTTATACTCCAACACAGGCTGAATATGCAAGGGAGGGGCTGCACTGGGTACCACTATCCACCGAGGGCAGTGGACCCTGTCTGGGGCTTCTCACTGAGCCCCCACATGGCATCTTTCACATCCTGGAAGAGCAGAGTGAGCTGGCACAGGTAGGAGCCCCGCAGACACTTGAGTGTGAGATAAGGATGGCATGCAACAAATGGACCAGATAAAAGGATTATGACGTGCGCCCAGCAGATAAGTTTATCTTGACATTTGTGCTAAGATAAGGGCACTCTCTCTACTGTGTGTACACAAGATGTGCCATTGTTATGTCTGTTCTGCTTTCCATGTACCCATTGAAGCTGGCACATTAACAAAAAGTGCTGCAGTTCTAGAACTGGCAAACTGTACCATAGAGAACAATTAACAGTACTCAAAATTTCCATTTGTTTTAAATAAGGATTTTAACCCCTTGAATTCATTGGTGGTGTTACAAAATAACCAGAATAAGCTGCTGCAGTGCTTAGGGCCGCCACTTGGTCAGAGGGCCCTGCAGCGCTTACAGTCCCGCCGCCGCGTGGAAACAAAATCACATGCAATTATTATTAGAAATAATGACATGGGAGTAAAGTGGGGAGGCATGTGAGTTATTTTACTTAGGGCCCCCAAAAACCTAGAACCACACCTACTTGAATGTTAGAAACAGGCCCGGAGTGGGACAAAAAATAGGACCGGGCATTTAAGGCTGAGCAGCCTGGAGCGGCGGGCAGCGGCCTTCACTGACACTGACTGTCGCAGGGTTGGGCTGTCGGCCAACGGTGATTGTGGGCGGAGCTTATAATCACGTGAGGTGTGCCGCACGGCTGCACGTTGATTGCCCGCCCACCAGGAAAGTTGTAACGAGGTGGCCGTCTTTCAGAAAGTGAAAGACGGCCCAAATGATTAATTTTTTTTTAAATGCCCGGACCCAGTGGTGTAACAATAGGGGTCGCAGGGGTCGCACCTGCGACCGGGCCTGTCACTCCAGGGGCCCGGCCGCCCCCCGCGACCCCCTCGCCCGCAGCAACTCCCACTACGGCCGCCGGTTCTAGTTATACAGAGCGCTGGGAGATGACATCATCTCCCAGCCTCTGCATTACTAGAGCGGTGCGCGGGAACTTCAGTAGAGATCTGTGCCGAAGGAGGCACAGATCTGTCAAGGCACGCCGCTAGACCACCAGAGACTGGAGGTAGGGGCATTGTGGAAGGGGCAATGTGGAGATGGGGGCATTGTGGAAGGGGAAATGTGGAGATGAAGGGGGCATTGTGGAAGGGGACATTGTGGAGATGGAAGGGGCAATGTGGAGATGAAGGGGACATTGTGAAGTTGAAGGGGGCATTGTGGAAGGGGCAATTTGGAGATATGGGGGCAATGTGGAGGTGGCCAATGTAGTTGAGGGGGTCTGGGGCCAATGTGGTCGGGGGGGCCCATGGCAATTCTTGCACCTGGGCCCGGTGGCTTCTAGTTACGCCTCTGCCTGGACCGGCCCCGGACAAATTCCAGGTATACCTGATGGTCAGTCCGGGCCTGGCTAGACACAGATACAACGCATTAGCTGGAGACTTCTATAGCATTCAAGGGGATTAAAAGGAAATTAAAAAAAAAACATTCATATCTACAGAGCAAGATCATCCATTATGGCAACCTAGTCTACTGCCTAGGGCCCATGGCAATATGAGGGGCCCTGCCTGCAAGTGATGAGTCACAGACATAGGCCCTGCTGTTCCTGACACTAACATCTGGAAGTTATACACTAAGATTTGATAAAGATGTGATAACGCGGTGATAACTTCTCCACTGATATCACGTCAACTACTGTGTTATTCTATGGAGCCTATGCAATAAGATTTCTCCATGTTTGGAGATTTTAGTTCATAGGTTCTATAAAATAACATGGGGACTGGAGAAGTGATATCACTGGAGATGTAACCTCTGTGTTATTAACTCTTTATTACCCCTTATGCATAACCTTCTTTGTGTCACGCACTTTTTGTTGAAAGAGACTAGCATCATTCATTTGTTCTCATTTCCATGAGAGCCACAATGCCAATATCTGCTAGCAGCACTGCGTGTGAACAGGGCCAGATCTAAAGATTGTAAGGCCCCAAATTGTTACTTTGCCTAGGGCCCTATGGAGCCTTAAAGGGATAGTAATACTTCGTTTTATCTTTATTTTATTTTGTAGGCATTAAAAAAACATGAAGAATGATATAAGTCTTATCTCTCAAACCTTTATGGTTTGAGAGATATTCACAAGCAAAGTTCCCCTCCCGCCCCTTTTACCTAGTGTAAGCCGCCTCCCCTCAGATGTGGAATCCAGTCCATAGACCAGACAGATAACAGAAGGGGACAATCTTCTTCCTATGAGAACAATGAAAGCCCTACCCCCCATGACAAGTTTTTCAGGTTTTTCCCTTATCTTAATTGAAGATTGTCCCTCTCTGCAATTTACCTGGGCACCTCCCTTCTGATCTGGCTGAGCAGTGTTACATCAGTAAAAGGGGCGGGAGGGGGATGCTTTGTCACTGAATTACTCTTGAACTACAACTCTGACAGTACTGAAATAACACTCTCCAAAGTCCAAATACTATGATGATTAATTAGAGCTGATTTTATTATGAAACATTACTATTCCTGCTTAGTAGCGCTAGCCTCCAGAATAAATACCTTATTAAAGCCAGCACATTTTAAAAGCAAGGTATAGCTGGCATTATTTTGATGAAAAATTTGTGACAAAACTATTGCATTTTGAGACTTTTTTTAATAAATCCACTGCCCCAGATTATTCGCACATTACCAACGCGTTTCCTTAAACCCGTCTTCTACGCGTTTTCACTTTCAAAACTGGCGCTCATAACTTGATAAATGCCAACCATCCGATTTAGCACACTTTTCAGCCAATTTTTCCATTGCTCTGTTTTTTTATAAATTCCCCCTCTTGTTCCTTATGGTGATCAGAATTATAAACTCAATGTTATGTATATAGAGTTACCACCTAATTCCTTCAGTACCAACTGTCATTTCCTTCTCTGCTCTTCATCCAACCACTAGGCCACAGACCACACGTTCCTCCAGAAGTGTCACTATCATCATGGTCACAGCAGCTGCTACATTAAACCAAAACTACCTCTACCCGTCTTCACCCTCCAGCATTACGCAGGAGCAGTCACGTACCAGGTGACCTATGACATTCCCTGACCTGTGTCACGTGCATTCCCAGTCCCAGGCCAGCAGAGGTCCTCTAAGATCTCTGAGTGGGAGTGTCCCAATGACTTGATTCTCATCATAGAGTGGGCAGGGCTTGAATGGGGGTGAGCAGGGTTGAGAGCAGAGCAGGTGGGTTTTGCCCTTAAAATGGGTGGAGAGTGGGGAGAGTGAGGCGGAGAGTGACCGGTACTGGCAGCGAAGTGGGAGAAGTTACAAGGGAGCTCACTTAGCCCTGAGAATCAGCATCTGTCCCCAGAGACCTGGTAATTAAGGATAAGTTACGTAAGTTACGATGAGTTCCCAGGTGTGCACGTGAATGACAACAGATCTCCCAAGTGTCCCGCTTTAGGAGATATTAGGGGTCCATACCTCCCAAGTGTCCCTCTTTAGGAGATATTAGGGGTCCGTACCTCCTAAGTGTCCCTCTTTAGGCGATATTAGGGGTACATACCTTCCAAGTGTCCCTCTTTAGGAGATATTAGTGGTCCATAACTCCCAAGTGTCCCGCTTTAGGAGATATTAGGGATCCATAACTCCCAAGTGTCCCTCTTTAGGAGATATTAGGGGTCCATACCTCCCAAGTGTCCCTCTTTAGGAGATATTAGGGGTCCGTACCTCCTAAGTGTCCCTCTTTAGGCGATATTAGGGGTACATACCTCCCAAGTGTCCCTCTTTAGGAGATATTAGGGATACATACCTCCCAAGTGTCCCTCTATAGGAGATATTAGTGGTCCATAACTCCCAAGTGTTCCTCTTTAGGAGATATTAGGGGTCCATACCTCCCAAGTGTCCCTCTTTAGGAGATATTAGGGGTCCATACCTCCCAAGTGTCCCTCTTTAGGAGATATTAGGGGTCCGTACCTCCCAAGTGCCCCTCTTTAGGAGATATTAGGGGAGCATACCTCCTAAGTGTCCCTCTTTAGGCGATATTAGGGGTCCATAACTCCCAAGTGTTCCTCTTTAGGAGATATTAGGGGTCCATACCTCCCAAGTATCCCTCTTTAGGAGATATTAGGGATACATACCTCCCAAGTGTCCCTCTTTAGGAGATATTAGGGGTCCATACCTCCCAAGTGTCCCTCTTTAGGAGATATTAGGGGTCCATACCTCCCAAGTGTCCCTCTTTAGGAGATATTAGGGGTCCATACCTCCCAAGTGTCCCTCTTTAGGAGATATTAGGGGTCCGTACCTCCTAAGTGTCCCTCTTTAGGCGATATTAGGGGTACATACCTCCCAAGTGTCCCTCTTTAGGAGATATTAGTGGTCCATAACTCCCAAGTGTTCCTCTTTAGGAGATATTAGGGGTCCATACCTCCCAAGTGTCCCTCTTTAGGAGATATTAGGGGTCCATACCTCCCAAGTGTCCCTCTTTAGGAGATATTAGGGGTCCGTACCTCCCAAGTGCCCCTCTTTAGGAGATATTAGGGGAGCATACCTCCTAAGTGTCCCTCTTTATGCGATATTAGGGGTCCATAACTCCCAAGTGTTCCTCTTTAGGAGATATTAGGGGTCCATACCTCCCAAGTGTCCCTCTTTAGGAGATATTAGGGGTCCATACCTCCCAAGTATCCCTCTTTAGGAGATATTAGGGATACATACCTCCCAAGTGTCCCTCTTTAGGAGATATTAGGGGAGCATACCTCCCAAGTGTCCCTCTTTAGGAGATATTAGGGGTCCATACCTCCCAAGTGTACCTCTTTAGGAGATATTAGGGGTCCATAACTTCCAAGTGTCCCTCTTTAGGAGATATTAGTGGTCCATAACTCCCAAGTGTTCCTCTTTAGGAGATATTAGGGGTCCATACCTCCCAAGTGTCCCTCTTTAGGAGATATTAGGGGTCCATACCTCCCAAGTGTCCCTCTTTAGGAGATATTAGGGGTCCGTACCTCCCAAGTGCCCCTCTTTAGGAGATATTAGGGGAGCATACCTCCTAAGTGTCCCTCTTTAGGCGATATTAGGGGTCCATAACTCCCAAGTGTTCCTCTTTAGGAGATATTAGGGGTCCATACCTCCCAAGTGTCCCTCTTTAGGAGATATTAGGGGTCCATACCTCCCAAGTATCCCTCTTTAGGAGATATTAGGGATACATACCTCCCAAGTGTCCCTCTTTAGGAGATATTAGGGGAGCATACCTCCCAAGTGTCCCTCTTTAGGAGATATTAGGGGTCCATACCTCCCAAGTGTCCCTCTTTAGGAGATATTAGGGGTCCATAACTTCCAAGTGTCTATCTTTCAGATCCAAATCCCTCTGTCCTTCTTTCCCATTCTGTTGTCCCTGTGTTTAGGAGATCAGACTGTGTGGTGTGTATATAAGTGTATCACCCTGGTGTCCCTGTGTTTAGGAGATCAGACTGTGTGGTGTGTATAGAAGTGTATCACCCTGGTGTCCCTGTGTGTAGGAGATCAGACTGTGTGGTGTGTATATAAGTGTATCACCCTGGTGTCCCTGTGTTTAGGAGATCAGATGTGTGGTGTGTATATAAGTGTATCACCCTGGTGTCCCTGTGTTTAGGAGATCAGATGTGTGGTGTGTATATAAGTGTATCACCCTGGTGTCCCTGTGTGTAGGAGATCAGACTGTATGGTGTGTATATAAGTGTATCACCCTGGTGTCCCTGTGTTTAGGAGATCAGATGTGTGGTGTGTATATAAGTGTATCACCCTGGTGTCCCTGTGTTTAGGAGATCACACTGTGTGGTGTGTATATAAGTGTATCACCCTGGTGTCCCTGTGTTTAGGAGATCAGACTGTGTGGTGTGTATATAAGTGTATCACCCTGGTGTCCCTGTGTGTAGGAGATCAGACTGTGTGGTGTGTATATAAGTGTATCACCCTGGTGTCCCTGTGTTTAGGAGATCAGATGTGTGGTGTGTATATAAGTGTATCACCCTGGTGTCCCTGTGTTTAGGAGATCAGATGTGTGGTGTGTATATAAGTGTATCACCCTGGTGTCCCTGTGTGTAGGAGATCAGACTGTATGGTGTGTATATAAGTGTATCACCCTGGTGTCCCTGTGTGTAGGAGATCAGACTGTGTGATGTGTATATAAGTGTATCACCCTGGTGTCCCTGTGTTTAGGAGATCAGATGTGTGGTGTGTATATAAGTGTATCACATTGCTCCACAGCAATAAATATTGAGTACCAAAAGGCTACGCAATGCATTGCATACCCCCACTGGCACTCAAAGGGTTAACTAATGGATATGCTCAAATCCCCAATTAACCAGAATTGCACCTCTTTCGCTTGATCAATAAGGCCCATATTCTCACCCAGTTTCTTATGTTCTAGGTCCATAACTTCTTAAACAAGAACCGAGACAGACTCTCATTGGTGGCCAGAGAAGTCCTGAGCCAGACCAGGCTGAAAGTAAGGCAGATCTGTCTGTCTTCTACATGAATGTCTATCTGTCTGTCTGACACAGTGCTTCACTCTTCTCTCTTTACCATCTCTTAAGGGGATAGTAATACTTTGTTTATACAAGGCTTAATATTGTACTGATTAATTAAATAAAGCAAAGGATCTATGTCTTGTTGCTATAACCTGTATAGTTTTATTGTGATATTGTTGTAACGTTCCCCACCTCCCATCCCTTTTAGCAGTGTCAGCGCTCTAGCTGATAAACTTGGATTCCGGTCCCAGGACTGGCCGGCTTGTCTGCAGAGCAGAAAAAGCATTGTATACACAGAAAATCTTCAGGAGAACGGTCTACAAAGTGTGCCTGGTTTGACACAGTAGACCGTGCTCATGAAGATTTTCTTTGTAGGCGTGCGCACAGGGTGTGCCGGGTGTGACTAGGCACATCCTAATCGGCCCCATGCTCACTGGCTTTTCAGAACTTAAATGGCCGTTTCCGCATATTATATATTACTTTATACCTTAGCCGCTTGCCACGGCTATCTGCTGCTGACTGCTGTGCTCGGCGAGACCAAGGGGGGCGGGACAAGCACTCGGGCTCAAAAGCTGCAAAAGCCTGCATGAACCTTCCCTCCTTCGTTGCGGTGCTGAGAGGAAGTGATGTCACTTCCTTTCAGAGCTCGTTACGTTGGGGGAAGGTGTCAGGGAGGGAACAGCGGGTGAGGAGGCTGCAGGCAATGTCACTGACTCGGCTGTATGATGCATGAGTGAGTGTGTTAATGTTTACTGTGTGTGCGTGTGAAAGATAACTTATACCTAATCATTTATTTAGCACACACACACATATATATATATATATATATATATATATATATATATATATATATATATACAGGGCTTATAATTTTAAGTCCTTTACTACTAGCCAGACCTGAAAAGTTACTCGCCACTGCAAGCCAAAACATACCCACCAGGGCTGAACTTCTACTCGCCAGGGCTAAATTTTATCTCACCATTGGCTAGTGGCAAGTGGAAATTTTGAGCCCTGTATATATATATATATATATATATATATATATATATATATATATATACACACGGGTTTGTGCTTTTGGGTGCACAGCCTAATGCAATTGGCTGCGCATGCCTATGATTTTCTTTGTATTCAATACTCTTTCAACTTTCCAGACAAGCAGTCCGGTCCGCCAACCAGAATCCAAGTTTGTCAGCTAGAGCGCTGACGTGGCTAAAAGGGGCGGGAGGGGGGAACTTTACAATGCTATTACACCAAAACTAAACAAGTTATAGCAACAGGACTTAGATCCTTTGCATTATTTAATTAATAAGTACAATATTAAAGCTGAACTACCACCCGACACAATCTTTAGCTTCACTAAGTCCCCATCTGGCGACTAGCTGTTTAGTAGCGCTAATCACCAGAATAATTACCTTATTTAATAGATTTCTGCTCTCTTCCCCGACTGACAGGCAGGACTGAGCGCAGACATCTTGCCATTGTGATATCCGTGCACCTGCTCTTTCAGTCTGAGCCGGAGCCAAATGGCTGCTAGCAACGCCTCCGAGACCCGACTGACAGAGCAGGCGTGTGGACGTCACAGTGGCAAGATGTCCGCGCTCCGTCCTACCTGTCAGTCGGGGAAGAGAGCAGAAATCTATTAAATAAGGTAATTATTCTGGCGTCTAGCGATACTAAGCAGCTAGTCGCCAGATGGGGACTTAGTGAAGCTAAAGTTTGTGTTGGGTGGTAGTTCCTCTATAAGCCTTGTATAAACAAAGTATTACTATCCCTTTAAATCTTCTACCTTTCGTCCTCTAATTTGAGTTTTACACTCCATATTAATTAATTCTCTCTAGTACAGGGGTAGTCAATCTGTGATTCTCCAGCTGTTGGGGGATGATGGGAATCGTATTTCCCAACAGCTGGAGATTCAAAGACTGACTACCTTTTCTTTAGTATTTTCCTACAATGAGAACAGGCTTGGTAAGATGCCTCAAAACTGCTCCTATTGGCTGTGCGAGGCAGGGAGAGAGGGTCAGAAAATTGTCCGCCTTGGATGGAACACAAATTGGGTCTGTGACTCTCGGCAGCAAAATACCGGATTGTGTACGCACTACTTATAGACCGCTGTGTTTGGTTTTCAGGGTCACTTTAGAGGGTGTATGGGGAACTGCATCACACAGTATAGAAAACTGTCATCTTGTTCACAGGCATGACCAAGGGAGGATGTCTCGATTCAGACAGCTTCTGCCAGTTGTAGTCAGGAAGGAATTGTTTTAAACACTTGGGGCTTAAACTGAAAATGGATTTAACAGGTTTTTTTTGCCTTCCTCTGTATCAACATGGGTTGATATGGTATGGGTTGGACTCAATGGATGCAGGTCTTTTTTACAGCCTCATAAACTATGTTACTATGTTCTACGCCCTTGTTGTTTCACTGGGTTTCCCATTACAACATCAGCTTCCTCTTGCAGAGGAGCTGATCTGCCGGTGGGGAAACCTTAAGTGTAATAGCTGCCTTTAAAGGATCAGTAATGTTTTATTATGGGAAAGGAAAAAACATATATTGTATGGCTTTTCCTGTTGAGTGAAACTATTTGCTAGATTCCTAAAAGACCTGGGGCTTGGGCCAACCAAATGCATTATTATTGCTCTATGCAGGCCAATTACACCATTACATTATAGCAATTTGCACCACTGCATGCCCCAAGACCCAGGGATATAAACATGTGACCTGGTGCTTTTAGCGCACTGAGCCAGCAACTAGCAGTGGCCCTGCATCTCCCTTAAAGGGATAGAAATACTTAAAATGTAAAAAACAATTATGTACAATTTCAGGCAACTGTGATACTGCAACTAAAAAAATCAAGTTTGAGCTGTAATAAATTTTAAATAAACACCTTTCAGCAGCGGGAGTAATGAACGCTACAATCTATATATTTTTTTTTTGCATATTAAAGGAGCAGTAAATTTTTTTTATGAAAAAGTATATATTATAGGGATTTTCCTATTGAGTAAAATAAGGGTACTCCCACTGCAGAGAGATTGATGTTTCCAGAGTTATTACAGTTTAAACCCATGTTTTTTTTACATTAGCAGTGCCCTCTAGTGGTCAAATTCTAATTGGATTTCCTGTTAAATTCTAATGGAGAGGAAAGTTCTCCATAGAATGTGATAGAAACTGCCTGTCACTTCCTGTCAGTTAGAACTATCAGGAAGTAAACACAGTAAATTCACTTCCTGTCAGTTAGAATTATCAGGAAGTAAATACAGTAAATTCGCTTCCTGATTATTTAAACTGCTATAATTTTTTAATAAAACATCTGACAGCGATGGGAGTGACCTTGTTTTATTCATCAGGAAAAGATCTATAAAATATGTGTGTCATAAAAAAGTTTACTGCTCCTTTAAGTATTATTATCCCTTTAATGTTCTCTTCTTTTGTCTCTCTTACCTTCTCCTTTTTCCTGCCTCTTAAACCCAGCTCCTTTCAGAACTTCTCAACCGGCCCAGTAACTTTCACCAGCAGAAAACATCAAATACTCATGGAAAATGTTCTGAGTCTACTCTTACCGGACGGTTCCAGCTGTCTCTGCAGGACCTGACTGGACGCTTGGAAAGGTGCACACGTTGCAGTTGTTTATTTTCGCATCTTAATTTATTTAAAGGGATAGTAATGTTTCATAATAAAAGCAGCTCTAATTAATCATCATAGTATTTGGACTTTGGAGATTGTTATTTCAATTCTGTCAGAGTTGTAGTTCAAGAGTAATTCAGTGACAAAGTATCCCCCTCCTGCCCCTTTTACTGATGTAACACTGCTCAGCCAGATCAGAAGGGAGGTGCCCAGGTAGACTGCAGAGAGGGACAATCTTCAATTAAGATAAGGGAAAAACCTGAAAAACTTGTCAAGGGGGGCAGGGCTTTCATTGTTCTCATAGGAAGAAGATTGTTTCCTGCTGTTATCTGTCTGGTCTATGGACTGGATTCCACATCTGAGAAGAGTTGGCTTACACTAGGTAAAAGGGGCGGGAGTGGAAACGTTACTTATGAATATCTCGCAAACCATAAAGGTTTGAGAGATAAGACATATCGTTCTTCATGGGTTTTTTTAATGCCTACAAAATAAAATAAAAATAAAACGAAGTATTACTATCCCTTTAAATTTCCTCTAGTACATCAACAGAACATAATACAGGAATGTCCAAACTAAGGTCCCAGAGGGGGACATTTGTGGTCCTCGTGGCTAATCAAATACTTTATGCAAAATGTACAAAAGCTTTAAGAGGTGTGCAATGCACTGATTCACAGTACTAATCAGGCAACTATTTCATTCTTAGTATGCAAGTTTGGCTCTCCAGCCAACGGGAATCAGAGCGACAAGATGGAGACAGGCGGTGGCCGATCACAAGTACTCCTACTTGTCGAAGCAATGTCACGCTTGTCCGGGCATTGTTCGAGAAGAGGCGACCAATGAGAGCAGCGCCTGTCTGTCAACACATAGTAACACATCAATATCACCAACTGTACAGGGAGCCACCTACTGGTCGAACACACAATTACACATCGACATTACATAGTTACACATCGACATTACATGATTAGACACCGACATTCTATTTTCCCCACAGAACTAGACGACCAATCAGGAGGCCGCCTACTTACTAATACACGATAGGTGGCCAGTCAGGAAGCTGCCTACATTCTAACCCTGGTGGCAGGGATTAGACCTGCCCTGACGCCTTCCTTGTGTTTCCCAGCTGTCCTGAGCTGGGATTTCAGTGTGTGCTGTCCAGACGTTTGGGATCCTTTTCCCGCCACTGTCCGGCCTATGGTCCGTTACATGTACCAAAATGTAAGGCAGCTTATTCCTGGGTGCCGCTTGTAAATATTCTAACGTTGTCCACTGCATGTTCTTAGTTATTTATTTATTTATTTTTAATTTTAAAATAAAGTTTATTAAGATATGAACAATACATATATGACTGATATTATTACAACAAATGTATAGCAATACATATACAACAAAATAATATATCCAGTTGGGTTATAATCTAAATAATAATCATCAGGGTTTTTTTTTTTGTTTTTTTTTTTTAAAAAAACCATCTCGAATTTTCTAGTCATTCCAGTCAAATTTACTCATAAATCAAAACTAAGGCTAGTAGAAGACCCAGCTTTAGAAATGAAATAAGTTATATTAAGAAGCAACTAATATATGGCAAATTAAAAATATAACCCCAGACTAAAATTTGAATATCAAAGTCAAAGTTAGGGAAAGACAAACAAAAATAAAATTGCTGCAATCACCCAGTGGAACATAGAGTCAAGCTAAATCACATGTGTCATAAAGCCGAATAAAGATATATTTATTGAAAATAAAACCGGTTAACCTCCACGGGACCTACTCTGTTTCTGAGGGGCTCAAGGATAATGAGAGAGTTATTATTATGGGGATAAATATATTTGATAATTTACTTGTGATAATCTGTCAGAAGCAAATTTCCCCCACCAAGACCAAAGGTTATCAAAAGCTGAAACAGTGTTAGTGGAAATCGCATAATATCTTTCCATAGTAATTAAAGAATCCACTTTGGAAATCCAATGGTTAATTGAAGGCACATTAGGTTGTTTCCATAAAATTGGGATCAACAATTTTGCCGCATTTAAAGCGGAACTAACACCGCTAACAAACGTTGTCTGTATTAATTCCCTATCTGGTGACTAGCTGCTTAGTAGTGCTAGTCGCCAGAATTATTACCTCTTCATGGAGAAATTTAAAGGGATAGTAATACTTCATTTTAACTTTATTTTATTTTGTAGGCATTAAAAAAACATGAAGAATGATATAAGTCTTATCTCTCAAACCTTTATGGTTTGAGAGATATTCACAAGCAAAGTATCCCCCCCCCCCGTTCAACCAGATCAGAAGGGAGGTGCCCAGGTAGACTGCAGAGAGGGACAATCTTCAATTAAGATAAGGGAAAAAGCTGAAAAACTCGTCAAGGGGGGAAGGGCTTTCATTGTTTTCATACAAAGAAGATTGTCCCCTTCTGTTATCTGTCTGGTCTTACAACCAGATTCACATCTGAGAAGAGATGGCTTACACTAGGTAAAAGGGGCGGGGGGGGGGAACTTTGCTTGTGAATATGTCATAAACCATAAAGGTTTGAGAGATAAGACTTATATCATTCTTCATGTTTTTTTAATGCCTACAAAATAAAATAAAGTTAAAACGAAGTATTACTATCCCTTTAAAGTGATCCTCAGCTGACAGGCAGGACGGAGCGCGGACATCTTGCCCTAGTGACGTCCGCCCGCCTGAGCTGTCAGTCCCAGACGGCTGTAGGAGGCGTTGCTAGGAACCATTCAGCTCCGGAAGGGACTGACAGCGCAGGCGCGCGGACATCACTAGGGCAAGATGTCCGCACTCTGTCCTGCCTGTCAGCCGAGGATCACTTCAAATTTCTCCATGAAGAGGTAATAATTCTGGCGACTAGCGCTACTAAGCAGCTAGTTGCCAGACAGGAAATTATTACAGACAAAGTTTGTTAGCGGTGTTAGTTCCGCTTTAACAAAAGCCCTATTTGTTTCCATTTATCAACATGGAGTTTGAAAGAAAGATGATCTTTATATTGGAACAAGCATAAAAGTGGATCCTCAGGTAAGTCCACCTTCATGACCAAATTTATCTGATACATCACTTCTTTCCGAAAGAGTATTATTTGAGGACAGAACCACCAAATATGAGACACTGTGCATGTTCTTATTTATATATTACAGAATAAATTGAGTGACAGACACCCTTCTGTCACTCAGAGTGTTAAAGCGGAACTACCATGTCACACAATGTTTAGCTTAACTAAGTCCCCTTCTGGCCACTAGCTGCTTAGTAGCGCTAGTCGCCAGAATTATTACCTGATTTAATAGATATAAGCTTTATTCCCCAGCTGTCAGTAGCACAGAGCGCGGACATATTGCCAGAATGACGTCTGCACGCCTGCACTGTCAGTCCCAGCCGGGTCTAGGAGGCGTTGCTAGGAGCCAACCGGCTCCGGCTGGGACTGACAGTGCAGGCGCGCGGACATCATTCTGGCAAGATGTCCGCGCTCCGTGCTACTGACAGCTGGGGAATAAAGCTTATATCTATTAAATCAGGTAATAATTCTGGCGACTAGCGATACTAAGCAGCTAGTCGCCAGAAGGGGACTTAGTTAAGCTAAACATTTTGTGACGTGGTAGTTCCGCTTTAAGGACCCCTAAGGTGGTGCAACCTATTGTGAAGAAATGCATTGTACGCCCTATAGTTCTTCAGTAGTTAAGAATACCATATTCAGGAAGCAGAGTTTGAGGTCCTTTGATCCTACCAAGGACTGTCATGTCTGCCTCCATTAAAATGACATGAAGGACTCATTGAAGATGTTATCTCTTGAACAAACGGCACTGAGACAAAATCCATATGGGCCATTAGGATTTTCTGGCCATAGTACGTTTATTGGGGGGTTAATATTAAATGTCGTTGGTTCTCTGAAAGTGCTTACACCTCTGGTGGTTTGACAAACGCCAACTTTTCCTTAAGATTAAAATGGTCTTATCGATATATATCTAATGATTATTTGATATTGTGTGATTAACCCTATTGAGTGCCAGTGGGGTATGCAACGCATTGAAAAGCAATGCGTTTCGTACCCCTCTAGCACTCAAAGGGTTAAGTAGATGTATTTATGGTGTAACGTCATATCTGTCTTCTACTGCAGGGGGCATACGCTGGTGATTCGTTGCATTTCCCCCAACCCTAAAAAGGTAAAACTGACAGCTTGTAATATTTGAGGATTGTGGGCAGATTCTTCTCTGTTTGTTTTAGTCTTTGTTCCTGAAACGGACATATACCAACCCATCCATGTCTGTGCCCTTAGCACTTTGTCTCTTAAAGGGACACGAACATCTAATAAAGGTGTTCCTATTACCTTAAAATATGTAGTGCTGGAGCATGGGCAGGATTTCCCAATAGGCAGAGTAGAGCACCAGATTTTCAGGAGGTGTGTCACTCGCATTCAGGATTGTGGGTGTGGCCAGGGCAATTTCAATGTCCCTTCTCGAGTTTTATTCCTCTTTATGGGCTATTATTTCACCCCTTGGATTTCTCTAGAAACCATGGGGTTAAAACTTTTTTAGTCCTTGCTTGTTATAGTCCAAAGATATTTTTTGTACAAATAAATAGTGGATGGACTGGGGGTGGGGCCATGTGAGGAATGGGGGCATGGCTATGGGTGGAGCTAAGAGCACCTAGAATTCTGCCAGGGATAAATCCCCGGTCTCTACATTGTTCTAGCGGAGCTCACCCCCTCTTCCTAGCTCCTTGGCATCTTCCCCAGCCTGACGGCCCCTGTCAATCTTTTCCAGCTCCCTGGTATATTTGACGTTGAGTTTGTGAGTTCTCAGCTGAGGAATTCTGGGATATTGGAAGCTGTGCAGATAATGAAGGAGGGTTACCCAGTCCGCATCCAACTGAAAGAGTTCATGAGAAGGTAAGCCTCTTTCTGTTGTCATTGCTTGTTGGAGACTTACCAAGTCATGACACTTCCACAGTCTTAACTCACACTAGGGTGACCATAAGTCCCGGATTTCCCGGGACAGATCCAGATTTTAAATGTGTCCCTTATCCCAGGCAACCCCCTCCTGGAACATTACAAAGTCCCAGAATGAAGACTCCAGAGCACAGAGTTTTAAACCCTAGAATGAGAACTGCCTGTTGTCTACTGTGACAGGAAGTGATACCTCTGCTGGGCTACAACAAAATGGCTTCCAGTCAGAGCTCTAAAAACTAGAGAGAACTGAACTTTGATCCTGACATCAAACAGTAGCTGCAGTGTAATTTTGTTGTAATATAATATAATGCTACATTAAAGGGATAGTAATGTTTCAAAATAAAAGCAGCTCCAATTAATCTTCATAGTATTTGGGCCGTGGCGAGTGTTATTTTAATACTGTCAGAATTGTAGTTCAAGAGTAATTGAATGATAAAGTATCCCTCTCCCGCTCCTTTTACCTAGTGTAGCACTGCTCACCTCAGATGTGGAATCTGGTCACTTGACAGGACAGGTCACACCAAGGGACAATCTTCTTACTGTGATCATAAGGAAAACCCTTCCCCCTTGACAGGTTTTTCCTTATGATCACTGAAGATTGTCCCTCTCTGCAATCCATCTGGACAGTCTTGCTGCTCTGAGGTGAGCAGTGTTACATCAGTAAAAGGGGAGGGGGATACTTTATCATTCAATTACTCTTGTACTACAACTCTGACAGTATTGAAATAACACTCTCCATGGCCCATATACTATGAAGATTAATTGGAGCTGCTTTTATTTTGAAACATTACTATCCCTTTAAGGCTTTGGGCGTGATGTACATCATCTTGTAGCCTACCACAGACATTGCTTTCTGTCACAGCAGTCAGTGGACTGTTCTCTCTCTGTTTTTTGCTTTTCTCTCTGCAGTGTCCCTGAATGTCAGAACTGGTCAGCGTTCATATAAAGTGTATGATGTCACACCATCTCAGCTCAACTGTAGACTGTGACATCACTTCCTCTGATGTTAAATGAGCTGAGTGTTAAAGGAAAAGTATCATGCCATATTATAAAAGATATATTGCAGGGTTTTTTTCTGCTAGCTAAAACAAGGGCACTCCCTGTGTGACAAAAATACGTAAGATTATGCAACGTGAGGTTCACCTTCTAGTCCCAACTAATGTTATGAGATGTAGTTATTCCCTGTTCTAAGTATAAGTGTACTCCATCTCAAAATGGTATCTTGTAGACTGGTCTCACACTTGTTATATGTGAGTGCGATAAGAAGGAATGAAAGTCAGTGTAAAAAATGCAAATAACATTTATTGACTAGCTAAAGACATCAGGTAAATATCATAGCAGATTTAGCATCACACAATAATAGCTTGTTACACATTACAGAATCCAAGAATTATGCAGAGTATGAGTTAGATATATATATATATTTTAGGTGCGTGCTCAGTTGATACCTAATGTAGAAACAGTTATTGTGGTTGGTCATACGTCCTCTTTGCAGAGGACTATGGGAAGTGCGGTAACTGTCATACTTCTTTCTAGGAGTCAGGAGGTATGACACAATAGGGGCACCTATGGGGAAGTATGTTATGATAAATGGTTGTTCAATGTATCATAATTCAATACACTCACATTTAGATGAGGTAAGGGCTCTGTTCGGGTCTCCCCTCTCTCTGTTCGTGGGTGCTTTGGATCCTCAAATGGACACAGCAAGCAGACACTCTTTGTATAAAATGTATTTGTATAAAAAAATATAAAATTTACATGCTTACAATGCTAACGCGTTTCGTGGCTGGAAGGCCACTTTTTCAAAGCTCAACAAGCCTACAACAATTAAAATATAATTCACATAATTGTTTTATGCTTGTTGAGCTTTGGACACCTGCTGTGTCCATTTGAGGATCCAAAGCACCCACAAACAGAGAGAGGGGAGACCCAAACAGAGACGGGAGGATTTCTCCGTGTGCTTGATAGCCAGTTGACTCTGATAACAGAGCCCTGACCTCATCTAAATGTGAGTGTATCGAATTATGATACATTGAACAACCGTTTATCATAACATACTTAACCATAGGTGCCCCTTTTGTGTTTTTGTTTTGTTTTATCTATGTCCTGCCGCTAAGAGAGAGCGTGATATGGGAGCTGCCTCCGATTCATCATTTAAAGTGTTAGTAATGTCCTTGTACATAAACGTTCCATCTGAATCGCCAAGTTCAATAAAGTATATCAGTAGCTTTAATTTTTAAAAGAGTTAGGTCATTCTTTAGTTTTTAAGCTTCAAAGTTTAGTGGCAATGGAAGCCCGTCCGCCATATTTAAAAATCCTCCAATTGAGCGTGTGCTTGTGAAGTCTGTGTCTTCTATGCGCGCTCCACTGAATTAGCCGATGGGAGGGGGTGCAGAGGAGGCAACGCTCACTGCTGAGGCGGCAGGATTACATACAAGCCACATAGAATCTTGTGCCTCTGAAGGATCCGTTGTGTCGGCCGACACCAAGTCGGCTCTAACCAACTTACAGGGAGTTTGATGAAAAGGGGCGGGAGGGGAAGACCAACATGGATTTTCAATGAAACGATACAGGTACAGACATTACAAACAGGGTCATGACTACTGAAAAACTTTAATGACTCAAACTAGGGCATATTATTGTTGGACATTACCATCCCTTCATCACCTCAATACATACTGTGTCTGGAGACAGTTAAAATTTCTCCAGCTGCTTGTTTTGTCGGTGTCGGTGTATGCTGTAGCTGACACAATATATTTGTGAGTGAGCACATTAGGGTGCGGTGGTGGTCAAATTTTGTTATAGTCTGATACACACAAGGGGCGCCCCTTGTTTTGTCTCTCCTTCTTTTGCTTTTTACAGGAGGTATGTATGGCAATTATCAGCTGGACCAGACAGTTGATACATAGTCTGTACTAATATATGGGTCCATACCTCCCAAGTGTTCCTCTTTAGGAGGGACAGTCCCTCTTTTAGGCACAAATCCCTCTGTCCCTCTTTCTCACCCTGATGTCCCTCTTTTTAGGAAATCACACTGTGTGGTGTATATATAAGTGTATCACCCTGGTGTCCCTGTGTTTAGGAGATCAGACTGTGTGGTGTGTATATAAGTGTATCACATTGGTCTACAGCTATAAAACTCACATTAATGTTTGTTTAAATGCCAGTATATATGTTTATAAATTAGTCTGTGTAAATAAAATAATATGGTCTTGTTATAAGTCATTTATTAGGTTACACAAGGAGGTGTCAATAGGTCATGAAATAGCCTAAAAATTATAGGTAATGCCCCACGCCCCCAGCAACACGCCCTAAAACAAAGGTGTCCCTCTTTGGCAATTTGAAATGTTGGGAGGTATGTGGGTCTGTCGCAGCCACGTGCACACATAGACACCAAGGGGGGCTTGAGCACCTGCCCTTTTTGTCCAAAATGCCCTTGTGCCCTTTTTTTAACTATATATTTTGAATAAATAATTATGAGAAGTGCCCTTTTTTCATTTGAGCCCCTGCCCCCCAAAACGTCTGTGCACGTCCCTGGTCTGTCATGTTCTAGCAATCTCTCTCATGCCTAGAATTATAGAAAGTGTTTGAACAGTATTAACCCTATCATGGCTGGGTAAGAGTAAATATATGCAAGATACATTAGGGTTGTAGCAAAAGGAATATAAACCACATAAAGCTTATAGGGGGGATAATTAGCCAAAAAAAAACCCTGCGTGGCATGCGATAGTATTATCAATAATACCAGTATGGACCCCAGTAGAGTAGGGTGACCAGACTTCACCTTTAACCCCTTAACGACCCTTGACGGTCATAGTACGTCAAGGGTCGATTTGACTTAACGACCGATGACGTACTATGACCGTCATCGAATTCCGGGCTCCCCCATTGGCTGCACGCCGTTCGGGGAGTCCGGAACGTCATCGAATTCCGGGCTCCCCCCGAGGCTGCACGCTGTTCGGGAGTCCGGAATGCAACGGAGCAATAAAAAAAAATTGCTCCATGGTCGTTCAGTCGCGTCCGGATTCCCCGGTCGTTAAGGGGTTAACCGGGGACGCATATGAAAAACACATGCTGCAAGGCTGAGTTGATTTCAGTACAGTCCTGAAATATGCCTATTTCCTGTGTGTCCCCAGTTAAAGGGAAGGTCTGGTCAGCCTACAGCAGAGGGTATAAATATGGGGTCACGAGAAGCTCAGCACGTTGCTCTCACAGAGGGGGCGACAAAGGGGATTCATCAACATCCATTTCCTTTGTATCAAAGCAAGTACAAGTAAGTTTAGAGACATGAGTACAAAATATGTCTGAATGGGTAGGAAACAGTTGATAAAAATCTCCTTCTTGAAGAACAGCTGTAGAATCCGGCTGATAAGGAGTTAAAACAGTTCCTTCCCACTGAGCACCATAGCACAGTTCATGTTGTCCACCGAGACAGGTGAACATAGTGGTGCAATTATAAGCTCCGTGACTTACAATGCTGGTGTTTCCAAAACGTGGGCTGTAGGAACACATCTGAAAAACTTGCAGAGGTTTATCTACGCATTTAAAAAATGGTAGATCGAGGCAGTGCAGCATATCTTTTATCATCCAAAAATTATAAAACATTTCTAGATTGCGTGGTAACACTAACCCCTTAGGGGTTATCACAGAGAACGGTCCCACAGTTTCCAAAGGAGATTGGTACATGAAATCCTTCAGAATCAGTGGAACATACGGATTCACTGCTACAGGCATCACTGGGAGTAAGGAGTCCTGAGCAAGATAAGCTTTCACTGTGGTTCTGTGGGGAATGCGGAAGACATCAGGTAAATATCATAGCAAATTTAGCATAACACAATAATAGCTTGTTACATACTACAGAAGTCAAGAATTATGCAGAGTATGAGTTATATATATATATATCTATATATATAATTTGCTAGGATGTGTCGTTCCCTGAGTGTGTAACACGCATGGACACAGAGAACGATGCCTCCAGTGGCGGAGGAGGGAAAAGCAGCGGTAAAGTGGCCACTCCGGGGATCACTGCAATACCGCCGCTGTCCCCATCCCCTGCCGCCATGCGGCATGACCTACACCCCGTCTAATGATGAGCTGTAACCTAGTATATATATTTATTTGTAGCGAAAATCAGCACTCAGGAAACTTTTTCTCGGTGCAATTACATTTTTACTAATAGATCAACGTTTCAATCGCAACAGGGAACTTTATCAAGATGGAAACCAAACACAAACACCCCCCTTGTATACCCCGTGACCGTGTGGAGCATGACCTCCCGCCAAAAAGCGTATCTAAAGACGTGCTAAAATATAAAATAACTAGTGTATAAGCCTGTGTACACGGGCCAAGGTCTGGGTGATGTTAACCCTTTGAGTGCCAGAGGGGTACGCAACGCATTTCTTTGCAATGAGTTGTGTACCCCTCTGGCACTCAAAGGGTTAAAAGGCCGGTCCTGCTCTGCGTCCTGCCGCTGACGCAGTCATGCACTGTAGAGACTGCCTGAAAGCACAGAAAACTCCCAGCATTCCGCACAGAATGCTCCCTTCACAGAACTCCCAGCATTCCACGCAGAATGCTCTCAGCACAGAACTCCCAGCATTCCGCACAGAATGCTCCCAGCACAGAACTCCCAGCATTCCGCACAGAATACTCCCAGCACAGAACTCCCAGCATTCCGCACAGAATGCTCCAGGCATTCTGTGCGTTGGGGCAGTCTCTACAGCGCATGACGGCTTCTGACAAACATCCTAGCAAATTATTATTTAGGATATGTAAAATAAAGTGCTATCAGTTTCCTTATCGTAATCTGACAATTGTAAAATTACACCCATAGTGAATTGACATAAAGTGTGATCAACAACATTTGAAGATAAAATCAATTGATAGGACAAGCAGACATCCGATTCACAATATACATGGGAATGATATAAAAAAATAAACATAAAAAGAGGTCATACAATAATGATCTTCATCAAGTGCTAAGTAGGCATCATATGTGTACCATACTGTATAATAACAAATAATAGTTTTTCAGCATTAGGTGCAAGTATACCTCCCAAGTGTCCCTCTTTAGGAGGGACAGTCCCTCTTTTAGACCCAAATCCCTCTGTCCCTCTTTCCAATACTGTTGACCCTCTTTTTGGAGATCAGGCTGTGTGGTGTGTATATAAGTGTATCAACCTGGTGTCCCTGTGTGTAGGAGATCAGTCTGTGTGGTGTGTATACAAGTGTATCACCCTGGTGTCCCTGTGTTTAGGAGATCAGATTGTGTGGTGTGTATAGAAGTGTATCACCCTGGTGTCACTGTGTTTAGGAGATCAGACTGTGTGGTGTGTATATAAGTGTATCACCCTGATGTCCCTGTGTTTAGGAGATCAGACTGTGTGGTGTGTATATAAGTGTATCACCCTGGTGTCCCTGTGTTTAGGAGATCAGACTGTGTGGTGTGTATATAAGTGTATCACCCTGGTGTCCCTGTGTTTAGGAGATCAGACAGTGTGGTGTGTATAGAAGTGTATCACCCTGGTGTCCCTGTGTTTAGGAGATCAGACTGTGTGGTGTGTATATAAGTGTATCACCCTGGTGTCCCTGTGTTTAGGAGATCAGACTGTATGGTGTGTATAGAAGTGTATCACCCTGATGTCCCTGTGTTTAGGAGATCAGACTGTGAGGTGTGTATATAAGTGTATCACCCTGGTGTCCCTGTGTTTAGGAGATCAGACTGTGTGGTGTGTGTATAGAAGTGTATCACCCTGGTGTCCCTGTGTTTAGGAGATCAGACTGTGTGGTGTGTGTATATAAGTGTATCACCCTGGTGTCCCTGTGTTTAGGAGATCAGACTGTGTGGTGTGTATATAAGTGTATCCCCCTGGTGTCCCTGTGTTTAGGAGATCAGACTGTGTGGTGTGTATAGAAGTGTATCACCCTGATGTCCCCGTGCTTAGGAGATCAGACTGTGTGGTGTGTATAGAAGTGTATCACCCTGGTGTCCCTGTGTTTAGGAGATCAGACTGTGTGGTGTGTATAAGTGTATCACCCTGGTGTCCCTGTGTTTAGGAGATCAGACTGTGTGGTGTGTATAAGTGTATCACCCTGGTGTCAATGTGTTTAGGAGATCAGACTGTGTGGTGTGTATATAAGTGTATCACCCTGATGTCCCTGTGTTTAGGAGATCAGACTGTGTGGTGTGTATAGAAGTGTATCATCACCCTGGTGTCCCTGTGTTTAGGAGATCAGACTGTGTGGTGTGTATATAAGTGTATCACCCTGATGTCCCTGTGTTTAGGAGATCAGACTGTGTGGTGTGTATAGAAGTGTATCACCCTGGTGTCCCTGTGTTTAGGAGATCAGACTGTGTGATGTATATATAAGTGTATCACCCTGGCGTCACTGTGTTTAGGCGATCAGACTGTGTGGTGTGTATAGAAGTGTATCACCCTGGTGTCCCTGTGTTTAGAAGGTGAGACTGTGTGGTGTGTATATAAGTGTATCATCACCCTGGTGTCCCTGTGTTTAGGAGATCAGACTGTGTGGTGTGTATATAAGTGTATCACCCTGATGTCCCTGTGTTTAGGAGATCAGACTGTGTGTTGTGTATAGAAGTGTATCACCCTGGCGTCACTGTGTTTAGGCGATCAGACTGTGTGGTGTGTATAGAAGTGTATCACCCTGGTGTCACTGTGCTTAGGAGATGAGACTGTGTGGTGTGTATATAAGTGTATCATCACCCTGGTGTCCCTGTGTTTAGGAGATCAGACTGTGTGGTGTGTATAGAAGTGTATCACTCTGGTGTCCCTGTGTTTAGGAGATCAGACTGTGTGGTGTGTGTATATAAGTGTATCACTCTGGTGTCCCTGTGTTTAGGAGATCAGACTGTGTGGTGTGAATATAAGTGTATCACCCTGGTGTCCCTGTGTTTAGGAGATCAGACTGTGTGGTGTGTATAGAAGTGTATCACTCTGGTGTCCCTGTGTTTAGGATATCAGACTGTGTGGTGTGTATAGAAGTGTATCACCCTGGTGTCCCTGTGTTTAGGAGATCAGACTGTGTGGTGTGTATATAAGTGTATCACCCTGGTGTCACTGTGTTTTGGAGATCAGACTGTGTGGTGTGTGTATATAAGTGTATCACCCTGGTGACGGGCAGATAACAGGAAAGATCCATATATTATGCGTGAAATAAAAAGATGTTACATACCAATCACCAATCAGTCTTGTCTTTTGGGTACCTGGTACCTCTCTTTGCTCGATACTAATTAACTGGGGTCTGTACTTTCATTATATACATTTTTTTTCTGGGCTGAGTCTATGTGCAAACAGTTATTTTGGGTGCATGCTCAGTTGTTACCTCAGGTAGGAACAGTTATTGCGGTTGGTTCTACATCCTGTTTCCAGAGGACTAAGGAAAGTGTGGTAACGGTCATACTTCTCTTGTCAGGAGATATGTGACGATTATCAGCTGGACCAGACGTTGATAGTCTGTCCTAAATTATGGGTCTGTCTTGTTCTAGCAATCTCTCTCATGCCAAAAGTGCTTGAACAGTATTAACCCTATCATGGCTGGATAACAGTGTCTATATATATATATATATATATATATATATATATATATATATATGAGAGATACATTAGGGTTGTAGAAAAAAGAATATGAATCATATCAAGCTTATAGGTGGGATAATTAGCCCACTACACCTGTATTGTGATACATTTTATTCAAAAGTTATTACATTTCAGACGTGCACATTTTTTATTTGCTGTAATTACATGCCTGACCTTTTTTTTTTTTTTTTTTAATAAATTAAAATTTTATTAAAGGGATAGTAATACTTCGTTTTATCTTTATTTTATTTTGTTGGCATTAAAAAAACATGAAGAATGATATAAGTCTTATTTCTCAAACCATGGTTTGAGAGATATTCACAAGCAAAGTTTCCCCTCACTGACCAAAACGGTCAAGTCTGCCATCTAGCTGTCAGCTTTGGAATCAGGTCCGCGGACCGGCCGTGGCTCCACAGCAGAGCCAAGATCGCAAGATATAAGAAGAACTACTTCATTCGAATAGTATACAAAGTGTGCCTGGTTTGCAAGCGCACTTTTTAGACCCTTCCAATGAAATAGTTATTTTTATATCTTGCAATCTCGGCTCTGCTGAAGAGCCACCAGTTGATCTGTGGACTGGATTCCAAAGCTGACACTGGATGGCAGACTTGACCGTTTTGGTCAGTGAGGGGAAACTTTGCTTGTGAATATCTCTCAAACCATAAAGGTTAGAGAGATAAGACTTATATCGTTCTCCATGTTTTTTTTAATGCCTACAAAATAAAATAAAGATGAAACAAAGTATTACTATCTCTTTAAGGGTTTTGTAAAGGTAGGGGGTACATAGGAAAATGTAAAAACAAACAGGAAGTATAAAGAGCAAGAAGAGAGAACAAGATATAGACATGAGCAAGTAGTATAATTCGAATATTGGCAAGTGAAAATGTAGCGTCGAATGGCACTCCATGGTAGAAGAAGAGAGAAGGAAGGGAAGAAAAAAAATTAAAATAAATAAAAAAGGGGAAGGGGGGAGAGGAAGGGAGAGAGAGAGGCAGGACTACATGGAAAGCCCCAGTCAATTGAGACTAATGAAGAAACAAATCACGGTGAACTTCAGGGGGGCAACTGAGTCCATCCAAGGGGCCCAGATCCGGAGATAAGAGGAGGAGGAGTTTCGAAGATAGGCCGTCAATTTCTCCATACGGAGCAATTTCCAAATCCGATTATCCAAACGATCCAGGCCAGGCGCTAAGGACTTCCAGTGAAAAGCAATGTGGCAACGTGCCATGGCACAAACCCGGAACACAAGCTTGTTAGCGGTTTGTGACAGGGGGGGATATCGGGAAGATCTATTCGACAACGCAGTCCACGGATCCGGTGTCGTCGCCATTCCCGGAGCCGTACTCAAGAGCCCAAAGACATAATTCCAGATAATAGTCACTGATGGGCAGGACCACTGCATATGGAGATAGGTAACTTCCTGCCCACATCCGCGGTAGCACAGCTGAGGAACCGATGAAAAAATATGATGCAGTCTAACGGGACAGTAGTACCATCGCGCTATAACCTTGTAGGCATTCTCTTTCACCATTATACAAGGAGTCAAGCTCCCAGTGTTGACCATCATATCGTTCCACTCCTCAGGGTCCAAAGATTCACCCAGATCAAGTTGTCACCGAGCACGATAACAGGGAGGTTGTGGAAACAACACAGTCAGAAGATGGGAATAGATTTTAGAAATAGCGCCTCTACCAGAAGAGGGGGAGGTACACGGCCTGAACTTTTACAGTGATTTACTTTCTACAGGAATCTACGGAGGGTTATTGTCACTGAAATATGTTTTGTTTTCTTACAGCTCAGACGTGCATAGCCCTGTACGATACTGTTATTTCCACTGACAACAACCTCACATAAACTGCTGTAGCAACAGAAAATCTTTTAAAGTGGAACTTTCACCTTAAAGGGATAGTAATGTTTCATAATAAAAGCAGCTCTAATTAATCATCATAGTAGTTGGACTTTGGAGAGTGTTATTTCAATTCTGTCAGAGTTGTAGTTCAGGAGTAATTCAATGACAAAGTATCCCCCTCCCGCCCCTTTTAGTGATGTAACACTGTTCAGTCAGATCAGAAGGGAGGTGCCCAGGTAGACTGCAGAGAGGGACAATCTTCAATTAAGATAATGGAAAAAGCTGAAAAACTTGTCAAGGGGGGCAGGGCTTTCATTGTTCTCATAGAAAGAAGACTGTCCCCTGCTGTTATCTGTCTGGTCTATGGACTGCATTCCACATCTGAGAAGAGATGGCTTACACTAGGTAAAAGGGGCGGGAGGGGAAACTTTGCTTGTGAATATCTCTCAAACCATAAAGGTTTGAGAGATAAGACTTATCGTTCTTCATGTTTTTTTAATGCCTATAAAATAAAGATAAAACAAAGTATTACTATCCCTTTAATTCAAGTTTGCATATTTGAAAACTGCATTAAAAACTGCCTATATGTCGTGTAACCAAAAGAGCAGCAGATGTCTAGTTTAGGAGAAATTCACACTTTTATTTCTGAGAAAAGTGAAACTAAACACTTCCTAGTACAGAACTAGAGGAACACAGGTTTAGACATAATGTAAGAAAGTTTTACTTCACTGAGAGGGTAGTAGATAAGTGGAATAGCCTACCAGCAGAAGTGGTAGAGGTTAATACAGTGACAGATTTTAAGCATGCATGGGATAGGCATAAAACTGTCCTTAAAGGGATAGTAATACTTTATTATTACTATCCCCCATATTGTACATATTTGTAAAATAATTTAACAGCCCCCAGATTCATCTCTCAAACCTTTATGGTTTGAGAGATAACCGAAGGCAAAGTTCCCCCCTCCCTCCCCCTTCCCTGAAGTCAGCATTGTACTGACTGCAGGGGAAGTCTGTCGTACGACAGGCTTGCGGCTCTGCAGCTGAGCCGAGATCGCGTTAGTAAAAAATAATTATTTCACTGAAACGGACTTCTACATGTGCTTGGTTTGTGTTTGGTTTGCAATCACACGTAGAAGACCGTTTCAGTGAAATAATTCTTTTTCACTAACGCGATCGCGGCTCTGCTGCAGAGCCGCCAGATGAAAGTCAGACCGGATATCCCTGCAGTCAGTACAGGGACTGGACAGTCTTCCTGCACTGAGGCGAGCAGTGTTACATCAGTACAAGGGGCGGGAGGGGGATACTTTATCATTCAATTACTCTTGAACTACAACTCTGACAGTATTGAAATAACACTCTCCACAACCCAAATACTATGAAGATTAATTGGAGCTGCTTTTATTTAGAAACATTACTATCCCATTAACACTTTAATCCCTTAAGGACCCTTGACGTACCAGGACCGTCATGGTCCTTGAACTACTCAAGGACCGATGACGGTCATGGTACGTCACGTACTTTTTACTTACAGCGCTCTACCGGGAGCGCTGTAAGTAAAAATAGGGCCTGAAATAGACCGCTCCAAGATCGGATCGATCTCTATCAGGCCCCATAATGACGCGCCGATACACGTGACAGGTCACATGTACTGGCGCGTCCAAGTGCCCCTATGCGGTCATTATGGGATGGAAATGTCCCATGACCGCCGGTCCTTAAGGGGTTAAGGACAACACTTTTCTGGTCCTAAAAGGATTAAGATTATCATGTGCAATGAGCAGAGTTTGAGGTCCAGCAGTCCTACTAGTAACAGGACTGTTTGAAGCTGTTATCTCTTGAACCAAGGAAAAAATTGATGTGGGCGATTAAGAATTTCTGTCCATATTAAGTTTAGTGGTGGTGGTAGGGTGACCACATTTCCCTTCTGCCATTCTGGGACGTGGTCACCCTAGTTGCCCCTTCATACCTTGAGTCCCTGGTGGTCTAGCGGTGTGGAAAGTGCTCTGTGCCTCCTCCGGCACAGTGCTGAAGCTCCCGCGCGCTGTGCTCAGTAATGCAGAGCGCTGGGAGATGATGTCATCTCCCAGCGCTCTGTATTACTAGAGCGCTTGCCTCCAGGTAAGCTGCATTGCATGATGTGACACACCGCTTGCAGGCTGACATCCAGGGCGGCTTGGCTTCATTCCGGGACACTTCATTGTCCCGGTTGAAGATGACGCGGGACATAGCCCTGAAATAAGGGACAGTCCCGGACGTTCCGGGACCCGTGGTCACCCTAGGTGGTGGGGTTATTAGGATGCGTTACTTCTACTTTAAGTGGTTCCCTTCTCCTCCTTCCCTAAGGTATGGACACTTGGTGCGGAAAGGGAACTCATTCTCAGATGACAAGGAGATCTGTGCTGCTGTCCTCACCAAGATCTTCGGTGACTCCTCAGTACTGTATCAGATTGGCCTCTCCAAGGTACACAGGGCAGCCGCTCTGGTCATGGGCTACAATAATACCCTAGTTTGATATAGTGCTTTTCACTTTAAGGGGACTTAAAGGGGAACTATCACCCCAACTAAAGTCCACCCCACCTAATTAGGCTTCTAGAGATAAGCTTAACAATCAAACTGTTAGGTAGAATAAAGACCGCGTTAGTAAAAAATCCTACCTCAGCCAACACTGACAGACAGGCAACAGCACAGACATCTTTGCTTACAGATGTCTGCGTAGCTGCGCCGTTGGTCCCGGCCTCCTCTAGGAGGTTTTGCATGGTACCTTAATGGAGCAGTAAACTTTTTTTTATGAAAACACATATTTTACAGAGCATTTCCTGCTGAATAAAACAAGGGTACTCCCATCACTGTCAGATGTTTTATTCAAAATTTATAGCAGTTTAAATAATCAGGAAGTGAATTTACTGTGGTTACTTCCTGATACTTCTAACTGACAGGAAGTGAATTTACTGTGTTTACTTCCTGATAGTTGTAACTGACAGGAAGTGACATGCAGTTTCTATCACATTCTATGGAGAACTGTATGTCACTGACTTTTCTGACTTTCCTCTCCATTAGAATCTAACAGGAAATCTAATTAGAATTTGACCACTAGAGGGCACTGCTAATGTAAAAAAACATGGGTTTAAACTGTAATAACTCTGGAAATATAAATCTCTCAGCAGTGGGAGTACCCTTGTTTTACTCAGTAGGAAAATCCCTACAATATATACTTTTTCATAAAAAAAGTTTACTGCTCCTTTAAGGTACCAGAATGGACTGACGGTGCAGGCCGCAGATGCCTCTGTCAATGTCAGTGTAGGCTGAGGGAGGATTTCTGATTAATGTGGCCTTTATTCTGCATAACCGTTTGATTGTTAAGTTTATCTCTAGATGCCTAATTAGGTGGGGTGGACATTAGTGGGGTGATAGTTCCCGTTTAAAGTAATTTAGAGCAGTGGCATCTGATAAATAGCTTTTGCTATTACACAAGTCAATGGGTACTTATTTTTCAATGAACTCGGAAGAATGAAAGACTAGGCCGACCCTACTGGTGTTAAAAACTGGAACCCTGAGTTCTGAGCAGGTACCATTGTTGGTGTATTACCAACTGGGCTATCTCACCAACTGATAACAGTTTAGCTCATAGTATCGTCATATGATACAGGCACATGCTTTGTAGTTTAAAGTAAAAACATTATTCCATTACAACCTTCCAGGGCTTAGCTCTTCATCAGGTCTAATGTTGGGATGGGATAACGTACCCCTAATAAATATTTAGCTGTTTCCAGTTTAAAGGGACACGATCAATGAAAAATAAAGGGCTACTATCATTGAAATGCAATTATGTTGATTACTCAAAGAACTTTCAAATTCGCTTCTAAGTTGTATTAGCTGTTTTTGTTTAGAAAACTAGTTTGAGATGTATACATTACGCCAATCATGGCATGCCATACAGGCAAGTCCTATCTTGGGCCTACATTACCCCCCACTTACCGACATTTAACCCTTTCAGTGCTAGGGGAGGTGGGTAATGCATTGCTGAGCAGTGACAGTGAGTGGGGGAGGTAATGTAGGGATAAGACAGGAAGTCAGTGCTAGGGGAGGTGGGTAATGCATTGCTGAGTAGTGTCAGTGAGTGGGGAGGTAATGTAGGGATAAGATAGGAAGTCAGTGCTAGGAGAGGTGGGTAATGCATTACTGAGCAGTGTCAGTGAGTGGGGGAGGTAATGTAGGGATAAGACAGGAAGTCAGTGCTAGGGGAGGTGGGTAATGCATTGCTGAGTAGTGTCAGTGAGTGGGAAGGTAATGTAGGGATAAGATAGGAAGTCAGTGCTAGGAGAGGTGGTTAATGCATTACTGAGCAGTGTCAGTGAGTGGGGAGGTAATGTAGGGATAAGACAGGAAGTCAGTGCTAGTGAAGGTGGGTAATGCATTACTGAGAAGTGTCAGTGAGTGGGGAGGTAATGTAGGGATAAGATAGGAAGTCAGTGTTAGGGGAGGTGGGTAATGCATTGCTGAGCAGTGTCAGTGAGTGGGGAGGTAATGTAGGGATAAGATAGGAAGTCAGTGTTAGGGGAGGTGGGTAATGCATTGCTGAGCAGTGTCAATGAGTGGGGAGGTAATGTAGGGATAAGACAAGACGTCAGTGCTGGGGGAGGTGGGTAATGCATTGCTGAGCAGTATCAGTGAGTGGGGGAGGTAATGTAGGGATAAGATAGGAAGTCAGTGTTAGGGGAGGTGGGTAATGCATTGCTGAGCAGTGTCAGTGAATGGGCAGGTAATGTAGGGATAAGATAGGAAGTCAGTGTTAGGGGAGGTGGGTAATGCATTGCTGAGCAGTGTCAGTGAGTGGGGAGGTAATGTAGGGATAAGACAAGACGTCAGTGCTAGGGGAGGTGGGTAATGCATTGCTGAGCAGTGTCATTGAGTGGAGGAGGTAATATAGGGATAAGACAGGAAGTCAGTGCTAGGGGAGGTGGGTAATGCATTGCTGAGCAGTGTCAGTGAGTGGGGGAGGTAATGTAGGGATAAGACAGGAAGTCAGTGCTAGAGGAGGTGGGTAATGCATTGCTGAGAAGTGTCAGTGAGTGGGGAGGTAATGTAGGGATAAGACCGGAAGTCAGTGTTAGGGGAGGTGGGTAATGCATTGCTGAGCAGTGTCAGTGAGTGGGGAGGTAATGTAGGGATAAGACAGGAAGTGACTGAACGACATGCCTTAATTAGCATATTCTATAAATCTAAATAACTCAAACACTAGTTTACTAAATAAAAATGACTAATCCAACATATAGGGGATTCTGAAAGCTCTTTCAAAATCACCAAAGTTATACTTGAAGATGATACTGTCCCTTTAAATCAATAGCATTTTTATTTGTTCCTTATGGTACAGTTGGTTTCGTCCGTAATTGCTACACTTTCCTGCAAAAGACCCGAGTTCTTATGATCCTTTCCACATTCAAGTTGGTCGCAACCTGTTTTTACACAGGGCAGGTAGAAGGAGCTCATATCATAGAAAATGGGAGGAAAAGCAAAGCAAAGTACAAACTGCACACACCTCTGGTTCTCATAGGGTTAATACCTGTTACTAGAATGTTGAAATTTAAAATAAACCTTGCTGTTCCTTTAATGTGCAGACTGTACGTGTTTCTGTATGTGACAGAGGCCCTTGTGGTAACTGAGGATTTTTGCAGGTCTTCCTGAAAGAGAAAGGGATGGAGATCCTGCGGAGCCGCTGGGAGGAGATGCAGAGCCTCGCTGCTCTTACTCTGCAGAAGAACCTCCGTGGATTTCTGAACCGAAAGAACTTCCAGGTGTACCGGCGCAAGATCACTGTCATCCAAGCTCATGTGAGGGGACACCAAGCCAGGTGGGCAGAGGGGACACCCCCATCCGAATAACTTCCTTGCAGGATGGAGCATCACACTGTGTACTGGAATGGTTACCATTTGTTATCCATTGTTCCCTGCAGGAGGCGCTATAGGAGGCTGAAACACACACGATTGCAGTTTGGGGCTGTCCTTCTGATCTCCAGAATCCCTTCTATACATAAAAGGATCTGCCAGGTGGGGGAAAGGTCAGGTATTCCACCCATTTACACAACACATTCTATCTGCACATACCACCTGTTTAAATTACACCTTCTACCTGTGGAAACCATGCCGTCACCCTGTAGAAACCACACCTTCTAGCTGTAGAAACCATGCCTTCTACCTGTAGAAACCATGCCGTCACCCTGTAGAAACCACGCCGTCACCCTGTAGAAACCACACCTTCCACCTGTAGAAACCACTCCTTTTACCTGTAGAAACCACTCCTTCTACCTGTAGACATTATAATGGTGACAGCCATGCTTTCTACTCAGAGGAACTACACCTTCTGCCTGTAAAAGCTGGACATGTATAAACCATGCATTCTGCCTGTAGAAACCACACCTTCTACCTGTAGAAACCACGCCTTCTACCTGTAGAAACCACGCCTTCTACCTGTAGACGTTATAACGGTGACAGCCATGCTTTCTACTCAGAGGAACTACACCTTCTGCCTGTAAAAGCTGGACATGTATAAACCATGCATTCTGCCTGTAGAAACCACACCTTCTACCTGTAGAAACCACGCCTTCTACCTGTAGAAACCACGCCTTTTACCTGTAGACGTTATAACGGTGACAGCCATGCTTTCTACTCAGAGGAACTACACCTTATGCCTGTAAAAGCTGTACATGTATAAACCATGCATTCTGCCTGTAGAAACCACACCTTCTACCTGTAGAAACCACGCCTTCTACCTGTAGAAACCACGCCTTTTACCTGTAGAAACTATGCCTGTATAAACTATGCCTTCTGCCTGTAGAAACCACACCTTTTACCTGTAGAATTTATAATGGTTTAATGCCTTCTACCTGCCAAAACCACACCTCCTGCCTGTGTAAACTATACCTGCCACTTGTAGAAGCTATACCCATATAAACCACACCGTATACCTGTAAAAGCTATACCTGTATAAACCACACCTTATACCCTGTAGAAACTATACAGGTAGAAATAACACTTTCCACTTGTAGAAACGATACCTGCACAAATCACCCCTACATCTGGATAAATCACCCGTATACCTGTATAAATCACCCCTATCCTATATAATAATTCGCTAGGGTGTTTGTCAGAAGCCGCCATGCGCAGTAGAGACTGCTCGAACGCTCAGAATGCTGGGAGTTCTGTGCTGGAAGTTCTGTGCGGAATGCTGGGAGTTCTGTGCTGGGAGCATTCTGTGCGGAATGCTGGGAGTTCTGTGTGGAATGCTGGGAGTTCTGTGCTGGGAGCATTCTGTGTGGAATGCTGGGAGTTCTGTGCTGGGAGCACTCTGTGCAGAATGCTGGGAGTTCTGTGCTGGGAGCATTCTGTGCGGAATGCTGGGAGTTCTGTGCTGGGAGCATTCTGTGCGGAATGCTGGGAGTTCTGTGCGGAGAGCATTCTGTGCGTTCTGGCAGTCTCTACAGCGCATCGCTTGAGTGACAAAAGCACACAGAGCAGGACCGGCCTTTTAACCCTTTGAGTGCCGGAGGGGTACGCAATGCATTGCAAAGCAATGCATTGCGTACCCCTCCGGCACTCAAAGGGTTAACATGTACCAGACCTTGGCCCGTGTACACAGGCTTTTACACTAGTATCTGTATAAATCACCCCTATATTTGTATAAATCACCCCTATACCTGTATAAATCACCCCTATGCTATATAATAATTCGCTAAAATGTGTGTAACGATGCAATCATGCACAGTAGAGACTGCCATTGACGAGGCTGATACAGAGCGTTCAGCTTTGTATCAGCCGCGGCGCGGGCAGTCTCTACTGAGCATGATTGCACCGCGACCGGCTGGCACTGTATCAGCCACGGCGTGGGCAGTCTCTACTGTGTATGACTGCCCCGCGCTGGCAGTGGCACTGTGGCCCGTGTAACAGGCTCTTCACCTAGTATCTGTATAAATCACCCCTATATCTGTATAAATCACCCATATACCTGTAAAAAATCACCCCTATATTTGTATAAATCATGCCTTCTAACTACAGAAATTACTCTTGTATAAACCACACCTTCTACCTGTAGAAACTATACCTGTAGAAACCACCCCTTCAACCAGTTTAAAACTATACATACAATCCATGCCCGCTACCTGTAGAAACTACTCCTTTTAACTATACAAACGATAATGGCATAAACCACACCTTTTACCTGTTGAACCCAAACCCATATAAACAATTCCTTACACCTGTATAAACCAACCATCTTCCTGTAGTAATTATACCTCTATAAAAAAGACCTTCTATACATGTATAGTACAGCCCCTCCTCTCAGTACAGATAGCGGTTGTGAGCCTACAACTCCTATCATTCTTAGTTGGCCCATAGAGTGGTAGCTGGAGTGCCACAGGTTGCCCTCCCTTGGTACAGGCACACTGTATGGCAGTAAATACCTGTGTACAGGCCCTCCTCCATTCTGTATCCAGGTATATATCCCTCACTTCCCTGTGTACACCAGACAATACCGCTTCTCTGTATATAACTGAACATACACCCAGTTTTGGAATGCCTTTTTATTGCTTCCCTACCCATCCCGCCCACTGGAGCCTTGAGGTGTCAAAGTTCACCTGTCCCAAGGAGGCTCTCTGGAAACTCGGTGCGCTCTTGGCTGTTCATATTTGGACTTTGTTCCTCCCCCCCCCCCCCATAAGGTGTGTTTCACTGTCACTTCTCTATCACACACAGCGACAGCAGTGCAGGTAAGATGCCTTTCAGGGGAGCTCCCATCTATCTACTATGGGGGTATGGGCAGTGGAGGGGACAATAGTAGGGTAAGGGTGGGCGTGCATTGTTCTGTGCGGCTGTCACAACCTGTGTGTGACATAGAGAGGCTGTGTGTACCCGGAGGTAATAGCTTTACGGTGTTGATGAGGTAAGGAGGAGTTTGTTGCACACAGGGGCTCATATACTAAGAAAAGTAGAACAAACCATCTGCACCACTTCTAGTTAACTTAAATGTGGTTTTTAACCCCTAAAATGCTAGAGAGGTCTCCACGGCATTGCTTTGGAGAACTCTTTAGCATTCAAGGGGTTAAAATCCCCATTTAAATCAATGTGAACTTTTATTCCTTTCCTATGGTGCAGTTGGTCTTGGTGAATATGGCCCTTGTCTCTCTGAGGCTGATGGACTTGGGAGAAGAGAAGGGAATCTGTAGCAAACCAGCTGCACCATAGGGGACAAATAAAAATCCCCACTTGATTTCAATGTGGGTGTTTTAACCCCTTGAAAGCTGGAGAGGTCACTGAAGCGTTCATTAGGCTGTGTGAGTCCATCAGACAGAATGTTATGCCTAACTGATATGTGTGTCACCATTCACTTATTTTTGTACATGTATATTGCTTTGTTTTACTTGTGTGTGTGTGTGTATGGTTTGTGTGTATGTGTGTATTCTGTGTGTAGGGTTGCCACCTTTTCTTAAAAAAAATACCGGTCATGGCATTCCCTCAATAGACTTAACATTGGACAGAAGCCAATTTTTTAACGGCCTGCCGGTAAAATACCGTCTGGGTGGCAACCCTATGTGTGTAATGGTGTGTGTGTATGTGTGTAAGGTGTGTGTAATGGTGTGTGTGTGTGTGTGTGTGTGTGTAAGGTGTGTAACATAGAAACATGGTTGATAAAGCTGAAAAAAATATGCGTCCATCAAGTCCAGCCTATGACTGTGTGTGTATGTGTGTGTGTGTGTGTGTGTGTGTAGTAGTATGTGTGTTTGTGTAGTGGTGCATCACTGTGTGTGTATAAACAATTGTCTGTGTTCTTGTAATTCTGTGTCACTGGGAATGTTGGTGTCACTGTCTTACACTACAGGTTATTGTATGTAAACTCTGTATATGTGTGTGTCTGTATAGCGATTGTGTGTTATTGTAAGTGATTGTATCTATACGTATGTATGTATGTGTGTGTGTGTGTGTGTGTGTGTTTGAGGATCTGTATGTGTATATATTTATATATATATATATATATATATATATATATATATATATATATATATATATATAAAACTGTGTTTGGGCCTTGTATATGTGTATGTGACTGTGTTTGGGTGTCTGTGTTTTGTGTGTGCGTTTGAGGGTCTGTGTAAATGTGTATGTGATTGAGTCTGGGTGTCTGTGTGTTTGAGGGTCTGTGTATAGGTGACTGTGTTTGCAGGGACGGATTTCCCAATAGGCAGACTAGGCACCTGCCTACAGCTTCAAATTTTGAGGGGCGCCTCAGCTGTGCTGGCCACACCCACATTCTGAATTGTGGGTGGGGCCAGAGCAAGCTCTGTATCCATGCAGTAACCTATACATCCCTTTACAGGCTATTATTTAACCGTTTGGATGCTAGTGAGGAGATCTCTCTAGCAACCAACTGGTTAAATCTTTATATTTCTTGCTTGTTGTAGGCCAAATGTATATTCTGTACCAGGAAACAGTGGATGAGCCCGGGGGTGGGGTCCAGTGAGGAGGGGTGTCTGGCCATGGGTGGAGCTAAGGGTGCCCAGAGTGCCTTGCCTAGGGGAGCCTGGAATGTAAATCCAGCCGTGTGTGTTTGGGTGTCTGTCTGTGTATGTATTTGTGTGTGTTTGGGGGAGTGTTTGGGTCCCTGTGTGTGTGTGTGTGGGGTTTCAGCTTGGTACTGTGATTAGAACTGCACGTTGTGTGTAGGGTTGCCACCCAGCCGGTATTTTACTGGCAGGCCGGTAAAAAATTGGCTTCTGTCCAATGTTAAGTCTGCGGAGGGAAAGTTATGGCCGGTATTTGTTTTAAGAAAAGGTGGCAGCCCTAGTTGTGTGTTACCACAAGTGTCACTCTTTGTGTCTAATAGCTGTCACCCTCTTTTAGCAGCAGCGGGACTCCGGACAGGAGCCACTGCCCAGCATGGTAGGTATCACACCCTTTCCCTTCCTTAACCTGCTCCCCCATATACCAGTATCTTTCTCTGCCCTTCCCATTATATTTTTGTGAACTATTTTCCTTTATGGAGTTTTGCTGTGCAACACCAATCTCACTCTCTCTCCTCCATATCCCTACACCCCTTCCACTCTTTCACTTTCTCTCTCCGTGTTCCATTTAGTGCTCCGGGGTGTGTGTGTGGGGGGTGTAGATGATGTCTGGTACAATCCCCTGCGTTATCCACCCTGAATCACACATGTACACGTCACTTACCCCGGTTCTAGAGCAGGGGATAGTAAATATATGAACCTGTAGCTGTTGGGGACTACAAGTCCATCATCCCCAACCAGTTGTTGTGGTTTCCAACAGCTGGATGTACAAATACTGACAAACTAGTTGAACAGCCTGTGTACACGGGCCATGGTGCCAGGCAGCAGTGCAGTCATGCACAGTAGAGACTTCCTGCGGCACGGCTGATAACGGAGCGGGGCTGTCTGAATTCAGACTGTAGTCCTCTCTGCGCACTTCGGTGAGCAGAGAGGACTACAGTTTGAATTTGGACAGCCCCGCTTCGTTATCAGCCGCGGCGCAGGCAGTCTGTACTGCACTTGACAGCTTCTGACAAACATACATTAGCGAATTATTATATAGGATGCTATACTAAAGTGAGTCTGGTTGGGTTCTGGTATTAACCCCTCCTTTCTCTCTTACAACCTTACTTCTGCCCTCCTTTATCGCCTTATTCTTGGACACCATTACTTGGTGGGCACAGTGGCGTAACTATAGGGGTCGCACCTGCGACCGGGCCAGTGCACTCCAGGGGCCCGGCCTCCCCCTGCGACACCTCCACCTGGCTCCCACAATCTCCCGCCGGCTCTCTAGTAATGCAGAGCGCTGGGAGATGACATCATCTCCCAGCGCTTTGCATTACTAAGAGGACTGCACTGGAGCTCCAGGTAGGAGATGGGGGCATTGTGAAGTGGGTCAATGTGGTCAGGGGGGCCAATGTGGTGGGAGGGGGGGGCGTGGCACTTCTTGTATTAGGGCCCGGAGGCTTCTAGTTACGCCTCTGGGTGGGCAGGAGGATGTGTTGTTGAGCGGATCCCTAGATCCTTTCCTTTCACATGCCATCTGTTAGTTGGTGTGCAGGAGGTTGAGGGAGATGGACTAAGGTGTGATAAAGAGGCGATAAAGAGGAGATGACTTGTTATCTCTCCCACTTTGGGGATCTAGTGAATATAGGGTGACCACATGTCCCTGATTGCCCAGGACAGTCCCTGATTTTAAATGTGTGTCCCTTGTCCCTGACAGCCAATGTAAAGTCCCTGAATGAAGACTCCAGAGCATAGAGTTCTAGATGCTAGGAGAACTGCCCATTACCTACTGTGACAGGAAGTGATGCCTCTGCTGGGCTACAGGGAAATGGCTTCCAGCCAGAGCTCTAAACACTAGAGAGAGACCTGAGCCTTGATCCTGACATCAAACAGAAGCTGCAGTGCAATTTTGTTTCAGTGTAAAGCTTGTCTAAGGCTTTGGATGTGACGTACATTTTCTTGTAGCCCACAGCAGACACATTTTCTGTTACAGCAGTTAATGGGCAGTTCTCCCTCTAGTGTTTAGAACTTTGTGGTGCTCTGGAGAAAGAGAGGGTTGCTCACTAATGACCAGTGATGTATACTGACCCCTCCCATATAGCTGCACTAGAGCCGAGGACAAGTATTCTACTGTTCTCATTTCCCCAGTGTCCCTGAATGGAAGAATGGAAATGTGGTCACCCTAAGTGAATAGTCTCTATAGAATAACATAGGAACTGGAGAAGTGATATCACTGGAGAAGTCATCTCCACTTTATCACCGCTCTATCATGCCTTAGTGCATAACTCCCTTTGAGTGCCAGAGAGACCTTCAACGCATTGTGTTGCAAACCTCTCTGGCACTCAAAGGGTTAAACGTGCCATCTATTACTTGGTGTGCAGGAGAGTGTGTTGTTGAGCTGATCCCTAGCTCTTTGCCCTGTGACGCTCTTTTGTCTGTGGCGTATCTCATGTTTATGACTACACGTCACATGCATATCCGGATTAACCCTGCATCCTTACTTAAAGGGGAAATATACCGTTAGATTAACTGGTTATTCATTTATTTTAACAGAAAGACTTACTTAGGCAGGTGTCATTTGTACATCATGTATATCTATTTACTGTTTTATTGGGTGTTTTTGCAATATACATTTTACTACCCAGAGAATGTTTAAAGGGATAGCAACAGTTAATATGTAAAAAATATATACTGTAAGGTTTATCATCCTGACTAAAACAAGGGTACACCCACTGTTAAGAGGTATTTTATTCAAAAGTTATTGCAGCTGAGTCTTGATTTTTTGAATGCAGTATCTCAGTGTCCTAAAATTGTACAGTGTTGCTGTTGCTACACTTTCCTATAGAGGTTTAAAGGGATAGTAATACTTCGTTTTGTCTTTATTTTATTTTGTAGGCATTAAAAAAACATGAAGAACGATATAAGTCTTATCTCTCAAACCTTTATGGTTTGAGAGATATTCACAAGCAAAGTTTCCCCTCCCGCCCCTTTTACCTAGTGTAAGCCATCTCCTCTCAGATGTGGAATCCAGTGCATAGACCAGACAGATAACAGAAGGGGATAATCTTCTTCCTATGAGAACAATGAAAGCCCTGCCCCCCTAGACAACTTTTTCAGCTTTTTCCCTTATCTTAACTGAAGATTGTCCCTCTCTGCAATCTACCTGGGCACTCCCTTCTGATCTGGCTGAGCAGTGTTACATCAGTAAAAGGGGCAGGAGGGGGATACTTTGTCATTGAATTACTCTTGAACTACAACTCTGACAGAATTGATATAACACTCTCCAAATACATAATGATTAATTGGAGCTGCTTTTATTATGAAACATTACTATCCCTTTAATATGTAAAAAATATATATTGTAGGGTTTATCATCCTGACTAAAACAAGGGTACACCCACTGCTAAAAGGTATTTTATTCAAAAGTTATTGCAGCTGAGTCTTGATTTTTTGAGTGCATTATCTCAATGTCCAAAATTGTACAGTGTCACTTTCCTATAGAGGTTTAAGGTCAATTGACTGGATCTACCCATAGGATGGTGTAGTAACAGTGTCACTAAAACTGAAGGGTGCTGAGATACTGCACCAAAAATCAAGTTTTAACTGCAATCATTTTTGCATAAAACACCTCTCAGATGTGGGAGTAGCCTTGTTTTACTCAGGATGATAAATCCTACAATATATATATATATATATATATATATATATATTTTTTTTACGTATTAAGTGAATTAATGAAAAAATATATATTGTAGGGATTTTCCTATTGCGTAAAATAAGGGTAGTCCCAATGCCAAGAGATTTATATTTCCAGAGTTATTACAGTTTAAATCCATGTTTTTTACATTAACAGTGCCCTCCAGTGGTCAAATTCTAATTAGATTTCATGTTAGATTCTAATGGAGAGGAAAGTCAGAAAAGTCAGAGACATATAGTTCTCCACAGAATGTGATAGAAACTGCCTGTCACTTCCTGTCAGTAAGACCTATCAGGTAGTAAACACATTAAATTCACTTCCTGTCAGTTAGAACTATCAGGAAGTAAACACAGTAAATTCACCTCCTGATTATTTCAACTGCTGTAATCCTATATAATAATTCGCCAAGTTGTGTGTAACGCCCGACATGCGCAGTAGATACTGCTGCGCGTGCGGCAGTCACACGCAGTGGAGACTGCTCGTGCCACGGCTGATACAGAGCTGGCCGCTCCGAAGGAGCGTCCAGCTCTGTATCAGCCGAGGCGCGGGCAGTCTCCACAGCGTGTGACTGCCCCGCGACCGGCTGCCTGAGGCACTGTGGCCCGTGTAACGGGCTGTTCAACTAGTTTTTGAATAAAACATCTGACAGCGATGGGAGTGACCTTGTTTTATTCAACGGGAAATGCTCTGTAAAATATGTGTTTTCATAAAAAAAACTTTACTGCTCCTTTAATATATATGTGTATGGGCAACGATATGATAGCGAATGTTAGGTTACAACATTACTTATCTGAAATACTAGAATCTGTGCTATGCTTGTGAGAGATACATCATTTACTTAATTTACCATTACAGTTTTTGAAAAGATATAAACTAATCCAGCTTACTTGTATGAACACATTCTTGAATCTAGATGCTGTTGCTTTAAAACAGTGATTCTCAACCAGGGTGCCGTGGCACTTTGGTGTGCCACGGACATCAATTTGGGGTGCCCTATGTTTTCTATGAAGACTAACAAAAATGGGCTTTTAACCCCTTAAGGACCAGCAGTCCCGGGGTGTGCTGTCCCTTAAGGACCACATAGAAGACTTTGACTGATCACATGTGCCCATGCAGAACGGAGGGACTGATAGAGATCGCTCCGGTCTTGGAGCGATCAAGTTCAGTCCCCGGTATTACTCACCGCTTTCCTACAGGAGCGCGGTGAGTAAAAGTACGTGACGTGGCAGGACCGTCACTGGTCCTTAAGTGCCGGACCAGTGTGACGGTCCTGCCACGTCAATGGTCCTTAAGGGGTTAAAGAAAGACTTATAGAAATTGTTATGCACAATATATTTAGTTTTGTTATTATGATTATAAAACCTAATAATAACTGTATATTTATGTATTGTGCCCTTCATTATGACCTTGATAAAGTACATTAAATATGTTAGGGGTGCCCCAAATGTTCTGGATAATGTGTTAGGGGTGCTCCAAACAAAAAAAGATTGAGAACCACTGCTATAAAAGGTACCATGAGTGTCCTGGGTTAAGGAAGCACAGATTTGGTGGAGCTATTCAGTCTGAGTACAGGTATCCGTCACAGGTAGGGTTGCCACCCAGCCGGTATTTTACCGGCAGGCCGGTAAAAAATTGGCTTCTGTCCAATGTTAAGTCTATGGAGGGAATGCCATGGCCGGTATTTTTTTGAAGAAAAGGTGGCAACCCTAGTCACAGGGGCGGGAGGGGGATACTTTATCATTCAATTACTCTTGTACTACAACTCTGACAGTATTGAAATAACACTGTCCATGGCCCAAATACTATTAAGATTAATTGGGGCTGTTGTTTTTGTAAAACATTACTATCACTTTAAGCTTTTTTGCATATAACTTTTGTGTGCAGTGTATTACATATAGCGTTTTGGATATAGCATTTTTCGTGTAGAGTTTTGTGTATACCTTATTGTGTTTTTCGTATAGTGTTTTGCGTACATTGTTTTATGTATATCATTTTGCGTATTGCTTATAGTATTTTGAATATAGCGTAGCGCATATAACATTTTGCTCAAAACATATTGAGAACAGTGTTTTGCATATAGCGTTTTGCATATTGCGTATAGCGTTTTGTGTATAGTTCATTGTGTTTTGCACGTCATGGTTTGGGTATAGCATATAGCAGAGCTTTCCAAACTGTGTGTTGCGACACGTTAGTGTGTCGGCTGCAGTGTGTAGGTGTGTTATGAGAACGTAATGAGAATTTGCAATGTGAATTTGCATGCATTTTTATGCAGCAAAGGTGCTGATTACTATGGTGCACTAGTATATTCCCTTTCTGTTGTATTGGTGTATGCACACCAAGGTCAAGGGATCATATAGGTACTGCACATGTATCATATGCATAATCGGGTAGAAACAGCGGAAGTGACGCGGTCGCCCCTGAAGTGACGCGTCTGAGAAATTCCATTTGTCCAGTTTTTTGATAGAACACTGTCTCAACCTCTGCTCGATCACTGCTCGACAAAATTTGTTCAGTGTGAAAAGTTAAGCACGGCCGATCGACAAAAAGCCGCCTACTCTGCACTATGTGTAGGTGTGTGCGGGATTGTTCTCTCACTTTATCACTGTGGGAGTAGAGTGCTGTTGCTGCTATTTTCTTTAGCTAATATTCCACCAAATATACCACAGCTGTGTTCATCCCATCAACTTCATACATCTCATTAAAATGGTAAGAAGTAGTTATTGGTGTTATTCAAATTTTTTTAATTCTTGCGCATATTTACATATTTTTACTCATAAATGACAACAATCTCGGAAATGTATGTTATTATCTTACAAACCATATATTTAAAAAAAAATAAATGAAAGGTTTTCATGAGATATGTTGTGTCCCCATACATTTCGTTATTACAATTTATGTGTCCGTATCTTTTATAAGGGGTTAGTTTAACCTCTGGTTTGCTGGTAAAAATGAATTATTGTGTCGCGAAATGATGCATGTCTAAAAAGTGTGTCACCAACATGAAAAGTTTGGAAAGCTCTGGCATATAGTGTTTTGCATGTAGCATATAACTTTTGCATACGGTGTTTTGCATGTAGTGTATAGAGTTTTGCATATTGAGTACATCTTTTTGCATATTGCGTATAGCGTTTTGCATATAGTAATTTGCATATAGTGTTTTATTATAGCATATAGCATGTAGCGCAGAGCTTTCCAAACTTTTCATGTTGGTCACACACTTTAGACATGCATCATTTCATGACACAGTAATTCAGTTTTGCTAGCAAACCGGAGGTTAAACTAATAATCCCTTATAAGAGATACGGACACATACATAAATTGTAATAACAAGATGTATGGGGACACAACATATCTCATGAAAACCTTTCATTCATACTGCAGAAGGCATTAAGCATATTGTGTGGTTTTTAAAAGGGTGACATGAGAATGTTGCACTACATATAAGCGCAAGATTCTCATGTTGTGAAAGAGGATCACTGTAACGCTAATAAGACGCTAAGTGCGGGTTCTTCCCCTTGTCCCAGAGAATGTTATGAGATATAATTATTCCCTATTCTAAATATGGGTGCGTAATATCTCAAAGTTATATCTGTAGACAGGCCTTATACAAGTAATATAAGGACAATGAAAGAGGATTTCAGAGTCTGTGTATGTACTATGCAAGAGTTTATTGGCTATCTAGAAAATATCAAGCAAATAAGAAGCTTATCAATAACACAATAGAACAAGTTGTATTACATTACAAAATCCAACTAGCAGAGTATAAGATAATTATAAAATATTGCTTGCCATAATATAAAAATAATCACATACCAATCAGCCTCAATCAAAGAGAGTGTCAGATGACCTGATCTGTCCGCCACTGACTATAGGGGTCCTGTCACTCAATATATACCTTTTCTCTTAGCATGAGCCAAGGGGGGGTAAAGGAACATGCATTTGGCTCGTGCACGGAAAAACCATATTTTGGGATAGATATAGCAATTGGTTATCGGACCCGTTGCTAAGGGTCTAGGTCGAAGTAGCTAAAATTATCTAGAGGCCCAGGGATGGAAAGTATAAGCAGATAATATCTGCTTCCTCTTTGTATGAAGGTTACATGACTATAGATCTTGTCTAGCTAAAATAGGAAGTGTGACCTTGCGGTCTCTGCCATGGCTAAAGAAAATATAAATGTATACAGTAACCCTTTGTGTGCCGTATAAAATAGCTATATGCAGAATGCAATAGGGTTATGGCGTATATAAATTGTATAAAAGTTGTAGGGGGCTTATTCTCCTGCAATAATGTCGCACTAATAAATAGCGCATAACTGATTTTAGAAGTACTGTCCGTCTTTCCTGTCTCATCGGCGCCACAAGGAGAAGCAGCAGTCATGTGACAGGCAGCCTTGGCACACAGGGACACTCCAGCCTGGCAGCCCAAAGAGAGGGCAGAGGGATAGAGGAGGTGGCATCTCAAAAGATTTTAACAGCTGAAGCGCCAAAAGATTTGTAACAGCTGGAGTGCCTCCGTGTGCTGCATTCATATTATGTATGCAGCACACAGAGGCACTCCAGCTGTTACAAATCTTTTGTGGTGCTCCAGCTGTATGCAGCACACGGAGGCAATCTCCCGCTGTGTAAATGCGACCATTAAGTAGTAGTGTTTTATCTCAGCTCCCAGTGTAGCTCGTGCTTGGGTTGAATGACAATCTCGCACTGTGTAAATGGCACCTTTGCCTGTGACACACCTACACACTGCAGCCGACACAATAACGTGTCACGACACACAGTTTGGAAAGCACTGATTTAGCGTATTGAGTATAGAATTTTGCGTATTGCGTTTTGAATAGTGTATTGCATTTTGGGGGTGCATTCTATACATCTATGTGCATGCACCTCTTCACTGCCTCCTACAATTTCTAGTTGGCTTCTACAATTAGATTGTAAGCCCTTTGGGGCAGGCAGGTTCCCTTTCCCAATGTATGATTCCCTTTGTTGCACTTTTTCCCCTGCTCATAATGCAGTGATCACACGTTAGCCTCATGCTCTTATCCGTGTCCTGTATTATTTTTATAACATACTATTACTGTAAAGCGTTGTGCACATGTATGACGCTATATACATAAAGATACATACATGCAAATTCTGTCTGGTTTGGGTGAGTCTAGCCCATTGGTGGGTAACCAGTTGTTTGGGACAACAATTCCCGTTGGCTGGCTGGGGATGATGGGAACTTTAGTCCTGAACAGCTGGAGGGTCGTGGGTTGTTCAGCCCTGGTCTGACCTGTCTATTAACCCTGCTCCCTCTCTTGGATAGGATGTGACATTGCTGGACGTTCCGGCAGAACTCACTGCCCTTCTGAACTCTGCACAAGGTGAGCATCAAAAAAGGAAGATCTCTCTGTATAAGAACAGGGCCCTGTGGTTCGAAACGCTCTTTATATAAATTGTAGGACCTAAATTCTATTTATTTATTTTTTGCTATGTAGAAATTGGGCTTGTGCCCATATCGTCTCTCTTTTCCTCCCGCTTCTTCCCTCACCTTCCTGCTCCCACTCACTCCATCTCCATCCTTCTGGCTCCCTCACTCTGTCTCTTCCTCTCTCACTCTCACTCATTTCCTCTCACTTCCTCCCTCTTGTTCCTTCTCTCTCTCCCTCTCTATAAGGGGGAAAAGGCTTCACTTTATGGACCTTATCCACAATGGGAAATATACACATTAATTCTGTACCCAACCATCTGCTCGATAACTCAGAAATAGCAAACAAACACCATCAGTTACTCTAAATCGGACATTTAAAGGGATTGTAATACTTCGTTTTTTCTTTATTTAATTTTGTAGGCATTAAAAAAACATGAAGAACGATATAAGTCTTATCTCTCAAACTTTTATGGTTTGAGAGATATTCACAAGCAAAGTTTCCCCTCCCTCCCCTTTTACCTAGTGTAAGTAGGGTTGCCACCTTTTCTTAAAAAAAATACCGGCCATGACATTCCCTCCATAGACTTAACATTGGACAGAAGCCAATTTTTTACTGGCCTGACGGTAAAATACCGGCTGGTTGGTAACCCTAAGTGTAAGCCATCTCTTCTCAGATGTGGAATGCAGTCCATAGACCAGACAGATAACAGCAGGGGACAATCTTCTTCCTGTGAGAACAATGAAAGCCCTGCCCCCCTTGACAAGTTTTTCAGGTTTTTCCCTTATCTTGATTGAAGATTGTCCCTCTCTGCAGTCTACCTGGGCACCTCCCTTCTGATCTGCCTGAGCAGTGTTACATCAGTAAAAGGGGCGGGAGGGGGATACTTTATCATTCAATTACTCTTGAACTACAACTCTGACAGAATTGAAATAACACTCTCCAAGGTCCAAATATTATGATGATTAATTAGAGCTGCTTTTATTATGAAACATTACTATCCCTTTAACTCCTTTAATTCTAGAGTGATCTCAAACACATTTCTTCACAAATCACTGCAAATTTTTCTTAGTTCCATATGGTGCAGAAGTGTTCCTCTTCCTTTATGTGAATACCGCCCTATATCTGTATGTGAAAAGGAGAATTGGGCCTCCTTCTGTTGATATTTAGGATGCTGTGCCTTTAAGTGTCTGTCTCTAAATTCTCATGCTCCCCCTCTGTAGTGCGGTCCCAAGTTGAGAATACAAGGATCACAGAGGTCTCCCCTCCCCAGGTCAAGGCACAGTGCACCCTGTCTCTCCCCCCTGATATCAACAATTTTCCTCTCTCTCTCTTCATCCGATCATATTTCAAGGTATGTAACAGTGACGCACGTGTTAGGATTGGGCATCCAGATCCCAGGAGTCCTCTGTCTTTTTATACCTGCCAACTGTCCCGCATTTCTAGGGTAATCCCTGATTATGTCCCTGGATCCCACTCTCACAGATTTTGTCCCTGGGATTTAAATTTAATGTTCCCTTCATATTCTTTGTACGTTTCATTAAAACGTTAATAAGTTCTAAGCTTCCAGACAAGGTAACATTGCTTAGGTTAGATATATGATTTTTTGTAGCATTAAGGTATTATGAGAGCAGATTTAACCCCGAGTGCCAGAGGGGTTTCCAGTGCATTGCAATGTGTTAAATATACTGTAGAACATTTTCTTTAGGAGATATTAGGGGGCCATATCTCCCAAGTGACCCTCTTTAGGAGATATTAGGGGTGCATACCTCACAAGTGTCCCTATTTAGGATATATTAGGGGTCCATACCTCCCAAGTGTCCCTCTTTAGGAGATATTAGGGATCCATATTCCCCCAAGTGTCCCTCTTTAGGAGATATTAGTGGTCCATACCCCCCAAATGTCCCTCTTTAGGAGATATTAGGGGTCCGTACCTCCCAATTATCCCTCTTTAGGAGACATTAGTGGTCCATATACCACACACAAAATGTGAGAGGCTTCTGAGAACGAACAAACAGCACAATGGCCTGTTCTCTGGCTAGTCACTGCAGAAGCATAACTTTTTAGCTCTCTAGTGGCATTGCAGAGGAGAAATTTCCATGTACATATTAGACTAATCCTGCCCAAAAGGGCAGTCCGGTTCCAAAATGACAGGCAAATCTCATCCACACGGGAACACCAGCTAACCCCCGACGTACGTTTCAGCCTTGTTGGGTCTCGTCAGGAGGGTACAGCTGGATTCCCTAGGCACTGAGAGCAAGGGGTCCATGTCCGGATTACCCTTCACTCTTAGGGAGACCCCCTAAGAGTTTTCAGATACAACATACAAAATGTGAGAGGCTTCTGAGAACGAACAAACAGCACAATGGCTTGTCCTACGTCTAGTCACCGCTCAGAAGCATCACATTTTAGCTCTCTAGTGCCACTGCAGAGGAGAAATTTCCATGTACATATTAGACTAATCCCGCCCAAAAGGGCAGTCCAGTTCCTAAATGATGGGCAAATCTCCCCCACACGGGAACACCAGCTAACCCCAGACGTACGTTTCAGCCTTGTTGGGCCTCGTCTGGAGGGTGCAGCTGGATTCCCTAGGCACTGAGAGCAAGGGGTCCACGTCTGGATTACCCGTGTGGTGAGGTACCATCCATTCCCCTGGTATCCAGACCGAGATTGAATATAAAAGAGAAAAAAAAGGGTAAAATTAAGCTGAACCTCTCTACTGTGTCTTCACAGGACCCGGTCCTGCCCCCTTTGGGGCAACCCCTCCCTGATCCCCTGACTCGTGTGTCCAGAAACGATCATGGAGCTGCCCTGGAACTGTACAAGCTGGTGAGAGGTGATGGGGGTTGTCTCAACTGTATCATGTGTTCAAGGGATAGTGTTGCCATGTTTTTATAGACATTAATTTTGTACGCATTAAAAAACAAAACTAAATGCCCTGAGTCCCATCTCTCAAACCTTTATGGTTTGAGAGATATTCGGGACCAAAGTTCCCCCTCCCTCCCCTTTCCCTGAGGGAGCTCTAGCTGACTGCAGGGGAATCCTGTCCTGGGACCGTTGGAGGCTCTACAGCAGAGACAAGATCACGCAAGAGAAAAATAACTATTTAATTGGAACGGTCTACAAAGTGTGCTTGCAAACCAAGCACACTTTGTAGACCGTTCCAGCAAAGGATTTCTTGTTCAATAGCGCGATCTCGGCTCTGCTGAAGAGCCTCCGCCGGTACCGGGACCGGATTCCCCTGCAGTCAGCTAGAACTCTGATGTCAGGGAAAGGGGAAGGAGAGGGAATGCTGGTCCCAAATATCTCTCAAACCATAAAGGTTTGAGATATGGGACTGCGGGCATTTAGTTTTGTTTTTTAATGCCTACAAAATGAATGTTAATGAAAACATGGCAACACTATCCCTTTAAGAACAGCAGAAGGGGGCACTGCCAAGCTGTTCAACCATCTACTTTCTATTCTGCTCTTCCCAGGCCTTGCGCTTTGTGGGGGACACGACAATGCCCTCCTGGCAGCAGAGGATTGTGGGAAATTATATCGCAGAGCGCTGCCTGCGCCAGCCGTCACTGAGAGATGAGGTGCTGTGCCAAGTGACCAGCCTGACGGTGCAGAATGACAATGACGAGCAGTGCCAGCGTGCCTGGCTCCTACTTTCAGCCCTGCTCGGCTGCCTGACTCCGTCGCCCACCCTGGAGAAGTACCTTCTTAAGTGAGTCACATGATGGATTCTTAACCCTTTGAGTGCCAAAGGGTTAAGGGACCACTAACACCTCCTATTAATAACCCCCAACTTACCTAATTATGGTCAGAAAATACTAAAGACCCCTATGAATTTTTCACTGTGTTCCTTTTTTCAAGAGATAATATTTTCAACCAGTGCTGGATGTTATACCCATGGAGGCGGACATGACAGTTTCCGACAGTTATTTTCAAACCAAAGCAGGCAGATAGTGTGAGCCTACTTAACCCTTTAATCCGGCCAGCAGTTCAGGACCACAGATCTTTTTTTTTTTGCCAAAATAATTTCAGGGGTCCCCAAGCGGCATGTAGCTTCACGGGGACCCCTGAATCCCTAAATTCTATGATGTGCCAGTACCATCATGGGTCCTTAAGGGGTTGAAACGCCTGGGCCCTATTGACGGTGAAATGGATTGTCCACCCTCTGGTCTTTAAAGGGTTAAAGGGATAGTAATAGTTAACATGTAAATATATTGTAGTTTTTAATCCCCCTGAGTAAAAGTTATTACATCTCAGATTTTAATTTTTTTAGGTGCAGTATCATATGGACCTGAAATTGTACAGTGGCGCTGTTGCTACACCATTCTATGGAGATTTATGGTCAACTGACCAGAGCTGTCCAAAGGATGGTGTAGCAACAGCGCCACTGTACAATTTCAGGGCACCTAAAAAAAATGAAGCTTGAGTTGTAATAACTTTTGAATGAAAACACCTTTCAGCGGCGGGAGTTCCCTTGTTTTAGTCGAGGGATAAACCCTACGACATATTTTTTTTTTTACATTTTAAGTATTACTGTCCCTTTAAGATTACCATTTTCAGAGAGCATCACTTGAGGTCCTGTGCTCTACCAGTAACTGTCATGTCCGCCTCCGTGCACTTGACATCCAGATCTGATAGAAGATATTTTATCTTGAACCAAGAAGCAAGGGACAAATTCATAGAGGACATTAGGATTTTCTGACCATAGTAAAGATGTGACCATTATGGCAGAGCACCACTGTGAATACCCATGGCATTGGTAGGCCGACTTTGACTCCCAGCTGTTGGAGACCACAACTCCCATGATTCCCAGTGGGACTTGTAGTCTCCAACAGCTGAAGTGGAGAATCTTGTCTAGCCCGGCCCTGGGGCAGTGATGTGAGAAGGCACCAGGACTTCCCAGCTTCCTCTTCTTCTCCTCCCCAGATATGTCTCAGACCAAGGCCTGGAGGGATACAAAGCCATGTGCCAGCACAAGGTTCTCCGAGGCGGGTCCCAGGGGCAGAAATCACTCGAAGTCTTGCGCTGTCATGCCCCCACCGTGCTGGAATGGACAGCCAGCGAGCGGAGAGGGAAGATGGTAGTGGATGTGTATACCTACAATGGTGAGGAAAGCAGTTCCACCCCCCACTCCTCTGTATGCCATCTTCTATTACCTCTTGATAATTTCTATTATGTTGACGTTACATATTATGCACTTGCAGAATGAAAATATAATGTCCCATTACCTATACTTCAAAGGGATAGTAGTGTCAGAAAAAAAGTATTAACTATATGGTAGATACAATTAAAAGAGAGTACTTGCACTTATTTGTATCTCTCAAACCTTTATGGTTTGAGAGATATAGGAAAATAAAGTTCTCTGGTCCCTCCCCTTTCTGCTTGACAAGCTGTCAGAAACAGATTCTGGTCGCTTGACCAGATGCGGCTCTTCAGCAGCGCCGATATAACAATATCCAAAGATAAATACTTCATTTAGAACGGTCTACAAATTGTGCCTGGTTTGCAAGCACACTTTGTAGATCGTTCCAATTAAGTATTTATTTCTAAATAGAGTGATTTCAGCTCTGCTGAAGAGCCTCTGCCTGGTCAAATGACTGGAATCTGCAGGTGTCAGCTAGATGGCAGACTTGAGTGAAACAGCCAGGAAAAGGTAACTTTAGCAAGTTATATCTCTCATACCATTAAGGTTTGAGACATAAGAATTATACCGATGTTAATCTTTTTTTAATGTCTACAATACTAAATCAACTTAAAATTAACCATTACTATCCCTTTAAAGCGGAACTCCCACCCATCTTAAACTTTGTGGCAAATAATTCCCCATCTGGCAACTAGCTGCTCAGTAGTGCTAGTCACCAGAATAATTACCTGGTTAATGAGAATGATACACTGCTCCGGGGCTGACAGGCAGTAGAGAGTGCAGACATCTTTCCATAGTGACGTCTGCGCGCCTGCTCTGTCAGTCCCTTTTGGAGCCGAACAGTTCCCAGCTACGCCTCCTAGACCCAGCCGGGACTGACAGTGCAGGCACGCAGACATCACTATGGCAAGATGTCCGCAATCCGTCCTGCCTGTCAGCCGGGGAAGAATGGCTATTTCTTCTTTACAAGGTAATAATTCTGGCGATTAACGCTACTAAGCAGCTAGTCGCCAGATGTGGAGTTATTGAAGCTAAAGTTTTTAACATGTGGTAGTTCCGCTTTAAAGGGATAGTAATACTTCATTTTATCTTTATTTTATTTTGTAGGCATTAAAAAAACATGAAGAACGATATAAGTCATATCTCTCAAACCTTTATGGTCTGAGAGATATTCACAAGCAAAGTTTCCCCTCCTGCCCCTTTTACCTAGTGTAAGCCATCTCTTCTCAGATGTGGAATGCAGTCCATAGACCAGACAGATAACAGCAGGGGACAATCTTCTTCCTATGAGAACAATGAAAACCCTGCCCCCCTTGACAAGTTTTTCAGATTTTCCCTTATCTTAATTGAAGATTGTCCCTCTCTGCAGTCTACCTGGGCACCTCCCTTCTGATCTGGCTGAGCAGTGTTACATCAGTAAAAGGGACGGGAGGGGGTTACTTTGTCATTGAATTACTCTTGAACTACAACTCTGACAGTATTGATATAACACTCTCCAAAGTCCAAATACTATGATGATTAATTAGAGCTGCTTTTATTATGAAACATTACTATCCGTTTAAGAGATGATTAGATGCATGTCTGGCTGAATGGAACATAGAGGGTTATACGGTGTAGTTGTAGGTAAAACAGTAAGTTCTGATAAACAGACTAATACTCATTTTTGGAGGCAGGAAAGCTTATATAATTCTCAAATTGTGGGTTATACTGTGGCAAACCATGAACTTGATGGACTTGTGACTTTTTTCCAACCTAATTTACTATGCTACTTGCCCTATCCAGTCATCATTTACACATCTGATACTCATTTGTCTTTATCTTTCCATACTCCCCCAATCCCTATCCCTCTCTGTGTGTCTCCCCCTCCCCTCCCATTCCTCTTATCATCACCCCTTTCCTGGAGTAGAGGAGAAATACACTACGGAACTGGATTCTTGGACAACTGGGGAGCAAATTGCAGGCTGGTTACTGCAGTCTAGGTGAGTGCGAGCAGAGCTAATTAAAGGGATAGTAATACTTCGTTTTAACTTTATTTTATTTTGTAGGCATTAAAAAACATGAAGAATGATATAGGTCTTATCTCTCAATCCTTTATGGTTTATGAGATATTCACAAGCAAAGTTTCCCCTCCCGCCCCTTTTACCTAGTGTAAGCCACCTCTTCTCAGATGTGGAATGCAGTCCATAGACCAGACAGATAACAGAAGGGGACATTCTTCTTCCTATGAGAACAATGAAAGCCCTGCCCCCCTTGACAAGTTTTTCAGCTTTTTCCCTTATCTTAATTGAAGATTGTCCCTCTCTGCAGTCTACCTGGGCACCTCCCTTCTGCTCTGGTTGAACAGGGGGGGATACTTTGTTTGTGAATATCTCTTAAACCATAAAGGTTTGAGAGATAAGACTTGCATTATTCTTCATGTTTTTTTAATGCCTACAAAATTAAATAAAGTTAAAACAAAGTATTACTATTCCTTTAAAGACACTGGGAAGTCCAGGACAAAGTGTAAAATTGCAAGTCCCTTAAACCTTTGAATGCTAGAGAGGGTTGGAGATCTTTCTGGCACCCAAGGGGTTAAGTAATAACTACTACAATTTTACCAATCTGTTAATAGAGAACTTGCGTTAAAAGGATAGTGACTGTTAATACGTAACAAATATATATATTGTACGGTTTATCCTCTTGAGTTAAACAAGAGTACCCCCACTGCTGAGAGGCGTTTTATTCAAAAATGATTGCAACTCAACCTTGAATTTTTGTAGGTGAAATATATCAGTGGCCTGAAATGTTACAGTGGCGCTGTTGCTACACTATCCTGTAGAGGTTTATGGTCAACTGTCCAGCGGTGTCCATAGGATGGTGTCACAACAGCTCCACTGTAACATTTCAGGCCATTGAGATACTGCATCTAAAAAAATTTAAGTTTGAGCTGCAACAACTTATGACTGAAACACCTCTCATCTGTGGGAGTGCCCTTGTTTTACTCAGGAGGATAAAACCGTACAATATCTATTTTTTACATATTAAGTATTACTGGTTCTTTTCTAATAATGGATTTCGGCTCTGCTGAAGAGCCTCGTCGTGTCGGCCGACACGGATCTCCTGCTATCACCTTTACAGCTGACATCAAGAGAAGGTGAGGGAGGGGGGAACTTTGATTGCCTATATCTCTCAAACCATAGCAGTTTGAGAGATGGGGTTTGTGCCAATGCCTTTCTTTTTTTATCCTCTACAAATCTATTAAAAAATTTTTTGGGACATTACTAACACTTTAAACTGTAATTGGTTTAGAATGACACATCTCCAAGCAGTGACAATACCCTTGTTTTACTTAAAGGAAAACATTCTACCACATGTTTAACTATTTAAGCACTATTAGGAAACGTGCTTTTTTTCTTTTTTTTTTCTTACGCATTATGCGGCACTGGTATCTGCGCCACAGCTCTCAAGACTATTTCATACTCCTCCAACCTCCCTCCCAGTTGCCCCAGGTTGCAACCTCAGTATAATGCTTACTGGAGCTTAAGGTAATGATAGCAGCCATTAACACTTCACTGAAGGGAAGCGTGAATGCTCTCCCTGGGGCAGCTGGGAGGGAGGTGGGAAGAGTATGAAATAGTTCTGAGAGCTGTGCCGCAGATACTAGTGCTGCATAATACGGAAGTGCCCAGCTTGGAGCTTAAATATCTTAAAAAGTACGTAAAGTAAAAAAAACAAAAATGTTTCCTAATAGTGCTTATATGGTTAAACATGTGGTCAAAACATTTTTTGATACAAGTGGTCTGCTTTAACAGGAAAGGCCCTTCAAAATGTGTATATTATGGCAAAAAAAAAGATTTTCTGCTTCTTTAAGAGCAATATGGAATGTTAGTATCTGGCAGGGAGTGGGAGATGGGATTGAGAGCAGTGTATAATGTTAGTATCTGGATGGCAGGAAGTGACAAGTGGGGAGGAAAGCAGTGTGGAATGTTCGTATCACTATGGCATGTCCGCCAATACTAATTTGCATAAACTGACACATAATTAACTCTTTGAGTGCCGGAGAGGATACCTCTCTGGCACTCAAAGGGTTAGAGCCAAATAGCTCATAAACTATATTTTGAAATAAATGGCAAAATCTTTAATCCCATTTTTTTCAGGGGTGTGGGAGAGATGCCTCGGGGCTGGACAGTCTCTATACTAGATGGGGATCAGTGGTTTGACCTATCAGGAGATGACTTCTTGCTGGATGTGATCGCTGAGGTTGAAGATGGCGTTCCCCCTAATCTGGATTCAACAGATTTCCCTTTCGGAGACGATGGGGGAATTCCAGAGCCCCCTCCAGATTTTGCTCCTCTTCTCCCACATGGACAGCCAACATTCCCCCCTCCTGGCCTCGCACCTGGTCATCCTCCACCTGTCCCTCCTCCTGCACCACCACCGCCACCACCACCAGGTCCACCGCCCCTGGACAGGTGAGCAACTGGTACATTTGTTCATGGGGGTTTGGAGGAGTGGTGGAACAAGGTTTGTTCATTAATGAGTTTGTGATGGATATTTTGTTTTAAAGGGATAGTAATACTTCCTTTTAACTTTATTTTATTTTGTAGGCATTAAAAAAAACATGAAGAATGATATAAGTCTTATCTCTCAAACCTTTATGGTTTGAGAGATATTCACAAGCAAAGTTTCCCCTCCCGCCCCTTTTACCTAGTGTAAGCCATCTCTTCTCAGATGTGAATCTGGTTGTAAGACCAGACAGATAACAGAAGGGGACAATTTTCTTTGTATGAAAACAATGAAAGCCCTTCCCCCCCTTGACAAGTTTTTCAGCTTTTTCCCTTATCTTAATTGAAGATTGTCCCTCTCTGCAGTCTACCTGGGCACCTCCCTTCTGATCTGGTTAAACAGGGTGGGGGGATACTTTGTTTGTGAATATCTCTTAAACCATAAAGGTTTGAGAGATAAGACTTATATCATTCTTCATGTTTTTTTAATGCCTACAAAATAAAATAAAGTTAAAACGAAGTATTACTATCCCTTTAAAGTGGAACTTTTACTCAAATTAAAGTGCCCCCCAAATTATTATGCACATAGCGAAATGCATATCAATACTAGTATTATCCTGACATATTTAAGTCTTTGAACCTGCACCAAATAAGGACAAATTGGGTGAGTGAAATTGGGCAGATACTTCCTTTTTCCTCTGCAATTGTTGTCAGAGTACCATTACATTTATAGTCTGCCTTTTGTGTTTTCTGTTCTCTATGCATTTTTTTGCATTTTGTGGCATTGCATTTTAAATTCCATACTTTTACCCATTCCGCTGACAGTTATGAATTACTTCTCGTTTGACTTTCCCCTCCAGAAATGTAATCCCTGTTACAGATCATATTGTCTTCTGCAAAATGGCACAGATGACATTTTAACCCCTTACCACCCGAAATGTACATGTACGTCCCGAGAGGATGTCCCAGGTGGACAGAGGACGTACATGTACGTCCCACAAATCGTTTAAAAAAAATGAAAAAAAATGTTTGGCGGGCGTTAAAGGGATAGTAATACTTCGTTTTATCTTTATTTTATTTTGTAGGCATTAAAAAAACACGAAGAACAATATAAGTCTTATCTCTCAAACCTTTATGGTTTGAGAGATATTCACAAGCAAAGTTTCCCCTCCCGCCCCTTTTATCTAGTGTAAGCCATCTCTTCTCAGATGTGGAATCCAGTCCATGGACCAGACAGATAACAGAAGGGGACAATCTTCTTCCTATGAGAACAATGATAGTCCTGCCCCCCTTGACAAGCTTTTCAGGTTTTTCCCTTATCTTAATTGAAGATTGTCCCTCTCTGCAGTCTACCTGGGCACCTCCCTTCTGATCTGGCTGAGCAGTGTTACATCAGTAAAAGAGGTGGGAGAGGGATACTTTGTCATTGAATTACTCTTGAACTACAACTCTGACAGAATTGAAATAACACTCTCCAAAGTCCAAATACTATGATGATTAATTAGAGCTGCTTTTATTATGAAACATTACTATCCCTTTAAAACTGGCTGTGTATTTTGGGTTCATTAGTTGGGTGTAGTTCAGTGATAACGTCAGGTTGGAGCAGATATCATTGTGACAATTAATTTTCTTTTGTAGGTCAAACAGCTCAATTCCGCCAGCCCCACCACTCCAGGCCCCTTCACTGCCACAAGGACTGCAAGATCAAGGTCGTGATGACCAGTATTCATCTAGAATCGGTGGAGGTGTGTGGTCATGCCTGCGTGTGTGTATGGGGGGGGCCTGTGTGTGTGTGTGTATGTGTGCGTGTGTGTGTCTTTGTGGTATGTGTAGGTGTAGGAGTGTAACCTTCTACCAAACTTTTCAAATTGCCAAAGAGTAACACTTTTGTTGTAGGTGGTATTGCTTGGGCTATGGCTGGTGGGAGGGAATTAACAAGGTTATTTCATGGCCTAGTTTATAAACACATATAGTGAAGTTTAACCCCTTAAGTACCAGCGGTCCAGGGAAGTTACCTTCCCTTAAGGACAGCTTTGATCTTTGCCGATGCGCCGGTACACGTGACCTGTTACGCGTACCGGCGCGCCGCTTGGAGGCCTAAGAGAGATCGCTCCGGTCTTGGCGCGATCAATTTTAGACCCCGTTTTTACTTACAGCGCTCCCGGTAGAGCACTGTAAGTAAAAAGTACGTGACGTGCTATGACCGTCACTGGTCCTTAAGGGTATAAGGACCGTGACGGTCATACCACGTCATGTAGTCCTTAAGGGGTTAAAAAACATCTATGCTAATTTTATTGCTGTGTAGCATATAGTCTGGTCTGTTCTCCTAGAAAAGAGGGACACCACACCAGGGGCTGGATTCTATTGCAGGTGCTAAATGTTAACACTCGTTTTATCAAACATTTTCCTATTGAAGTCTATGGGGAAAACCGAAGGTAAAAGTAGAGATAAAATTAGCATCTGTAATAGAATCCAGCCCCAGGTTGGGAAAGAGGGACAGAGGGATTTGGGTCTCAAAGACAGACTGTACCTCCTAAAGAGGGACACTTGGTAGGTATGGACCCCTAATATCACCTAAAGAGGGACCCTTGGGAGGTACGAACCCCTAATATCTCCTGATGAGGTACATTTGGGAGTTATGGACCCCTAATATTTCCTAAATAGGGACACTTGGGAGTTATGGACCCCTAATATCTCCTAAATAGGGACACTTGGGAGGTATGGATCCCTAATATCTCCTAAAGAGGGATATTTGGGAGGTATTGTGTGAGCCCTTTTTCACATAGATAACCTTGTTGTAGCAACTTTGTTGCAAAGACAAGCAGCACAGAACAGATATCATTGTTTTCTATGGGGTGACATTTTATTTACAATAATTTTCAACAGAGTCACCAATGTTACCCAGGCCAATAGTGTATGTGTGGAGGTGTGCTTGCAGGTATAGCAGTGAGGAATGTGTATGTATATGCATACCAAGTGTCCCTCTTTCAGACCAAATCTATATGTCCCTCTTTCCCACCCTGGTATCCCACATTTTAGGAGATCAGACTGTGTGGTGTATATATAAGTGTATCACCCTGGTGTCCCTGTGTTTAGGAGATCAGACTGTGTGGTGTGTATAGAAGTGTATCACCCTGGTGTCCCTGTGTTTAGGAGATCAGACTGTGTGGTGTGTGTATATAAGTGTATCACCCTGATGTCCCTGTGTTTAGGAGATCAGACTGTGTGGTGTGTATATAAGTGTATCACCCCGGTGTCCCTGTGTTTAGGAGATCAGACGGTGTGGTGTGTATATAAGTGTATCACCCCGGTGTCCCTGTGTTTAGGAGATCAGACTGTGTGATGTGTATAGAAGTATATCACCCTGGTGTCCCTGTGTTTAGGAGATCAGACTGTGTGGTGTGTATATAAGTGTATCACCCCGGTGTCCCTGTGTTTAGGAGATCAGACGGTGTGGTGTGTATATAAGTGTATCACCCCGGTGTCCCTGTGTTTAGGAGATCAGACTGTGTGATGTGTATAGAAGTGTATCACCCTGGTGTCCCTGTGTTTAGGAGATCAGACTGTGTGGTGTGTATAGAAGTGTATCACCCTGGTGTCCCTGTGTTTAGGAGATCAGACTGTGTGGTTAAGTGTATCACATTGCTCCAAAGGAATAAACCAGTATATGACTTTTAAAATACTTAGCTTTTGCTCTAAGTTATTTATTCAGTTACACAAAGAGGTGTCAATAGGTCATGAAGTTACCTAAAAATTCTTGGCAATGCCCCGCCCACCAGCCACACCCCAGAAACACAAATGTCCCTCTCTGGCATTTTGAAATGTTGGAAGGTATGTATACGGAGGAGTGTGTGCATCAATGTATTTAATATCAAGATTGTGTCTTTAGCTGTCAAGAGCCTTATGCACAAAAATGTGATCAGTTCTAGGGACAAACAAACTAAAATAGCCATTGTTTAAAACAGAAACCAAACACGAGACAATCTAGTGCTACTCCATAGAGATTACTTAAACATGAACCCTGTGTATAGCTACAACATTACCTGAATATTAACCCACATATTTCAAAATGAGGTGTTTTATTAAAACATTATTGCAGCTCAAACTTGAATTTTTTTGGATGCAATATCTGAATGGCCTGAAATTGTAAAATGGTGCAGTTTGCTACATCATCCTAGGGACATCTCTGTAGCAACAGCACCACTGTACAATTTCAGGCCACTCAGATACTGCACCTAAAAAATATTCCAGTTTGAGCTGCAATAACATTTTAATAAAACATCTCTCGGCAGTGGGAGTACCCTTGTTTTGCTCACGAGGTTAAACCCTAGAATATATATATTTTTTTCATATTAATTGCTAGTATCCCTTTAACAGGTGAGTGATCAGTGGCTCTGTCATTGTGATTGCACCAGCTGTGCTTAGTCAGGGATATCCTGAAAGCCTGACCTGTTTGCATACCTCCCAACATTTCAAAATGCCAAAGAGGGACACTTGTGTTTTAAGAGGTGTGCCTGGGGACGTGGCTGGTGGGTGGGGCATTACCAAGAATTTTTAGGCTATTTCACAACCTATTGACACCTCCTTGTGTAACCTAATAAATGGTTTATAACAAGACCAAAGTATTTTATTTATACAGACTAATTTATAAACACATATACTGACATTTAAACAAACAATAATTTGAGTTTTATTGCTGTAGAGCAATATGATACACTTATATACTCACCACCCAATCTGGTCTCCTAAAAAGAGGGACATCAGGGTGGGAAAGAGGGACAGAGGGATTTGAGTCTAAAAGAGGGACTGTCCCTCCTAAAGAGGGACACTTGGGAGGTATGTGTTTGTGTGCTGGAACAGAGAGCCTCTGCTTTGTTCTATAGACTGGTACATACGTCCATACAGTCTCTTGTCCTGACTCTTCTCAGGTCTGCGTGGATCCCAGAGAATGGACAACTATTTAGATCAGCTCTTCAGCCCGGTGCTGTCTTCACCTGCTGTGAGTCTACCTTATGTGACCCATGCTCCGACCTTACCTATTAACCCTCTCAGTGCAAAAGGGCACACAACGTGTTAAAGAGACCCTTTCACTTAAAAACAACTTTCGTCATCTTGAAACGGATGTATGTTTTATTAGTATTTTTTTATTTAGAAATCTTATTTTTCAGTTAGTTTCAGTTTAGATGTTAAGATTATGCTAATTGAAACATGCTGTGCAGGCACTTCCTGTCCTAGCCCAAGATTTCCTCCTCCACTTACTGACACTGCTCAGCAATGCATTACCCACCTCCCATAGCACTGACTTCCTGTCTTATCCCTACATTAGTTCCCCACTCACTGACACTGCTCAGCAATGCATTATCACCTTCCCTAGTACTGACTTCCTGTCTTATCCTTCCATACTCACTGACACTGCTCAGCAATGCATTACCACCTCCCCTAGTACTGACTTCCTGTCTTATCCCTTCATTACCTCCCCCACTCACTGACACTGCTCAGCAATGCATTACCAGCTCGCCTAGTACTGACTTCCTGTCTTATCCCTACATTACCTCCCCACTCACTTGACACTGCTCAGCAATGCATTACTCACCTCCTGTAACACTGACTTCCTGTCTTATCCCTACCCTACCTCCCCACTCACTGACACTACTCAGTAATGCATTGCCCACCTACCCTCTCACTGACTTCTTGTCTTTTCCCTACACTACCTCCCCACTTACTGACACTGCTCAGCAATGCATTACCCACCTCCCCTAGCACCGACTTACTGTCTTATCTCTACATTACTTCCTCCACTCACTGACACTGCTCTGCAATGTATTACCCACCTCTCTTAGTACTGAAAGTGTCAGTGAATGGGGAACATAATGTAAGGCTAAGACAAGGGCCTAGATGCACTAAATGTCGATGTGGTGTCAGTATGATATTGTCGATGTGTTCAAATCACTCCAACAATTCGATCTGCACACACATCAACATATTCACAAAAATTGACGGATGGAAAGGGAAGGTTGGAGAGGGTCCCTATTAGCATACAGGATTTTAGAAGTGCTGTCAGTGTAGAAGGGATCTCCTCCCCTCACACATCACCAGCACTATGACATTCCCCTCATGTTAGAGGGGTGTCATGAGGGGTCATGACACCCCCCTTGATGTCTAATGTGTATATGTTTAATATTAAAGAGTTTTTAATAAAACATAAATGTTTAACACACACACACACACACATATACAGGCAAAGTATGTAGTCCATACCTTGCCTATTAACCCTTTGGGTACCAGAGGGATAGGAAACACATGCTGAGCATGCTTTCCTACCTGTCTGGTACTCAAAGGTTTAAGTGTTAAATAAAAGACAGGTTCTAATACTATATGCGAGTCAATAAGGTGAATGTCGGATGGGATTAGTATGTCGAATACATGCAATATATGTCGACATACTAATGGGGGGGATGTCGAAAGGGGGGAGGGGACATTGTGTAGTGCTTGTTGTACTGCGTCTGTTTATTGTAACCCTTTGAATGCCACAGGGGTGAGCAATGCACATCCCTTTGGAATTCAATGCTGTCCATGGTGCTGAAAGCCTTCTCTGTGTTCCCCTACTGGCTGGGTAGGGAAGCACAGAGAATGGTGTTCAGACTGTTGTAGCTCTCCCTGCTTTTACTCCATAGGAATGTACAGGGGAGATCACAGCTACGACAGCCTGAGGCCGGTGAAGTGGACATTGTGAACTCCAACAGCAGAGGCTGCTATCGGACTTTACTGAATGAGTCGAAGTGTCACATTATAATATCACCACACCCCCTTGCATTACGAATGTATCTGATTATGCTTCATTTCCATATGGAAATTAGCAATTGTCGATTCAAAGAACACGAGTTTGTAGACATGGTGAAGGCATGTCGGATTGATGTCGATGTGGGTATTTTTTTGTCGGAGTTCTGGTGAAGTGAGGATGTGCCTACCACACTGCTCCGACAGAACATTGACATTCGTAGCCCTCTTCTACCTCTAGTGCATCTAAGCCACGAAGTGCCTGCATGACATGACTTCATTAGCATAATGTATACATCTAAATAGCTCAAAACTAATTTTCTAAATAGAAAATGGCCAATACAACACATTTGATTTTGCCAAAATTGTTTAGGCGATAGGGTGCCTTTAACTAATACCTGTGCCACTGGCACCGACAACTCTTTTCCCCCTATGCCCCTGCTTTCTGTCTCAATGGCATCCACCTCTCTTCACTCTCCCTGATTCCCGGAACCTACCTCCCTTCTCTCATTCTACCTTTACTCTATTTGCCTCCAGTTACAGTCTGTCCTCTCCTCTCTAATTCCTCCAAGTCCATCTTATCTTCTTCTCTGCGTCAGACTCTCCTCATACAGGTCTTAGTGTTGGGAGAAGTATCAGTTAAAGGGGAACTACCACCCGACACAGGCAGGGGGACAGGCAGGATGGAGAGCGGACATCTTGCCATTGTGACGTCCGCGTGTCTGCGCTGTCAGTCCCAGCCGGGTCTAGGAGGCGTTGCTAGGAGCCATTTGGCTCTGGCTGGGACTGACAGCGCAGGCGCGCGGACTTCACAATGGCAAGATGTCAGCGCTCCGTCCTGCCTGTCACCCATGGAAGAGAGCAGAAATCTATTAAATAAGGTAATTATTCTGGCGACTAGCGCTACTAAGCAGCTAGTCGCCAGATGGGGACTTAGTGAAGCTAAAGATTGTGTCGGGTGGTAGTTCCCCTTTAAAGTTATTTCAGAGCAAACTTGCATTTTCTAGAAAATTTGAGTTGAAGATTTCTTGCAGCCACCTGCCTGTGAAGATCTAAGTGTCACAGACACAGCCTTTCAATAGATGGCAGCAGAACAGCGCCCCCTGGCAGTAAAACATGCTGAACTCAAACCATCAGAAAAATGCAAGTTAGTTGTGCATTAACTTTTGAAAGATGCTGGAAAAACCCTACAATATTTCTGTTTTCATAATTAGGATCTATTATTCTTTACATTCCAGTGCCCTAAATGTGCCCTTAGTGTCATTCCTCCGTGTCTCTGTCTCATTGCAGGATTTGGATAGAGCAGAGAACCTCAACTGGCGCATGAAAGGAGGTGGCGGCATTGGCCCCAATCGCCAAGGTACCTTCTACCAATTGGTTGAATGCAGGAGGCGATGTTCACCCCATAAAGGAACACTAATGCCTCCTAGTTATAAACACTCATTTGCCTTCATCTTGGCAGAAAATCCTAATGACCACTATGGTTAAAGGGAGAGTAATACTTAAATTTTAAATTAAATGCCCCCAGTGCCATTATGGTTTGAGAGATATCCTCTTTCAAAGTTCTCCCCAACCTGATGTCAGCTCTCTAGCTGACTGCAGGGGAATCCGGTCCTGGGACCAGTAGAGGCTCTTCAGCAGAGCCGAGATCTCATTAAGGAAAAAGAAATCCTTCACTGGAACTGTCTCCTACGTGTGCTTGGTTTGCAATGCGTTGCATTCCCCTCTGGCACACAAAGGGTTCATTTGTAGCCTTAGAATGGGGGCTATTTTCTGGGCTGCTAATTTACAAATTTGTTGCTGTGGTCTCTTCTGTCAGTGCGCCGCAGATAAGTGTGTATTAATGTGATTAATTACTGATATGTTGTATGTGTATGTGTAGGATACACAGGGATGGGTTCCATGCCATCATACTCTATGCCAATGATGAATGGAATGATGCCTGCCATGGGCAACGTGCCAATGATACCAGCCATGCCAGGTGAGATTGAGGTGGTGTGATATTGTGATGTAGCTGTAATGTAATGTAGCACTAAAACAGGAAGCATGGCAGGCCGTAATTAGTATAATCAGGGCTGGATTTACATCCCAGGCTCCCACAGGTAAGGCATTCTAGGTGCCCTTAGCTCCACTCATAGCCACACCTCACTCTTTACATGACCCCGCCTCTCATGACCCTTGGCCTGTCACAAGCAAGAACTAAAAGAGCTAGTACCCCTTGGTTACTAGAAAGGTCTCAGTTCATTGCTTTGCAACACATTGGAGATCTCTCTAGCATCCAAGGCAGGCACGTGCACACACAGACACCAAGGGGAGCTTGAGCACCTGCCCTTTTTGTCCAAAGTGCCCTCCTGCCGTTTTAACAAAAAATAAAAAAGTTGCCTCGCCACCCGCACTAACCCCCCCCCCCACCTCCCAGTCAGGCCTGTGCCTCCTTCAGGACAGACCTGTAGATGCTGTGCTCCCTCGTCAGCTCTTTAGTATTACAGAGCGCTGGGAGATGACATCATCTCCCAGCACTCTGCGGGAAGAGAAGACCACGCGGGAGCTCCAGCAGCTACAGGTCTGTGCCAAAGGAGGCACATACAGACCTCTCCTGCCGCTGGACCACCAGGGAAGAGGTAGGAAATGGATACTGGAGCGCAATGTGTAAATGATGGGGCAATATGGATCTGATGGGGGGCAAGATGGAGCTGATGGCAATATGGAGCTGATGGGGGCAATATTGAGATGAAAGGGGCAATGTGAGGGTAAGTTTGAGCTGATGGGGGCAATGTGGAGCTGATGGGGGCAATATGGAGATGATGGGGGACAATGTAAGGGCAATATGGAGATGATGGGGTGCAATGTGGAGATTAGGAACATTGTGGAGGTGTCCAGTGGAGATAGCCAATGGGGGGGACTTCAGATTTCTGTGCCTACAGGCTCCTGAGATGCAATTTCTTTCCTTTTTTTAAAATATATATTTTGAATAAATAATTATGAGAAGTGCCCTTTTTTTCATTTGAGCCCCTGCCCCCCCAAATGTCTGTGCACGTCCCTGATCCAAGGGGTTAAATGATAGCTTGTAAAGAGGTATAAAACTGTTGCAGGGAGATTGAGATTGCTCTGGCCACACCCACAATTCAGAATGTGGGTGTGGCCAGCACAGCTGAGATTTCTTCTCTCAAAATGCGCAGCTTTAGGCAGTTGCCTATTCTGTGCATTGGGAAATCTACATATTGGTAAATCTGGCTCTGAGCATAATCTCTACACCTAAATAACTCAAACTAGTTTTCTTAATTAAAAAATGGCTTAAAGGGATAGTAAGGTTTCACAATAAAAGCAGCTCCAGTTAATCTTCATAGTATGTGGACCGTGGAGAGTGTTACTTCAGTACTGTCCGAATTGTTGTTCAAGAGTAATTGGATGATAAAGTATCCCCCTCCCGCCCCTTTTACTGATGTAACACTGCTCACCTCAGATCAGCAAGACTGTCTGGATGGATCTCAGAGAGGGACAATCTTCAGTTAGCGTAAGGAAAAACCTGGAAAACCTGTCAAGGGGGCAGGGTTTTCCTTATGCTCGCAGTAAGAAGATTGTCCCTGTGACGGAACCGTCATGGAGCTCTGGACTCTGCATTGTAAAGTGGTCCTGGACAGATACTTTTTCCCCGCTAAGGAGTGAAATTCACCGGCCGAGGACAGCCGGCAGAACTATGACAAGGCGCCACAGGCACAACATGGGAAAAGTAGGCAGCTTCCGGATTGGCAGAAGCCCTGGGTGACAGGTTAACATGGGGGAAAGTAGGCCACCCAGGGATTGGTCAGTCAGCTGCCCGCCCAAAGGTTCTGATTGGCCTGAGACAGCCGTGACGACCTTGGCCAGGATTGGTCACCCCATTCTAGGCACCGGATTGGCCAGGGGTTGAAGCGGAATATTCAAAGATGCTTCAACCCCCTGGCCATTGTTAGAAATGTGTATTCGAGCCCCTCAGCCTTTTGTCCCAGTGTCTATCCATTGTTACATCCTTTGTCTAGATAACCTAATCATGTCTGACCCTTTGTATCATGTATTTACCGTACGTCTCAGTCTTTTGTATGCTTTGTCTGGTTCTTGTGATTAACAGTGTATAAATGTCCAGAGAGTTGTTCAATAAACAGTTCTAAGTTTTACCCTCCAAACTGGTCCTGTATGGTTCTTGGAGGTGTTATGCTGAACGAATGATGGAGATTGGTGCAGCAGAAGCAGAGAAGTGATGGTGGTATTGACCTCTAGTACCAGAACTCACGTCACAGTCTCTTTCTGTGACCTGTCCGGTCATCTGACCAGATTCCACATCGGAGGGGAGGTGGCTTAAACTAGATAAAAGGGGCGTGAGGGTGATACTTTATCATCCAATTACTCTTGTGCTACAACTCTGTTATTGAAATAACACTCTCCATGGACCAAATACTATGAAGATTCATTGGAGCTGCTGTTTTTGTGAAACATTACTAATCACTTTAAACAACATACAGGGGATTCTGAAAACTCTTTCAAAATCAAACTTGTTTTTAGATGATAGAGTCACAATAATCCTTAAACGACAAGATGGGAATGTTGCAGATCCCTCTCGTCCTCAAAGCGTTGTTGTGGTTTTCCAGTGTCTAACAGCCTGTACGCAGAAAAGCTCTGACTTATAAGCAGGAGGGTGGATGAGGCGAGAGACTCAATATATATATATTATTATTAATTTATTTATTTCTTTTAATCTCTTACTACTGATCACCTCAGCGATGATGCCCCAACAAACAATGATGCCCCAACAAGCAATGATGCCCCAAGCAATGATGCCTCAAGCAATGATGCCTCAAGCAATGATGCCCCAGCAGATGCCCATGTCTCAACCAATGATGCCCCAGCCGATGCCCGCGGTGGATCCCACACAGATGGCAGCACAGCAGCAGGCGTTTATTAACCAGCAGGCCTTGCTTCTTGTGAGTTTAAGTTCTGGATCTCTGTGCACTTGGTCTGTGTTAGCAGTGGGCAAACTCAGGCCCTTCAGTCATATTGGACTACAATTCCCATTACCTCCATCTAGCCAGTCGCTGGCTGTGAATGATGGGAGTTGTAGTCCACAACGGGTGGATGGCCTCATGCTTCCCAGCACTGGTGTATGTGTTCTTAATGCCTGTGTTCCATGTATATTGGGCTCTCTCTGTGTTCCCTGTACTGAGTGTCCTGGTGTATCTCGTTTCCTGTACTGAGTGTCCTGGTGTATCTCGTTTCCTGTACTGAGTGTCCTGGTGTTTCCCTATGTTTCCTGTACTGAGTATCCCTGTGTCTCTGTGTTTCTTGTACTGAGTGTCCTGGTGTCTCTCTGTGTTTCCTGTACTGAGTGTCCTGGTGTTGATCTGTGTTTACTGTACCGAGTGTCCTTGTATCCCTCTGTGTTTCCTGTACTGAGTGTCCTGGTGTCTCTCTGTGTTCCCTGTACTGAATATCCTGGTGTATCTCTGTATTCCCTGTACTGACTGTCCTGGTATATCTCTGTATTCCCTGTACTGATTGTCCTGGTGTCTCTCTGTTTTTCCTGTAGTGAGTGTCCTGGCGTCTCTCTGTGTTCCCTGTACTGAGTGTCCTGGTGTATCTTTGTGTTTCCTGTACTGAGTGTCCTGGTTTACCTCTGTGTTCTCTGTCATGAGTGACCTGGTGTATCTTTGTGTTTCCTGTACTGAGTGTCCTGGTGTATCTTTGTGTTTCCTGTACTGAGTGTCCTGGTATACCTCTGTGTTCTCTGTACTGAGTGTCCTGGTGTATCTCTGTGTTTTTGTACTAAGTGTTATGGTATCTCTCTGTGTTCCCTGTACTGGTGTCCTGGTGCCTCTCTGTGTTCCCTGTACTGATTGTCCTGGTGTATCTCTGTGTTCCCTGTACTGAGTGTCCTGGTGTATCTCTGTTTTTCCTGTAGTGAGTGTCCTGGCGTCTCTCTATGTTCCCTGTACTGAGTGTCCTGGTGTATCTTTGTGTTTCCTGTACTGAGTGTCCTGGTTTACCTCTGTGTTCTCTGTCCTGAGTGACCTGGTGTATCTTTGTGTTTCCTGTACTGAGTGTCCTGGTATACCTATGTGTTCTCTGTACTGAGTGTCCTGGTGTATCTCTGTGTTCTCTGTACTGAGTGTCCTGGTATCTCTCTGTGTTACCTGTACTGGTGTCCTGGTGCCTCTCTGTGTTTCCTGTACTGAGTGTCCTGATGTTTCTCTGTGTTCCCTGTACTGAGTGTCCTGGTGTCTCTCTGTGTTTCCTGTACTGAGTGTTATGGTATCTCTCTGTGTTCCCTGTACTGAGTGTCCTGGTGTCTCTCTGTGTTTCTTGTACTGAGTGTCCCTGTGACTCTCTGTGTTTCTTGTACTGAGAGTCCTGGTGTCTCTCTGTGTTCTCTATACTGAGTGTCCTGGTGTCTCTCTGTGTTTCTTGTACTGAGTGTCCCTGTGACTCTCTGTGTTTCTTGTACTGAGAGTCCTGGTGTCTCTCTGTGTTCTCTATACTGAGTGTCCTGGTGTCTGTCTGTGTTTCCTGTACTGAGTGTCCTGGTGTCTCTTTGTGTTCTCTGTACTGAGTGTCCTGGTGTTTCTCTGTGTTTCCTGTACTGAGTGTCCTGGTGTCTATCTGTGTTCCCTATACTGAGTGTCCTGGTTGATCTCTGTGTTCTCTGTACTGAGTGTCCTGGTGTCTCTCTCTATGTTCCCTGTACTGAGTGTCCTGGTGTTTCTCTGTGTTTCCTGTACTGAGTGTCCTGGTGTCTCTCTATGTTCCCTGTACTGAGTGTCCTGGTATATCTCTGTGTTTCCTGTATTGAGTGTAATGGCGTATCTCTCTGTGGTTCTCTACTGAGTGCCCTTCTGTCTCTCTGTTTTCAGTTTTCATCTGTTATTTTCTCTATATCCCAGTGTTAAACATCCTGACCTCTCTTCATGTGCTACTTGTTTTGTATACTGGTCTTTGTGCCCAAGTCCTGAATGTTCTGGTTGCTGATTACCTTTTGTGTGCATTTTGTGGTCTCTCTGTGTCTCTGTTCTTCTCACTATGGACTGGGATCAGGAAGTTAAATTCCTCCTCTTCTTCTTGTATAAGGCCCTGTATCCCCCAATACTGATGATTTCATTGGTCCTTTTTCCCCCCCAAGGCCCAACAGATGACTCTTCAGGCTACAATGTTATCTCAACAGCAGAGAGAAAGGACGCAGGATCCTCCCCGCAGGATCAGAGAATCTTCTCCACCTCCTGCTCCTAAACCTGCCCCTAAGCCTGCTTCCAAACCAACCCCTGCCCCTGCTCTTCCTGCTCCAGCCCCTCCTCCTTCTGCTCCTTCTCCAGCACCTTCTGCCCCTGCTCCACCTCCTGCACCTTCCCCATCTCCTGCATCTTCTCCTCCTGCCCCCTCCCCCAAGTCCAAACCAGAGAAGCCGAAACGAGAGAAAATTACACAGGTAACAAAAAATCAGAAGGAAGTGAAGAGCGGACACGCTCTGCGGGGGAGGAGCTATGTTAGGGAACACTGAGAACTGATTGCGGAATGAATTCTTTAGAAGATGGAGGCTGCATGAAGCACAGGGAATTTACATGTAGGTTTGATTCTAGGTGTTCTTTTAAGGTAACAGGGTGGGTATTTTTAGGAAGTGTTAGTGTTCCATTAAAGGAGCAGTTAACTTTTTTTCATGAAAACCTGTGTTCTAGATATTTTCATGCTGTGTAATCTAATGTACTGACACTGCTGTCAGAACCTTACAACAAAGCATCTCCTGAGATTCTACCAGCAGTGGTGGCACCCTTATTTTGCTTATCACAAAAAGCCCAAAGATAGATAGATAGATAGATAGATAGATAGATAGAGAGATAGATAGACAGACAGACAGACAGACAGATAGACAGACAGATAGACAGACAGATAGATAGATAGATAGATAGATAGATAGATAGATAGATAGATAGATAGATTTTATGAAAAAAAGTTAGCACCTCCGTTTAAACGAGGCATTATTAAGGTGTATGTTTGATCCTAGGTCTTGTGGGAAACAGAGGATGAGCCTGAGTATTCACAACAGAAAAGAACGTTCCAGCAGAAGAGAGAGTACTTCCAGCAGATGGGTGAGTCTGGAGTGTGTGTGTGTGTGTGTTGTGTGTGGTGACCTACAGAAACCTGAGGTGAAGACGAGTATCTGGAATGCCACCTTTGACTCTGTCCTTAGTCAACACTGCATCTCTTTGCAGCAAGTCAAGAGATCAAAATAAAATCTCTGAAGCCCCCTTCCAAAATCCTGTTACCAAATCCAGGGGCTGAGAAGGAGGAGAGCGAGAGTGACCAAGACCGTGACCGCGATAGTGACAGTGACAGTGACAGTGACAAGGAACCTCCAGAACCAGCAGAACCAGAACCCCAACCAGGTATGGGTGAGAGAATGATAATGTGCCCTACAGCTGTTGGGGCAATATCATCCCTAACCAGCCAACGGTTGGTTGGGGATGATGGAACCTGTAGTTCTCAGCAGCTGCAAGTCCATAGATAGACTTCTCCTGCCCCACGTTTATATAGGTGTACTCTATCCTTTGAATTCCATAATATGAGTGACTACAAAGAATTGGAACAAACCCATTTCAACAAATAAATTCCCAAACCTGCTTTTGATCAAAGCGGGGCTTTTAACCCCTCGAATGCTAGAGAGATCTCCAACGCATTGCTTCGCAATGTGCTGTAGACCTCTCTAGCATTCAAGGGGTTAAGATCCCCTTTTAAATTAACAGGCTTTTTTGGAGGAGCTGATATAGGCCCCTGACGAAGCAGCGTGAGCTGAGAAACGCGTTGGGCGAAGTGTTTTGAGCAATTATATTGTTCTCAGTTACTGTATCTGTGCAGATATATTTATTTTATAGATTTTATAGATTTTATATATTTATTTATATGTTCAATAAATAATTGTGTAGAACACAATTTTTTCATCCATAATTTAAGTCCCCAGTACCCAATAGGGTCCTATAGAATAAACCACCAGCCCTAGATAGAGGGTACCTGGGATCTGCATTGAGCCTGTGGTGTGGGATTCGGAAGTACCATTGAGGACCCAGGAGAGGTGAGGGGAAGGAGAGGACGTAAAGATACCATCACTGGGGGTTATCCAGTGAAAGTTCACACACCAAGAGGCTGGCTTGTCTCATTAAAAGGTGAGTCTGCAATTTATCCCATTGAAAGGTGTTTCTTCACGGTGAAGGAGGTGATCGATTGAATTAAAAAAGAAAAGAATTCACCTTGTGAAGGGGAACAAGAAAAAAGGACAGTTGTTTATGTAACAGTCTGCACTTAGATTGTGTGCGCCTTTTTCTCTTCTTTTTTGGTGGACATTTTTTGGAGGGGGTTTGCATTAGTTGGTTAGCTCCAGAACTGCTCCAGTTCAAATACATCGACATCTGTGTCTGTTGGAATAATAAACCGGGCCCATTTTGTTTAATCTCCTTAGATATGCCTTCTCCAAAGCCACCCGCTCCACCTGCTCCGGTCGCTAAGAAGCCAGAAACTAAGGATAAAATCCCCAAGCCGGGAGGTGTGGTGAAGCCAGCCCCCAAACCACAACCCAGTCGGGAAATACGGGAAATCATCATGATGTATCAAAACCGACCTCAGCCAGAGCTTAAACCATTCGAGCCAGTTAGGTAAGAACAGGTCAATGACCCAATACCTTCTCCTTTAGTGCTGCTATATGAGACCAGCAGAGCAGTACACCATTACAAGTAACCAGCAGAGCAGTACACCATTACAAGTAACCAGGAGAGTAATACACCATTACATACAAAAGGCAGAGCAATAGACTATTACATGTCACCACCAGGGCATTACATCATTAATTTCCACTAGCAAAGTAATACCCCATTACTTGTCACCAGAAGGGCAAAACACCATTACATGTCAATACAAAAGTACATACCTCCAAAAGAACATTACTTATAATGTTAGGTTATTTCATGACCTATAACACCTCTTTGTGTAACTGAATAAATAATTTAGAGCAAGATCAAAGTATTCTATTTACACAGACTAATTTATAAACACATATACTGAGGTTTACACAGACAATAATATGAGTTTTATTGCTGTGGAGCAATGTGATACACCTATACACACACCACACAGTCTGATCTCCTAAACACAAGGACATCAGGGTGGGAAAGAGGGACAGAGGGATTTGGGTTTTAAAGAGGAACACTCGATGGTACAGACCCCTTATATCTCCTAAAGAGGGACACTTGGGAGGTATGTACTCCTAATATCTCCTAAAGATGAACACTTGGGAGGTACTGACCCCTAATATCTCCTAAAGAGAGACACTTGGGAGGGACGGACCCCTAATATCTCCTAAAGAGGAACTCTTGGGAGGTATGTACTCCTAATATCTCCTAAAGATGAACACTTGGGAGGTACTGACCCCTAATATCTCCTAAAGAGGGGCACTTGGGAGGGACGGACCCCTAATATCTCCTAAAGAGGAACTCTTGGGAGGTATGGACCCCTAATATCTCCTAAAGAGGGAAACTTGGGAGGTATGGACCCCTAATATTTCCTAAAGAGGGACACTTGGGAGGTAGAGACCCCTAATATCTCTTAAAGAAGGACACTTTGGAGGTATGGAGTCCTAATATCTCCTAAAGAGGGAAACTTGGGAGGACCTAAGAAGTGATATCACAGAACTGTAGAATGTTATAGTGTATAAGAAGTGATATCAGATCTGTAGAATGTTATAGTGTATAAGAAGAGATATCAGAACTGTAGAATGTTATAGTGTATAAGAAGTGATATCTCAGAACTGTAGAATGTTATAGTGTATAAGAAGTGATATCACAGAACTGTAGAATGTTATAGTGTATAAGAAGTGATATCAGATCTGTAGAATGTTATAGTGTATAAGAAGTGATATCACAGAACTGTAGAATGTTATAGTGTATAAGAAGTGATATCAGAACTGTAGAATGTTATAGTGTATAAGAAATGATATCTCAGAACTGTAGGATGTTATAGTGTATAAGAAGTGATATCTCAGAGCTGTAGAATGTTATAGTGTATAAGAAGTGATATATCAGAACAGTAGCATGTTATAGTGTATAAGAAGAGATATCTCAGAACTGTAGAATGTTATAGTGCATAACAAGTGATATTGTAGAACTGTAGAATGTTATAGTGTATAAGAAGTCATATCAGAACTGTAGAATGTTATAGTGTATAAGAAGTGGTATCAGAACTGTAGAATGTTATAGTTTATAAGAAGTGATATCACAGAACTGTAGAATGTTATAGTGTATAAGAAGTGATATCTCAAAACTGTAGAATGTTATAGTGTATAAGAAGTGAAATATCAGAACTGTATCATGTTATAGTGTATAAGAAGTGATATCTCAGAACTGTAGAATGTTATAGTGTAGAAGAAGTGATATATCAACTGTAGAATGTTGTAGTGTATAAGAAGTGATATCTCAAAACTGTAGAATGTTATAGTGTATAAGAAGTGAAATATCAGAACTGTAGAATGTTATAGTGTATAAGAAGTGATATCAGAACTGTAGAATGTTATAGTGTATAAGAAGTGATATCAGAACTGTAGAATGTTATAGTGGATAAGAAGTGATATCTCAGAACTGTAGAATGTTATAGTGGATAAGAAGTGATAGAACTGTATAATGTTATAGTGTATAAGAAGTGATATCACAGATCTGTAGAATGTTATAGTGTATAAGAAGTGATATCAGAACTGTAGAATGTTATAGTGTATAAGAAGTGATATCACAGAACTGTAGGATGTTATAGTGTATAAGAAAGTGATATCACAGAACTGTAGAATGTTATAGTGGATAAGAAGTGATAGAACTGTAGAATGTTATAGTGTATAAGAAGTGATATCACAGATCTGTAGAATATTATAGTGTATAAGAAGTGATATCAGAACTGTATCATGTTATAGTGTATAAGAAGTGATATCAAAGAACTGTAGAATGTTATAGTGTATAAGAAGTGATATCTTAGAACTGTATAATGTTATAGTGTATAAGAAGTGACATCTCAGAACTGTATAATGTTATAGTGTATAAGAAGTGATATCAGAACTGTAGAATGTTGTAGTGTATAAGAAGTGATATCAAAGAACTGTACCAAGTTATAGTGAATAAGAAGTGACATCTCAGAACTGAAGCCTATTAAAGGTTCCTTGAGATCTGACTGAATCATCTTTGCTCAGAGGTGTAACTAGAAGCCTCCAGCCCTGGTACAAGAAGTGCCACGGGCCCCGCGCCCAACACATTGGCCCCTTGACCACATTGACCCCCTCCACAATGCCCCTCAATCTCCACAATGCCCTCATCTCCTACCTGGAGCTCCCGTGCGGTCCTCTTAGTAATGCAGAGCGCTGGGAGATGATGTCATCTCCCAGCGCTCTGCATTACTAGAGCACCGGCGGGAGATTGCGGGCACCAGGTGGAGGGCTCGCAGCGGAAGGCCGGGCCCCTGGAGTGCACGGGCCTGGTCACAGGTGTGACCCCTATAGTTACGCCACTGTCTTTGGTTTAGAGCAAACATTGAAATAGCACCAACAATCTACTTTTTTGGGAGTGCTAAGGATTAATACTTGAAAGATCTCAAAAGTTCCCAGTATAAGTATGATCACATCTTGTTTCCTGTAGGAGACCAGCACAGAGTTTCCTAAAGAGGAAAGACCCCAAACAGGAGGCTCTGGAGAGACTACAGATGGCAGGAGGTCCACCACCGGTGAGACGCAATACTCAGTGAATATGCTGGGGATGATGTAGAGAAGAGGGCAGTGAGTGAGATCTCTGCCGAGTGCTTGTATTATACAGTCTGTAGTGTGCACTCTCGGTTGCAACGAGGGCATAAGATTGTGCAGTTAAGGGTAATAAGAATAGCGCAAACTTTGGGTTCAACTTTCCGTCCCAGCTAATATCGTGAGGTGTAGTTATTCCTCTACACTAAGTAAAAGTGCACACAGCTCAACGTTATACCTTGTAGACTGGTCTCACACCATTAGATGTAAGCACACTAAGACTGAGAATCTTATTATAGTACCGTAAAATCTCGGGTATAATACGTACAATTTTACCCCACTCCACCTTATGTGAAGTGGGGGGTGCGTATTATACACGAGGTTTTTTTTCTAAAAAAAAAAAAAAAAGTTATGTCTGGCAGGTATTTTCCCACCCCCGGCGCTATCCGCTTTCAAAATAATGCTTACCATGCTCCACTGAGGAAATAGAATAGAAGGCAAACTTCAGCTGTGTAAATGTTCCCTGCGGGCGGCATGCTTGCATTTGCCGCCCACTTCCTTCAACTGGCTTTCAGGACCTTCTGCCTCCAGCCAATGGTAATGCGCTGTGAGGATCTCAAGGTCCTCACAGGGCAATACCACAGGCGGGAGGTCCCGCAGCCCTTTGAAGGAAGCAGTCGGCAAATGCAAGCATGCCGCCCGCAGAGAACATTTACACAGCTGAAGTTTGCCTTCTAGTCTATTTCCTCAGTGGAGCATGGTAAGCATTATTTTGAAAGCGGATAGCGCCGGGGGTGGGAGGGGAGATTGCTGCCAGACATAAAATTTTATTTTGGAAGGGGGAAAACAAGGGTGCGTATTATACATAGGCACTCTTGTTTTCCCCTAAATCTTGGATATAATATGCACCTGTGTATTATACACAGGTACGTATTATACCTGAGATTTTACGGTAATTATTTTATTATGGCTATAAAAGATATTAGATACAAAATATGACAGCAAATCAACACACATAATAGGATAATTACATAACCCAAGAATATGAAGAGTATATACATAAGCTAATTAGATAATGCTTTGCATAAAGAAAATTGTTACATACCAATCACCAATCAGTCTTGTCTTGTGGTATCAAATACCTCTCTCTGTTCACTACTAAAATCGTTGGTCAGCCTTAGTCTTATATATCTTGTGTGAGGCTGACCCAACCAATCACTACAAAATGTTATGCATAAGAAATGTCATACAAAAGATTTAGGACAAGAAGTTGTACATTTGGGGAAGTTGGGACAATGATAATTGCTCATTGTCTGAGCTATAAGTCTTCAAGAATATCATGCTGAATATTGTATAGATCAATATCGGACAAGAGATTACTGTACAGAAGTTGTGCATTTGGGGAAGTTAGGACAATGGTAATTGCTTATAGTCTGAACTATAAGTGTTTAAGAATATTCTAGCACTTGTTATTGTGCACGGCCTGCATGATAGATCATTGTGGTTATCCGGCTTCCCATTTTCTCTATCCTTGGACCAGGTGCAGACCTCTGCACACTGGGTTATAGGAATTTGTGGTTAGCTAGTTTCTTCCTGTTTGGCAGCGTTCTTACACTCCACACACACTAAAACATATATATATATTTTATCCTTATAATGGTAGGACAAAAGTATATATATATATATATATATATATATATATATATATATATATATATATATATATATGGCTTAAAATTGGAAGTCCTTTGTTACTAGCCAGACCTGAAAATTTACTCGTCACTGCAAACCATAACATAACGACTAGGGCTGAATTTCTACTCGCCAGGGCTAAATTTTCACTCGCTATTGGCTAGTGGCGAGTGGAAATTTTGAGCCCTGTATATATATATATATATATATATATATATATATATATATATATACACTAGTGTAAAAGCCCATGTACACGTGCCAAAGCCTGTGCGATGTTAACCCTTTGAGTGGCAGAGGGGTACGCAATGCATTGCTTTGCAATGTGTTGTGTACCCCTTTGGCACTCAAAGGGTTAAGAGGCCGGTCCTGCTCTGCGTCCTGCCGCCGACACAGTCATAGAAACATAGAAACATAGAAGATTGACGGCAGAAAAAGACCACCTGGTCCATCTAGTCTGCCCTTTAGTATTCCTTTATTGTTATCTTAGGATAGATACATGTTTATCCCAGGCATGTTTAAACTGTGTTACTGTGGATTTATCAACCACCTCTGCTGGAAGTTTGTTCCAAGTTTCTACTACTCTTTCAGTGAAATAATATTTTCTAATGTTTTTCTTGATTTTTCCTCCAACTAGCCTCAGATTGTGCCCCCTTGTTCTTGTATTCAGATTCTTATTAATCACACTTCCCTCCTGAACCTTGTTCAGTCCTTTAACATACTTAAAGGTTTCAATCATGTCCCCCCTTTCTCTTCTTTCCTCCAGACTGTACATATTTAGATCTCTGAGTCGTTCTTGATAAGTTCTATGCTTTAGACCTTCCACCATTTTTGTAGCTCTTCTTTGAACCCGCTCAATTTTAGTTATATCCTTTTGCAGATGAGGCCTCCAGAACTGTACACAGTATTCCAGATGTGGTCTCACTAGAGCTCTATACAGAGGGATCACAATCTCCCTCTTCCTGCTTGTTATACCTCTAGCTATGCAGCCAAGCATACGATTTGCTTTCCCCACCGCCTGGTTGCATTGGTTACTCATCTTGAGGCTGTCAGAGATGACCACCCCCAAATCCTTCTCTTCTGAAGTCTTTGCTACCACAGAACTAGTAAAGACTGCCCGAAAGCACAGAATGCTCCCAGCACAGAACTCCCAGCATTCTGTGCGTTGGGGCAGTCTCTGCTGCACATGAGGCTTCTGACAAACATCCTAGCGAATTATTATATAGGATATATATATATATATATATATATATATATATATATATATATATATATGAAAGAGGAAAGGAAAGCACTTGCAGGATACTTAAATAGTTGATCAAAGAGTTGGTTTAATTGAATCAACGTTTCGGCCTACAATGACATTTCGGCCTTTATCAAGATTTGCACCACACAAGTGAAACAACCCTTAAATACCCTAAACACAATCCCACTTTGTAATTGGCGCCAAGAGCAGCGCCCAGTTCAAAAAAGAGCAGAACCAATCATAAGCCAGCGCAGTGCATAAATGAACATGAGTCCTAGAAACCATAGTATATAGGAAAATAACTCAGTGTGGAAAGATTAAAGCATCAGAGATGCTTTAGACTTGAGAAAGGGAGGTTCTCCCAAAAGCTTGTCAATCCATAATTCTGTTAGTCCAATAAAAAAGGTATTACAACATATTAATTTTGTTTGTTATTTTACATATATATATATATTGATCTGCAATGCGTGGTGTACCCCTCTGGCACTCCAAGGGTTATTTAATGTGGGCCTTTGGGCCTGATTAATTAAGATGAAATAGAGCAATTCTGGATAAAACCAACTGTATCATAGGGGGCAAATTAAACCCAAAATTATCATTGATTTAAATGGTGATTTTAACCCCTTGAACGCTAGAGAGGTCTCCAATGCATTGCTTCACAAAGCATTGCATTGAAAGGGTTACAAACCGTATTTTCAATCAACAGGAATTGTATCCCCGTGCCCTCCCATGCTGCAGTTGGTTTACTCCATAATTAATCAATTTAAAGGGAGCGTTATAATTAATATGTCAATATATAGTAAGGTTTTTCCCTCTGAGTAAAACAATGTTAGTCTCACTGCCGAGAGTTGTTCTGTTATTGCAGTTATTGAAGTTATTGCAGCTCAGACTTTAATCTTCTAGACGCAGTAACTCAATGACCTGAAATTGCACAGTGGCGCTATTGCTACACCTTCCTATAAAGGTTTATGGTCAACTCACCAGAGCTGTCTATAGGATGGTGTAGCAACAGCGCCACTGTGAAATTTCAGGCCATTGAGATATTGCACCTAAAAGAAATTCACGTTTGAGCTTCGATGACTTATGAATAAATCACATCTCAGCAGTGGGTGTATCCTTGTTTTACTTAGTAGGATGAACACGATTATAGATAAATGTATATATATCTATATATATCTATATATATATATATATATATATATATATATATATATATATATTTATGTTGCTATCCTGTATCTATTAAAGCGGAACTACCACCCCACCTAAAGTTGCCCCCAGAGAATTACCCATCTGGCGATTAGCTGCTCAGTAGTGCTAGTCGCCAAAATTATTACCTCGTTATAGACAATTCCTACTGCTACCGGGACTGACAGTCAGGAAACAGCGCGGACATCTTTGCATAGTGACGTCTACATGCCTGCTCTGTCATTCCCAGTCTGCTCTAGAAGGGACTGACAGCACAGGCGTGTAGACGTCACTATGCAAAGATGTCTGCGCTGTTTCCTAGCTGTCAGCCCCGGGAGCAGTAGGAATTCTCTATAACGAGGTAATAATTCTGGTGACTAGTACTACTGAGCAGCTAGTCAGCAGATGGGTAATTTTTTGGAGGAGACTTTAGGCAGGGTGGTAGTTCTGCTTTAAGGGGATAGTAATACTTAAGTATTACTAATCCCTATATTGAAGTCCTATTAAAAATAAATGTATTGCCCCCAGTGTCATCTCTCAAATCTTTATGGTTTGAGAGATGATTGCTCCTAAAGTTGCCCTCTCCCCCCCCCCCTTCCCCGAAGTCAGCGTTGTAGCTGACTGAAGGGAAATCCAGTCATAGATCATCAGGCGGCTCTGCAGAGAGAAAATATTTCACTAAAACGGTCTTCTACGTGTGCTTGCAAACCAAACACATGTAGAAGACCATTTCAGTGAAAGTTTTCTTGTTTACTAACACACACGACAGGCTTCCCTGCAGTCAGCTAGAACGCTGACTACGGGGAAGGGGGAGGGAGAGGGCAACTTTAGGAACGATTATCTCTCAAACCATAAAAGTTTGAGAGATGACACTGGGGGCAATATATTTATTTTTAATAGGTCTTTAATATAGGGATTAGAAATACTTAAGTACTACTATCCCTTTAAGCTTAATAATTAAGGCTCCTTTAAGTGTTTATGGTAATGATATCTTGATTTATGTATTCATTAAACAAACTCATCCCTTCTCCCCTGCTTAGGTTGCCCCCAAACCCCCTCAAGATAAACCACAAAGTGACATGAGAAATTCTTTACGGGAAAAGCAGAAGCCCCTCTTACAGTTGTTCCAACCTAACTTCATCCCCCCTCCCCCAGATGTACAGGCCCCTTGTCTGAGGTCCCCAACGCTGGAAGGTGAGGAATGACTGCCCACTTAACCCACATACCCGAATCCTAAAAGCGTACCCATTTCATTCATAAAAACATATCATTTTCCTGCGAGTGTGCTTTCTCCTGGGAGGTTTTTCATTCAAAGATTTTTAAGTAAATTAAAAAAAAAAGTTTAACTTAAACGCAATTTTCTACTGAAGTCACCAGGTGGTGCTGTGGCTAAAAAAAAAGTGTTTCACCTGTAATTACTTTGAAATGAAAAATCTCCCAGAAACGGCAGTACCCTTTCTTTGACTGCAGGAAAAGCCATATAACATATATAATTTATTCGTAAGAAAATGTTACTGTTCCTTTAACTCTTTGAGTGCCGAGGGACATCCAACACATTGCAAAGCAATGCATTGGATACCCCTCTGGCACTCAAAGGGTTAAACTTTTAAGGACAAGATGGGCGTGCAGTGCATTGCTTTCTCCTCTGGTTCTTAAAGGGACAAGCACTCTGTTTCCTTCTCCAATTACATTAGCTTGTGCTCACACCAGAGGTTGGATTTACATACAACTCTGTAATGCAGCCAAGCAGGGCTGGATTTCGCAATAGGCAGAGCAGGCAACTGCTTAGAGCTCCATATTTTGAGCTCAGTGCCTCAGCTGTGCTGGCCACACCCACATTCTGAATAGAGGGTGTGGCCAGACTAATCTCGGTGTTCCTGCACCAGTTTTATACCCCTTACAGGCTATTAAGCAACCAAGGCATTAAAGCTTTTTTTAAGTCCTTGCTTGTTATAGGCCAAGGGTATTTTCTGCCTGACGAAAAAATTGATGGGACTGGAGGCGGGGTATGTGAGAAAAGGGGTGTGTGGCCATGGGCAGAGCTAAGTGCACCTAGAATGCCTTTCCTAGGGGTACTTGGGATGTAAATCCCGCCCTGCAGCCGAGCTCTTAGACCGTCTCATGTCCATCTCCTTTATTCTTCATAGGATCCCGCCTCCAGCCCAATCATTCACTGACTGGCATAGAAAATTCATAGTAACATACATATTGGTGGTTCACCCAGTTTGCCTTTTCCTGTGTAATTAAAATAGACAATCTTACCTGTTAGAATAGATTTCCATGACAGATCGTTTTGGATTCCCTTACAGTGTTAGTCCAATCTATGCTGGGAGACAGTTCCATGTGTCTACCACCCTTTCTGTAAAATATAACTTATACACATTCCTACTCTTCCTAATGGGAGATCTAGACTTGCCTAGGTGATTCCTACTCTTCCTATTGGGAGATCTAGACTTGCCTAGATGATTACTACTCTTCCTAATGGGAGATTCGGCCTTGCATAGGTATTCCTACTCTTCCTAGTGAGAGATCTAGACTTTCCTAGGTATTCCTACTCTTCCTAATGGGAGATCTAGACTTGCCTAGGTGATTCCCACTCTTCCTAATGGGAGATCTAGACTTGCCTAGGTGATTCCTACTCTTCCTAAGGGGAGATCCAGCCTTGTCTAGGTGGTTCCTACTCTTCCTAATGGGAGATCTATCCTTGTCTAGGTGATTCCTACTCTTCCTAATGGGAGATCTATCCTTGCCTAGATGATTACTACTCTTCCTAATGGGAGATCCAGCCTTGTCTAGATGATTCCTACTCTTCCTAATGGGAGATCCAGCCTTGTCTAGATGATTACTACTCTTCCTAATGGGAGATCTGGCCTTGCCTAGATGATTACTACTCTTCCTAATGGGAGATCCGGCCTTGTCTAGATGATTACTACTCTTCCTAATGGGAGATCTATCCTTGCCTAGATGATTACTACTCTTCCTAATGGGAGATCTGTCCTTGCCTAGGTGATTCCTTCTCTTCCTAATGGGAGATCTAGACTTGCCTAGGTGGTTCCTACTCTTCCTAATGGGAGATCTGTCCTTGCCTAGATGATTACTACTCTTCCTAATGGGAGATATAGACTTGCCTAGGTGATTCCTACTCTTCCTAATGGGAGATTCGGCCTTGCCTAGGTGATTCCTACTCTTCCTAATGGGAGATTCGGCCTTGTCTAGGTGGTTCCTTCTCTTCCTAATGGGAGATCTAGCCCTACTTAGGTGGTTCCTACTCTTCCTAATGGGAGATCCAGCCTTGCCTAGGTGGTTATTACTTTTCCTAATGGGAAATGCGGCCATGCTCATATATTTCTGTTACTCTCTCGTTCTTAGGACGCTCTCTTGATGGAGATAATTCCATGAAGTCCACTCTCATTAAACACACGGCAAGTGTGTTCTTCTCGTACACTGATGTAAACTGGAGACTGTATGCGCGGAAGGAGGTAACTCGTAGTACACAGGCATTTACACTACACAAACTACCGGTCTACCAACACACTTTTCTATCTTTGCTATTATACTGTTTTGTGTATAGTCATAATGTCTTGGAAATCAGGATCTAGCGCTAAGTATTTAAAGGAACGCTGCCTAAAAATAACCCTTTGCGTATCTTACTATATGGCCAGAAAATTGTAATGGCCGCTAAGAATGTTACCCTTGCACCTTGGTAGAAGGCATAACTAGGTTGATGTACTAAGATATGAGCAATACGTTGGTGACCTCTAGTGTTCAAGGGGTTAAAAGCCCTCATTTTTAATCAAAAGGAATAAGGCATTTTTTTTATTCATTCCCTACTGCACATTTGGTTTGAACCAGAATTACTTCAGTTCTTCTTAGTACATCACCCTCAAACTCTTCACCCAGTTCTAGAAGTCTCGTCTCTGTTGTGCCTTGTCTCTGTTGGCCATCTTGACCACGAGCATTGGCCACGTAATTTTTAAATTCTATCAGTGTGAAGCAGGCAGAGTGTATGAGTCAGGAGAAAATGCCAATACTGTAGTGAGTGGAGTTTGACGTCTGGGGTGGAGATGCTCTAAGGTGTGATAAGGAGGTGATAAAGAGAAGATGACTTCACCAGTGATATAATTTCTCCAGTTCCTGTTACTGTATGGAATCTATACACTAAGATCTATCTTTCCCAATTGTAAAATCTTAGTGCATTGGCTCCATAGAATAGCACAGGAACTGGAGAAGTGATATCACTGGAGAAGACATCTCAACTTTATCACACCTTAGTGCATCTCTGCCCCAAGGAATTCTGTTAGCAAGAAACATGACACCTCTGTGGACACGACATCCAGGAATTATTGAAGGCATTAACTGTTGAATCATGGTGCAAGAGTAAAATTAACCGTGGGCATTAGGATTCTATGACCATAATAGAAGATGTAAGTGTTCTAATCTCTTTTTTCCCTGTAGCTATTTTATCCGAAAGAGAAGTTCACTCACCCATACTACCTGAACCTCCTGTGTGAGCAGGTGAGGAGAAGGGGGAGAGGGGATATCATGTTTTCTGGGGCCCAATGTGGTTCCTAAATATGGAGTATGAAAAGGATGATATTCTGGATCACTGGTAGGCAATGTTAAGTACTCCAGGGGGGTTATGCTGTAAGGTGTGATAGGTGATAAAGTGGAGATGATTTCTCCAGTTAAATCACTTCTTCAGTTCCTATGTTATTATATGGAGTCTATGCTCTAAGATCTGCAAACTTGGAGAAATCTTAGAGCATTGGCTCCATAGAATAACATAGGAATTGGAGAAGTGATAAACTGGAGACGTCATCTCCACTCCCCCCAGCTGTTGGAGAATACATCTGCCATCATCCCCAACCAGCCAAAGGTTAGTTAGGGGTGATGGGAACTGTAGTCCCCAACAACTGGTGTATCGAAGGTTACCTACGCCTAGTATGAACTGTTGGGTTCTACCCTTGGAATCTTCAGATGGACTCCATTTGAGTGTTGGGATCATGTGACATTTGGGAACAGTCTTAAAGGGATAGTAATACTTTGTTTTATCTTTATTTTATTTTGTAGGCATTAAAAAAACATGAAGAACGATATACTTCTTATCTCTCAAACCTTTATGGTTTGAGAGATATTCACAAGCAAAGTTTCCCCTCCCGCCCCTTATACCTAGTGTAAGCCATCTCTTCTCAGATGTGGAATCCAGTGCATAGACCAGACTGATAACAGCAGGGGACAATCTTCTTCCTATGAGAACAATGAAAGCCCTGCCCCCCCTTGACAAGTTTTTCAGGTATTTCCCTTATCTTAATTGAAGATTGTCCCTTTCTGCAGTCTACCTGGGCACCTCCCTTCTGATCTGGCTGAACAGTGTTACATCAGTAAAAGGGGCGGGAGGGGGATACTTTGTCATTGAATTACTCTTGAACTACAACTCTGACAGTATTGAAATAACACTCTCCAAAGTCCAAATACTATGATGATTAATTAGAGCTGCTTTTATTATGAAACATTACTATCCCTTTAATGTTGAAGTTAGAAAACAATGTGAGTACAGTGTGTGTAAGGGTGGGGTTTGGTTAGGGTGAATTATGGTTTCACTGTGGGGTGGGCATCTTTATGAATGCTAGGGTCACTGTGGCATAGGGATCAGTGTGAATGCTGGGGTCACTGTGGCATAAGGATTAGTGTGAATGCTGGGGTCACTGTGGGTGGGGACTTTTTTGTTAGCACAGGGTCACTGTGGGGTGAACAAGGGTCACAGTGATGGGGATCAGTTTGAATGTTGGGATCACTGTGAGATGGGGATCAGTATGAATGTTGGGGTCACTGTGGAGTGTAATCAGTGTGAACATTGAAGTCACTGTGGGGATCAGTGTATTTCATGAGATCACTGTAGGCTGTGGATCAATGTGAGTGTTGGGGTCCCTGTGGGGCTGCATCAGTGTAGGTCATGAGATCACTGTAGGCTGTGGATCAATGTGATTGTTGGGGTCCCTGTGGGGCTGGATCAGTGTGGACCATGAGATCACTGTTGGGTGGAGATCAGTGTAGGTCATGAGATCACTGTAGGCTTTGGATCAATATGAGTGCTGGGGTCCCTGTGGGGCTGGATCAGTGAGGACCATGAGATCACTGTTGGGTGGGGATCAGTGTGACTGTTGGGGTCCCTGTGGGGCTGGATCAGTGTGGACCATGAGATCACTGTTGGGTGGGGATCACTGTGAGTGTTAGGGTCTCTGTGTTGTTGGATCGGTGTGAACGGGGTCACTGTGGGGATTAGTGTGATCACTGTGAATGTTGTGGTTACTTTGGAGTGAAGATGATGGTAGTGTTACTACTGGGGACGATGTGGGGTTTGGATAAGTGTGTACTTGGGGGTCACGGAGGTTGAGTTCATAGTGAGACCAATAGTGGGACTGACTGGATGTCACTGTGAGTGGCTTGGGTCAATTTATAGAAGGTTCTCTGACTCTTTGGTCTCTCCAGATAATTCGGGACACGTTCTCAGACTCTGGGTTCAGACTGACACGGGACGAAAGGAAGAAGATGAGAGATTTCCTCAGTGAGTGGGAGGTGAAGACCACCTCAAATATTATTTAAAAAAAAAAATAAAGAATAGAAAAACAAGCTTAGGAAAATATATATTACTAGTTGAAGAACCCATTACATGGGCCACAGTGCCACTGTCAGCACAGTGGCCTGTCCTACGGCTAGTCACCGCTCAGAAGCATCGCGTTTTAGCTCTTTAGAGCCATTACAGAGGAGATATTTCCATGTACATATTAGACTGATCCGTCCCAAAAGGGCGGACCAGTTCCAAAATGACAGGCAAGTACCCCCTGCATGGGAACACCAGCTAACCTCCAACTAGGGTGACCACATTTCCCTTCTGCCATTCCGGGACGTGGTCACCCTAGTTGCCCCGTCAGTTACCTTAAGTCCCTGGTGGTCTAGCGGCGTGGAAAGTGCTCTGTGCCTCCTCCGGCACAGAGCTGAAGCTCCCGCGCGCTGTGCTCAGTAATGCAGAGCGCTGGGAGATGATGTCATCTCCCAGCGCTCTGTATTACTAGAGCGCTTGCCTCCAGGTAAGCTGCATTGCCGCCCTGGATGTCAGCCTGCAAGCGGTGTGTCATATCATGGACGCCGCGAGCGGCGTCCATGATGTGACACACCACTTGCAGGCTGACATCCAGGGAGGCTTGGCTTCATTCCGGGACACTTCATTGTCCCGGTTGAAGGGGACCCGGGACGCGGGACATAGCCCTGAAATAAGGGACAGTCCCGGACGTTCCGGGACCCGTGGTCACCCTACCTCCAACATCTAAAATGTACATGGAAATTTCTCCTCTGTAATGGCACTAGAGAGCTAAAACGTGATACTTCTGAGTGGTGACTAGCCGTAGAACAGGCCATTGTGCTGCTGTTCATTCCCAGAAGCCTCTCACATTTTGTATGCTATTCTGAATACTCTTAGGGGGTCTCCCTAAGAATGAAGGGCAATCCAGACGTGGACCCCTTGCTCTCACTGCCTAGGCAATCAACTGCACTCTCCCGATGAGACCAGACAAGGTTGAAATGTACATTGGGGTTAGCTGGTGTTCCCGTGCAGTGGGGTCTTGCCTGTCATTTTGGAACTGGACCGCCCTTTTGAGCTGTATTAGTCTAATATGTATGTGGAAATTTCTCCTCTGTAATGGCACCAGAGAGCTAAAATGTGATGCTTCTGAGCTAGGGTTGCCACCTTTTTTTCAAAAAAATACCGGCCATGGCATTCCCTCCATAGACTTAACATTGGACAGGAGCCAATTTTTTACCGGCCTGCCGGTAAAATACCGGCTGGGTGGCAACCCTATTCTGAGCGGTGACTAGCCGTAGGACAGGCCATTGTGCTGTTGTTTATCCTCAGAAACCTCTCACATTTTGTATGTTAGAAGAAGGGTAAGCAATCCTGTTGGGGACTACAGCTTCTATCATGGGATGGTGAGATTTGTAGTATTCAACCTCGGGGACCCCACTCCTACAATATTCGTTTAAGCATTTCCTTGCTAGACCTCAAATTAATGAGTTGGAGGCTTACTCAATTTAATTCACCTATTTGTTTTCTAGCAAGGAGATCTTTAACCCCTTAAGGACCGGGGAATCCGCACCGCGACCCGACTGAACGACCACGGAGCTATTTTTTTTTTGCTCTGTTGTGTTCCAGACTCCCCGAACGGCGTGCAGCCACGGGGGGAGCCCGGAATTCGATGACGGTCATAGTACATCATCAGTCGTTAAGTCAAATCGACCCTTGACGTACTATGACCGTCAAGGGTCATTAATAGGTTAATGTGGTACTTCCACTTTAAGGGGCCATTAAGATTTTCAGGCCATAGTAAATTAAGTGATGATTGTGGTGGTGGGGTGTATAATTAGGATGTGTTAGTGCTTATCTGAAACTCAGATCTGTAAGTGGTTCCAGAGGAGAGGCCTAAAAAATCCACTGGTGCAGGTTGACTTGAGGCTTTTCACATGCTGAGTATATGTTACTCAGATGTGTTCTTGGTAAAGCATACCTTCCAACATTTTAAATGGCCAAAGAGGGACACAAAGGGTTAATATCTCCTAAAGTAGGACACTTGGGAGGTATGGCCCCTAATATCTCCTAAAGAGGGAGACTTGGGAGGTACATACCCCTACTATCTCCTAAAGAGGAACACTTGGGAGGTATGGACCTTAATATCTCCTAAAGAAGGAACACTTGGGAGGTATGGACCTTAATATCTCCTAAAGAAGGACACTTGGGAGGTATGGACCCCTAATATCTCCTAAAGAGGGACACTTGGGAGGTACGGACCCCTAATATCTCCTAAAGAGGGACACTTGGGAGACATGGACCCCTAATATCTCCTAAAGAGAGACACTTGGGAGGTATGGATCACTAATATCTCCTAAAGAGGGACACTTGGGGGATACAGACCCTAATATCTCCTAAAGAGGGACACTTGGGAGGTATGGACCCTAATATCTGTTAAAGAGGCACACTTGGGAGGTATGGATTCCTGATATCTCCTAAAGAAGAACACTTGGGAGGTATGGACTCCTAATATCTCCTAAAGTAGGACACTTAGGAGGTATGGACCCCAAATATATCCTAAAGAGGGACACTTGGGAGGTACGGACCCCTAATATCTCCTAAACGGGACACTTGGGAGGTGTGGACCCCTAATATCTCCTAAAGAGGGACACTTGGGAGGTACGGACCCCTAATATCTCCTAAAGAGGGACACTTGGGAGGTATGGGAAAGCTCAGTATATTAGTAAGGAAGAGCCTCCTAGGTGTTCTTCACCAGCTGTCTCTCTCTGACCACAGCTGAGTTTCACGTGGGGACAGATGCCAACTCCATTACTGAGGAGTCCATCAAGAAACGTATCGTGATCGCTGCCCGGGACAACTGGGAGAATTACTTTTCCCGCCTCTTCCCAGTCAGGGTGAGTAAATGGAGATATTGATCACAGTGCGTGTGTGGAATTCCTTTATTGTTGGGTTCTATAGAATGTTCAGAAGAAAAGCGGGGGAGTTCTGCGGCAGTCAGTTTGCTCTATAGGAGAGAACTAAAAATTCCAATAATCCCCAATGATTTCAATGGGGTTTTTAACCCCATGAATGCTAGAGAGGTATGAAGACTTCTCTAGCATTCAGAGGGTTAAAATCCCAGTTGAAATCAATGGGAATTTTTAGTTCTCCCCTATAGTGCAAATGGTTCGCTCCAGAACTCCTCCACTTTTCTTTTGAATATACGGTTAGTTTTACTTTACTGACAGCAGCAGAGGAAGGAGATAACATTCTTAATCAGTCAAGGATGTTATCTCCCTGGAGGCGGACATGACAGATGCTGACTGTTTTTTTTTTTTTTAACTGAAGTGAGAGCCTCCTTAACTCTTTAAGATCCAGAGGGGTACCCACCTTATAGCAATGCATTGTACACCCCTCTGTTCTTTAACCCCTTGATTGACTGAGAGGTACTGGCACTCAAAGGGTTAAACTGTGATGATTCCCAGGTCCAGCCAGTGGATCATGAGATCCTGTCCTGTCCGTCTCTATGGCCATAGCATCTGGGACTGATTGAAGACATTATCTCTTGAACAAAGGCACAAGAGCAGGATTCATAGGGGCCAGTAGGTTTTTCTGGCCATTACAGGAGAGGGCTGGCCTGGGGGTAGCGGGGCAATTGCCTCCTGGGCCAGTCATATGTCTGGGTTGGTGGGCCACTGCTTCACTCAATCTCTTACCTGCTGCTGTAAATGGAGTTACAGTAGTGATACCACAGAGCTTACAATTGAAATGGAGCTACACCAATGATACCATAGAGCTACAATGCAAGTGGATCTACACTAGTATCATAACCCACTTCCCTTGTGAGCGCTATGGTATCACTAGCTTTTACTTCAAGTGCAATCTCTGTAGCTCCATTTCAACTGCTGGTGAGATAGCTCAGTGGTAAATTCCCTGATTATGAAGCCTATATTCAACCTCAGGGTTGCAGGTTCGAATCCTGGCAGGGTCAACTTAGCCGTTCATTCTTCCAAGGTTGATAAATGAGTACCGTTGATTGGGTAATAATAGCACCTATTATTTCAGCTGCCGATTTGGTTAATTCCGAGAGCGTGCGCTGACATCGCTTTGAGTCCCACTGGGAGAAAGGTGCTATATAAATACTAATTATTATTATTAACTGTGAGCTCTGTGGCATCATTTGCCTTACTTCACAATATTAATGCCAATTTTAAAAATTAACAAAAGAGGTGGGCTGAGAGAGTGGGCTTGAACAATAGTAGAAATGGGCCACTTGATTGTATGTGCCCCCCAGGCCACGTTACCAGCCCTTCCCTGGGCCATTGTGTACTTGTCTGTCTCTGTGACGTTCCGCGGCCCAGAGCGTCTCATGACAATGAGGTGCAACGATCCCCGTTGTTTGTTGCAGTTAGAGGACGACTCAGACTTTCTCCTTCTTGGTGTTTCTCACCGGGGGATCCGGCTCGTGAAGGACGTGAATGCAGCCGGAATCCAGCAGAGGCACTTGAAGACTTTGTGCAGCTACAGGTGAGGTGAAGGGAGGAGGAGAACTGGGAAGAAAGAATAAGGTCTTGTTCTCAAGGGAAATTTTCTTGCAACAGCGATTAGAGCAGAATAGATATAAAAGATGGCAGGACCGTTAATAAGGGGGCAGGCCTAGGTACTGCCTTCTTTCCTTCTGAGTTGGGGAGTGTGAATCCACCGAGCTAACAGATGAGGTGGGCTGGCCGTCTCCTGTGTGGTGTAAAAGTAGGGGCAGGTAGAGTAAAATAAGTGATAAAGGGAGAAGCTATAATAATTAATAGACGACTGTAGGCCTGTGGGTTGTTCTTACCTTTTTGTTCTACTTTTCATGGGGAAGAGGAGGAGATGGTTCTTTCTCCTAGGATGAAGAAATGGCAAATGCTTTGGAACCTTTAAGGCAGTGGCGTAACTATAGGGGTCCCAGGGGTCGCACCTGCGACCGCTCGTGCACTCCAGGGGCCCAGCCTCCCCCTGTGACCCCTTCGCCTGGTGCCCGCAATCTCCCGCCGGCTCTCTAGTAATGCAGAGCACTGGGAGATGACATCATCTCCCAGCACTCTGCATTACTAAGAGGACCGCGTGGGAGCTCCAGGTAGGAGATGGGGGCATTGTGGAGGGGGTCAATGTGGTCAGGGGGGCCTGTGGCATTTCTTTTACCAGGGCCCGGAGGCTTCTAGTTACGCCTCTGCTTTAAAGGATCAGTAAACTTTTTTTTATGAAAAATATATATTGTAGGGATTTTCTTACTGAGTAAAATAAGGGTACTCCCACTGCCGAGAGATTTATATTTCCAGAGTTATTACAGTTTAAACCCATGTTTTTTTTTACATTAGCAGTCCCTCTAGTGGTCAAATTCTAATTAGATTTCCTGTTAGATTCTAATGGAGAGGAAAGTCAGAAAAGTCAGAGACATACAGTTCTCCATAGAATGTGATAGAAACTGCCTGTCACATCCTGTCAGTTAGAACTATCAGGAAGTAAACACACAGTAAATTCACTTCCTGTCAGTTAGAACTATCAGGAAGTAAACATAGTAAATTCACTTCCTGTCAGTTAGAACTATCAGGAAGTAAACACAGTAAATTCACTTCCTGGTTATTTAAACTGCTATAAATTTTGAATAAAACATCTGACAGCAATGGGAGTGACCTTGTTTTATTCAGCAGGAAATGCTCTATAAAATATGTGTCTTCATTAAAAAAAAGTTTACTGCTCCTTTAAGGTATCAATGCCCATACTCTTCTTCTACCACTCCCTCCTCAAGAAATAAATAGCACAGCATACAGAAGTAACAACATGGACAACCATGTAGGTGGCAAATAAAGAGGTCACAGCTTTATTAAGTGGGTTTGACCTAGTTAAGGGACCCAGTAAGATCCTAACTCCTGTCACTAGTGCCGCCTTTTATTCCCTAAATCCCCTCCCCTTTCGCTCACCTACTTCCTAACCTGCCCCCTTCTTTCTTGCCACCAGGGAGGGAGGCCATCCTTTGTCCCACAAGTAGGGTGACCACATGTCTCGGATTGCCCGGGACAGTCCCGGATTTTAAGTGTATGTCCCTTGTCCCGGGCAGCCTCCTTCTGGGACAATAAAAAGTCCCTGAATGAAGACTACAGAGCACAGATATATATTGCCTACTGTGACAGAAAGTGATGTCTCTGTTGGGCTACAAGAAAATGGCTTTCAGAGAGAGCTCAAACATTAGAGAACTGAGCCTTGCACTGCAGCTCCCGATTGATGCCCATTAGTGATGATCGAGCACCCCGATGCTCTGGTGTTCGGGTGCTCTGGCCGAGCGCCCCCGGAGGCTCGAGTGCTCGGCCGAGCACCCGAGCCCCATTGAAGTCAATGGGAGGACTCGAGCATTACACCAGGCACCCCCTGCTCTGATGAGGGGAGGGTGCCTGGTTCATAGGAAAAGGTCAGAAAATGATGGAAACACCACAGAAATGGTTCAGGGACAGCATAGGGAGGATGTCTGGATGCATCTTGGACTCCAACGTCGCTGCTGGGAACGATGTTTCGCCCGTAGTATGCCATTTTTACAGACTGACCGTAAAACACACAAAAAGGAAGATAAAAACTAATCTGCGGCTAGGCACACTAAACAATATGTGACGCTAATCTGCGGCTAGTCACACTAAACAATATGTGACGTTAATCTGCGGCTAGGCACACTAAACAATATGTGACGCTAATCTGCGGCTAGGCACACTAAACAATATGTGACGTTAATCTGCGGCTAGGCACACTAAACAATATGTGACGCTAATCTGCGGCTAGGCACACTAAACAATATGTGACGCTAATCTGCGGCTAGGCACACTAAACAATATGTGACGCTAATCTGCGGCTAGGCACACTAAACAATATGTGACGTTAATCTGTGGCTAGGCACACTAAACAATATGTGACGCTAATCTGCGGCTAGGCACACGAAACAGAATGTGACGCTAATCTGCGGCTAGGCACACGAAACAGAATGTGACGCTAATCTGCGGCTAGGCACAGTGAACGGAATATGTGACGTTAATTTGTGAATTTGCACACTAAACAGAATGTGACAATAATCTATGGCTAGGCACACGTTTAAAATGGCCCTTTTTGTCGCTGCGTTGTAAAATAATTGGCCCTGTGCACCTAACAGAATATGTCAGCTTGTCACTGCACTGTGAAATATTTGTCCCTGTGCACCTAGTACAATGTCACCTTAGAACATGTCCCCTCCCACAAAAAAATGAAATTCTGCCACCCCCCAAAAAAATTAAATGCTGCCCCCACACACAACAGTCCTAAAAAGGACTTTTGGGTCTTGAAAGAGTTTCAACAATTTTATTCTCCCTACACTGACTTCCTGTGCATCTAGTATTATATGTCACCTTACTAATATCACCCCCACAGAAAAAAAGGAAATTGTGCCCCCCCAAACAAAATATAAATGCTGCCCCCACACACAACAGTCCTAAAAAGGACTTTTGGGTCTTGAAAGAGTGCCAACACTTTTATTCTCCCTACACTGACTTTCCCTGCCTGAGCGCATCTCTCCCTGGCTAAGAATGAGCCGAACTCGCGCGTCGGGTGCTATACAGCACCCGATCACGGGTTCTGGCCAGCCAATCAGTGTAATGCCAGCAGCCAACATGGCTGCTGGCATTACACTGATGTCAGAGCCTCCCCGCACGTTTATTGGCTGCGCAGCAGCCGCGAAACGTGCGGGGAGGAGACCCGAACATGGCGGGCGAGCACATGCGGTACTCATACGAGTACCGCCATGTGCCGAGCAGAGCGATGCTCGAGCCGAACCGAGCTTCGGCCGAGCATGCTCGCTCATCACTAATGCCCATATCATTTTGTGTTTTAGTGTAATGCAACTCTAAGGCTTTAGGCTTGATGTATGTTTTCTTGTAGTCCACAACAGGCATCGCTTTCTGTCAGAGCAGTCAGTTGGCAGTTCTCCCTCTAGTGTTCAGAACTCTGTGGTGCGCTCTTCTCTCCGCATTGTCCCTGAATGGCAGAAATTAAATGTGGTTACCCTACCCACAAGGCATCCCCCAGAAGAAGACGAAGAAGAAAGCATGGCCTAGTACCTTATGATGGCCTCTGGGTTCATTAATGTTAAAGCTTACCTTGGTTTCAGCGCCATCTACAGGCGCGAGGCTTCAAGCATGCAACAGGCCTCTGTTTTATGTATGTATATATATATATACAGGTAGCGCAAATATGGAAGGTGGAGGAAAAATGCTGTCCCAGCCGCTAGAACCAATAATCCTTGCTTGTAGATTATAAAGAAAGTCAAAAATATTTACAATAGTGTTCTGTGCTCAGGACAAAAAACATCCGGATCGACCAAAGAGCATATCAAAGGCAAATATACCCTAAAACTCTCCCAAATCTCCTCATAGACAAACTATACTGTATAATAAAGGCAAATAAGACATACAAAAATTGCACAAAAATCCGATTTATATTGCTATATAATTACAATGGATCATACGGTAAATCATGCGTCCACTATAACCGTATATATCAAATATACACACTCCATAAAATCTGCTCAAAACAAATATAATAATTGAAGGGATCTCTATATTACCAAGCCTCAGGTGTATCTGTACCCATGAAGTATGGTCTCAAGGTCCCCAAATTTATTCTATCTTGTATATAACCAAAAGTGGATATATACCACCCTGAACACTAGGTGGTATGTATATTTATTTACTATTGTAAATATTTCTCTGTTTTATGCATTTGCTTCCTGTATTCTCCTCCTACCAACTTTCTCCTACCTGAAAGGTAGGTGCCGGCAGTCCCTTCGGTCAGCCTGCCTTTTTTGTCGCTGCACGGAATCACGTGGGGTATGCTGTACCCGTACCCATGAGGCACGGATAAAGTAGGTAGGAGGAGACTACAGGAAGCAAACACATAAAACAGAGGCCTGTTGCATGCTTGAAGCCTCGCGCCTGTAGATGGCGCTGAAACCAAGGTAAGATGTAACAGTAAATGAACCTTCAACCATTTTATTGTTTCTTTTCTGGGGTAGAACACACGAATGGCTTTTGCAGCTACTGTTTTCATAGCTCTTAGAGCGCCAGCAATGACTTAAAATGGTCTTCTACTGACCCTATAGAATATCACCTCTTTAAATCACTGGAAATTTGAGGATTTTTTTTTAATTCACATACCTCCCCATGAAGCATTTGGTTTGCCCCAGAAATGCTCATCGTCTGCTGTCTATATGAGGCTGGGATTGGCAATGTGAGGCCTTCCAGACAGACTACAAATCCCATCATCCTTTGCCAGCCAAGGTTTAGCTGAAGATGATGGGATGTGTAGTCCATCAACCTCTACAGAGCCTCATGTTGCTCATCCCTGGTTCACTACCTGTATATCCACACCTGGGAACTTTCTGGATCTGCTCCGGACATGCTGGTTTTCAGAGTTAATTATTAGGTCCCCAGGGAGAGCAGCTGAGGTAACCACCTCTACTTCTGCAACCATTCTGCCTTGTTCCCCACCCATTTACAGGGCATACCCGCCTCCCCTCCTCCCAATCCTGCCTACCTTGATCATGCCTCACCCACCGTGACGGATACCTGTACTCAGAATGAGTAGCTGTGCTTCCTTAACCCAGGACACTCAGGATCTCATCCAATCAGGAACCTGGATCATATCGCCATTCACCCAGTCACTTAGGCAAGACTCAGTGTAGGGTGAACACACTCTGGATACAGCAAGCTTTACCCTGAGCATCACACAACACCAGTGTCTTAGGGTTAGAATAACAACTGCCTTTATTGGAACAAACCACACATATTTATACACAAAACCTACATTGAAATGCATGGTCAGGCAGGATACAATAGGTAAGTCACAGGGATAATATAATCACAATATACAAGCCAAAGGGCCAACAACAGAAGGTCCCATCAATTACAATAACACAGACATGATTGCATTACTACACAAAAGGCGAGCAACAAATGGTACAACACAATACAAAGGGCCAGACGTGATTAGGTTAACATACCACAGGGGGTCTCAGTACAGTTCACAGACCTACAATGACTGCAGTGGCTACAATACACACAGAGCTTGGGTGACGGTGAACAGTGAAACAAAAGGCTTGAGGGAATGCAATGTACATTTGCAGCATCCTTGGCCAAACTCAAATACTTAACCCCTAACAGCCCAGTCCCCTGAAAGCAGGCTATTATTTTTAGTCCTTTTGGCATAGCTGTCCTCCAATATAACATCCCCAAGTTCTACATAGCTTGCGACAGTGGGCTGGCAATCCGTACGCCTAGACAGGGGTTGTTTTAGGCATGGCAGAAATGTCCACAGTTCCTTGGTGTTCCTGGGTTAGCAGTCTCAGTGAATGTCAGCCTGTTTGGCATAATGGTCCTCAGTAGTTGGTGAAGCGTGGTGCTCACCAGGTCAATAATCCAGAGTTGCCAAAAACAGGGAATAGGTCCGGTTCCCGTGACATCCACAATACAACATAAATCTCTTTTGCTCTCCCACCCCCTGATCCTTATTGGAACTCCAGGGTCTGGAACAAAAAGATTCCTAGGTTATGTGTACAAAATCCTCTTTGCTTTTGTGTTCCTAGTTTTGCAGACATTCTCTCGCTGGACATGCAGGGATCCAGAAGCCTTCGGTTCTGTCTGCGCACTGAGGAGATCCTGCTGCACTCCGATAAAGCAAAATCTGCCAAGGTCTTGGTGGAGATGTTCATGCAAGAGCTAGTCAAGGTGACAATGAGGCAGGCATGGGGATGGATACACAGTTATCATTACCCGGAATGGCAGTGATTAATTCCTTCTTTTATTAACCCAGGATTCGAATCACGTGATTGCATTGCGAAGTTACATCACTGATGACAAAAGCCTCCTCCAGTTCAAAAAGGGTGACATCATTAAAATTCTGCCAATGGATGGGCTGCAGCCAGGTATATTCATGGGGCGAATGGATGCACCTGATTGATACTGGATTGTGATACAATAAAGATAAAAGAGATCGCTACTCAATGACTATCTGTATTAAAGGAAACTCCTTTCACAGAATGTGACTACTCACCACGGCAACTGCCGCTGCGGATCCGGAGCTACCCCCACAGACCCGGCCACGGACTTCAGCAAACAAGAAGACACAGGAGGAGGTGCTACAACGGAACCGCCATGCTTCCCCAGCAAAGAAAAATCAACCGTATTCAATAAAACACAATTTTATTCTTTCATGTTAAAAACATCATTCCATAAATTAACGGGTTGTTAATGGACTACAAAAAGGTGGATGTGCTAGGAAACGAAGCCCCTAACACGTTTCGTGAATATATCACTTAGTCTTAGGCCTAAGACTAACATGTTTCGTGAATATATCACTTAGTCTTAGGCCTAAGACTAAGTGATATATTCACGAAACGCGATAGGCGCTTCGTTTCCCAGCACATCCACCTTTTGTAGTCCATTAACAACCCGACCCGTTAATTTATGGAATGATGTTTTTAACATGAAAGAATAAAATTGTGTTTTATTGAATACGGGTTGATTTTTCTTGGCTGGGGAAGCATGGCGGTTCCGTTGTAGCACCTCCTCCTGTGTCTTCTTGATACTGGATTGTGGGAGGGAAATACCAGGGTTTGGAGTGAATTAGGAGTGTGAAGTGATAATACTTTTGTCTATATGGACTTCATTCTATTAGTTGCTATGGCAGGGGTGTGAAGTGTGAGGCAATCCAATTGTTGCCGAACTGCAAGTACCAGCATCCTCCTCCAGCTAACAACTGGTGACGGATAATGGGAGTTGTAGATCAGCAACAACTGGACAGTTTCACATTGAATTATTGCAAACATAATATAGTGGCTCTAATTTTAATGTAAATCACAAACATAAATGTGAACAATGCCCCCACCATATTCAGAATATATAGCAGTTTTCAGTCCCAGGCAAGAATCATTGGTTAACTTGCTGGATAGGTGCAGCAAAAGAGCGTCCATATAAGCTCCCAAATGTAGCAATCTGGAACCATAGAAATTCACACACTTCTGTCCATGAAAGCAAGAAAAAAACCCAATCGTAAAATCGTTAACACTTCCTTTCATGGATAGAAGTGTGTGAATTTCTATGATTCCAGACAGTTTCACATTGACCATCCTTTCTCTATGACATGTCTACCTGGCTTACTTCCTGTTGGCCTCTGTGATGTGTCTACATGGTTTACTTCCTGTTGGCCTCTGTGATGTGTCTACGTGGCTTACTTCCTGTTGGCCTCTGTGATGTGTCTACCTGGCTTACTTCCTGTTGGCCTCTGTGATGTGTCTACTTGGTTTACTTCCTGTTGGCCTCTGTGATGTGTCTACGTGGCTTACTTCCTGTTGGCATCTGTGATGTGTCTACCTGGCTTACTTCCTGTTGGCCTCTGTGATGTATCTACCTGGCTTACTTCCTGTTGATCTTAATGATGTCTCTACAATGGTTTACTTCCTGTTAGCTGGTAAAATGTGTTTATATGGCTTATTTCCTGTTGGCCGCTGTGATTTGTCTACGTTGCTTACTTCCTGTTGATTGCTGTGGCATTTGTCTACGTTGCTTACTTCCTGTTGATTGCTGTGGCATATAGACATGGCTGACCTCCTACTGGCCAATATGACATGCCTGGATGATTTACTTCCTGTTGGCCCCTGTTATGTGTCTACCTGGCTTACGTCCTAAAGACCAGTATGAAATGTCTACATTACTGATTTCCTGTTGGCTGAGTGACCTGCTGTTGGCTGCTATGAGATGTCTACACAGCCTCCTTCCTCTTGGTTGCTATGACATTTCTACATAACTTCATGTTGGCTGCTATGATGTCTTTATGGCTTACTCACTGTTGACTGCTATGACATGTCTATATATCTTATTCACTGTTGACCACCCTGACCTCATTGCCAGATGAGGAATTTTATTCCCAGATGTTGTAGTGCCAGTATTGACGGGAAAATTGACTATATAATCTCATGATGGGAGTGGGGGATGTTGTTTTATGTTCTAAGGAGGCACATTCTTTGTTATTATCTCATTTCCTCTGTATCTTGCAGGGTGGCAGTTTGGTTCCATAGGGGGGCGTTCAGGCCTCTTCCCTTCCCACATGGTGCAGCCAGCAGCAGCTCCAGACTATTACACAGTACTGGAGAGGAAGGTGGAGAACAAGAAGGAACCTAGACTTCTGCAGAGGACCATAAGCAAGGAGGTAATGAGATTATAGCGTATGAAGGAGAGCAAGGGTGGTCAGACTGTCAGCTTTTATAGGACTACAGCTCCAATCATTCTCTCTCAGATGTTATAACACCAGCTGTAGGTGCACCATCCAATGCATGAAGGGACAATCTGTTGGTAAAGAAGGTAACCTTTGGTATCCTTTATAGCAGGGATAGTTAATTGCCAGACCTCCAGTTGTTGAGGGCCACAATTCCAATCAGCAGCAAACAGCCACTGGCCTGGCTGATGATGATGGGAGTTGCAGCCATTGACAACTAGAGGTCCTACAATTGTCTGTTCCTGATTTAGAGAACTTTGTTATGCACTAGGAAGTAAGAGGCCCCCTGGTGGTTAGAACATGAATGACCAGTATCTTATTTTGACAGAGTGTGCCAATAAGTGATATGTCAGTGGCTACCAAGACCCCATCCCCTCCTCCATTCGATGCTGCTGATTACACCATGGTAGAGTTTGCACTGAAGTATTTCCGAGAAGCTCAGACTATGTGAGTGCATAAGCATTGGGTGTATGTGTATAAATATGTATAAAAGAAAGTGTGTGTTGTAATGGGCATATGCCATCTCCTATTCACCCCATAGGCTTGGCTGGAAGGGGATGGCAGCTGAAGGGAAGAAGGCTGTTGAGTTGGTGCAATACACAAAGGTGAGAGTAAACTAAACCCCCTTCCTAAAACCTTGAGTCCTGCCCACTCACCTTATCTTTTCTCCAACTTACAATTAGGGTATTCACATGTCCTTACTGCCAATCACTGGCATGGCAGAGAGAGGCAGAGCACTTCTTATTCACTCTGTTGAGACTTTGAGGGCAGGATCATGTGACAGCACCGGACCTAGTGCTCGCTGCGCAGACTTCAGTTTCTCTAGAGCACTACAGAGTTTTAAAACCGAAAGGGAGATCTGTGCTGGGCTACAAGAAAATGGCCTCCTGCTGAGTTCTAAACACTACAGGCAGAACTGAGTCCTACAGCGCTACGAAATAAGTTGGAGCTATATAAATAAAGGATAATAATAATACTTCCAGAAACTGCATCAACATTTTTTGTAGCCTAAGGCTTGGGGCCATTTTCTTGTAGTCCAGCACAGGTGTCACTTTCTCTCATAGCAATAAACAGGAAGTTCTCGGTCTACTGTCTAGAACTCTGTTCTCTGCATTCTTCATTCCAGGCCTGTGTGTCATGGAAGGAGGTTGCCCTGGAAAGGGGACACAAATTTAACCTTATGAGTGCCAGAGGGATATGCGCTTTGCGTACCCCTCTGGCACGCAAAGGGTTAAAATCTGGGACTGTCCTGAACAATCTGGGGCACATAACTAACATATAACACTATCTTCTCCCATTCATTCTTCAGGTTCCGATTCAGGAGTCGTTGATCCATTATGCTGACAAGGAGCTGAACGAACAGGCAACTCAGAATTTCATGAGTACGTGGTGCTGTGTCTGCTCTGTGAGCCTGTCCTGGGTGGTAAATTAATCATCCCTTACTCGTCAAGAAAAATGGGTTCAATTCCGGGGAAACCAACTGCTACTGGAAACGAAAATCTCCTTTGATTTAAAAAGGGATTTAACTCCTTAAATGCAGATACATGTTGCATGTGTTGAGAACTCTCTAGCATTCAAGGAACTAACCCCCCCCCATTTAAAATGGAACTTTCACCTCAGTTCAAGATTGCATATTTGAAAACTGCATTAAAGGGGCAGTAATACTTCGTTTTATCTTTATTTTATTTTGTAGGCATTAAAAAAACATGAAGATCAATATAAGTATTATCTCTCAAACCTTTATGGTTTGAGAGATATTCACAAGCAAAGTTTACCCTCCTGCCCCTTTTACCTAGTGTAAGCCATCTCTTCTCAGATGTGGAATACAGTCCATAGACCAGACAGATAACAGAAGGGGACAATCTTCTTCCTATGAGAACAATGAAAGCCCTGCCCCACTTGACACGTTTTTCAGGTTTTTCCCTTATCTTAATTGAAGATTGTCCCTCTCTGCATTCTACCTGGGCACCTCCCTTCTGATCTGGCTGAGCAGTGTTACATCAGTAAAAGGGGTGGGAGGGGGACACTTTGTCATTGAATTACTCTTGAACTATAACTCTGACAGAATTGAAATAACACTTTCCAAAGTCCAAATACTATGATGATTAATTAGAGCTGCTTTTATTATGAAATATTACTATCCCTTTAAAAACTGCTTATATGTCATGTTTGCCAGAAGATCAGCAAATACACAGTTGAGGAGATATTCATACTTGCCATAGTCTAAAACTAGAAAAACACAGGTTTAGACGTAATGTAAGAAAGTTTTACTTCACTGAGAGGGTAGTAGATAAGAAGAACAGCCTACCAGCAGAAGTGGCAGAGGTTAATACAGTTACAGAATTTAAGCATGCATGGGATAGGCATAAGGCTGTCCTTAACGTAAGAAAAGAACAAGGGCCAAAAAGGTTTGAGGTTTTTACGGTAGGACAGTGGTTCCCAACTCCTGTCCTCAGGCCCCACTAACAGGCCAGGACTTAGGGATTTCTCTGCTAGAGCACAGGTGTGGTGATCAGAGGCTCATTCACATTGATTAACTCACCTGTGCTCTAACAAGGAAACCATCAGATCCTGGCCTGTTAGTGGGTCCGGAGGACCGGAGTCTAGAACCACTGCAGTAGGAAATTGGGCAGACTAGATGTGCTGAATGGTTTTTATCTGCCGTCAGATTCTATGTTTCTGTCATATGGTAATGTATGCCAAGTGTGATGTTTCATATGCTAATTAAGCTTTTCAGTGACATGTCATATACTAATGGGGCATTTTCAGTAACGTGTTATATGATATTAAGTTTTAAGTGATGTTTCATATGCTAGTTAGGCTTTTGTAGTAACAGGAAATGATCACTTTCACTTTTCAGTGAAACATAGTATATACTAGTGTAAACGCCTGTGTACACAGGCCAAGGTCTGGGTAATGTTAACTCTTTGAGTGCCAGAGGGGTACGCAACGCATTGCTTTGCAATGCGTTGCATACCCCTCTGGCACTCAAAGGGTTAAGCGGCCACTACCTCACTGCTCCACATGATGCAGTCTTGTGTTGCCTCACTCAGGCGATGCAATCATGCGCAGTAGAGACTGCCCGAACACGCTCAGTCTCTACTGCGCATGACTGCATCGTGACAAACATCCTAGCGAACTATTATATAGGATAGTATATATGTAGGAATATCTCCCAAAGGCAGTTTTTAATGCAGTTTTTAACCCTTTGAGTGCCAGAGGGGTATGGAATGCATTGCATTCCGTACTCCTCTGGCACTCAAAGGGTTAAATATGTAAACTTGCATGAAGGTGAGTGTACCACTTTAAATCGCTGGGAATTTGTGGGATTTTCAGGTGCCCCCTATGATGGAGTTGGTTTGCTCCTATTAACCCTTTGAATGCCAGAGGGGTAGGCAACACTTTGCCAAGCGTACCCCTCTGGCACTTAAAGGGTTAAACTTGATGAATAAGTCTCAGAGTGTATGCCAGTAATGCAGATTGTCCGTGTGTAGTTTATCTCTGTGGTAGGCAACCTTCGGCTCTCCAGCTGTTGGAGACTACATGGGAGCTGTAGTCTACAACAGCCAGTATGCTAAAATATGCCTATCCCTGGTGTATATGTATCATGACCCTGTCTTTCTCTCTGTCCCCAGCTCTGATGAGATTCATGGGGGACCAGCAGTACAGAGAGAAGGACGATGTGGCTTGTGTGTATGAGATCCTGCAGGTGAGTGGACGGGAGAGGAGTATTCCTGAAACAAGCGCCTTAAAGTGACAGCATCCTTTATGACTTCATATTTTCCATGTGCATAATATGTAAAGGCAGACTGTCTACATTTATTATTTCTTTTTACAATTTAATGTTCCTGACACTGAGCTCTCTACACTCCAGTTTCCAGAGAGCTTGCTGTCAGAGACTATGTTGCAGAAAGAGTGATACAATATAACACTATCACTACAGAAGAAAAGGCTGTCTCCACAACAGAGAAAATGTTATACAAATGAAGCAAAATAGCGTACCAATATACGTGTATCTGTTCAGTTATATCACTCATGTATTGGTCTGTCCCTCCAACCCCCCACCCCCCCCCCCAAAAAAAAAGAAAGGAAAAAAAAACAACAACAAAAAACACAAATCTCCTGCTTTTCAGTTGTATGGAATTTTGTGACGTGCAGATATTTTTTTTGTTACCCCCTTGAGCGACAGAAGGGCACACATGGTATTGCGAAGTACCCAGCTGGTACTCAAAGGGTTAATGTCAGGTTTTAATAAACTGGTTTCAGTTGTACATGGTGAATCTTTGCCTCTATCATTTACATTGCAGAACAAATCACTGAGGGGGGGGGGGGTAAATGTTGAGGACAGAACATAAAACCCAAAATAGATTGTTATTATTACTAGTGTAAAAGCCAGGGCCGGATTTAGACCTCAGGAGCCTGTAGGTACAGAAATCTGAAGCACTGCCCCCCCCCATTGGCCATCTCCACTGGACACTTCCACAATGCTCCTAATCTCCACATAGCCCCCTATCATCTCCATATTGCCCTCACATTGCTCCACATCAGCTCCATATTGCCCCATCAGCTCCATATTGCCCCCCATCAGCTCCATATTGCTCCCAGTGTCCATTTCCTACCTCCTACGGATGCCACTGCACCCTGGTGATCCAGCGGCGTGGCAGCTGGTGGGTCTGTGCCTCCCTCTTCACAGACCTGTAGCTGCCGCGCGGTCTTCTGTTCGGCAATGCAGAGCGCTGGGAGTTGATTTCATGATGATGTCATGCCCCAGCGCTCTGCATCACTAAAGAGCCAAGGAGGGAGATCAGCAGCTACAGGTCTGTGGCATAGACCTCACCGGACAGGGATGGGGTAGTGAGCGCGGCGAGGCTAATTTTAACCCTTTGAGTGCCAGAGAGGAACGCACTCAAATGGTTAAAACAAAAAACTGGTCCCAATGACAGGTGCCCTTCTGTGGGGTGCGCCTGTAGGCAGATGCCTACTCTGCCTTATGATAAATACCGCCCTGGTAAAAGCCCATGTGCACGGACCATGGAGCAGCGAGGTAACGGCAGTACGCAGAGCAGGACCGGCCTTTTAACCCTTTGAGTGCCAGAGGGGTACGCAAAGCATTGCAAATGCGTTGCGTACCCCTCTGGCACTCAAAGGGTTAACATTATCCAGACCTGCTCTGCGTACTGCCGTTACCTCACTGCTCCTCCTCTACTGTGCATGACTGCATCGTGACACACTTTCTGGCCTTTTATTATATAGGATTATTTATTTAGATTCTCATGATACAAACCTTTGGGCTTGTAAAGTTCCAGTAAAGCATTAGCCACCATGTGGCTCTCCAGCAGTTGGGGACTACAATGCCTGTTGGTTGGGGAAGTTCCCAATTGCTGGAGAGCCACATGTTGCCAAACCACATAGCAATGTGACATAGTTAAAGGAAAAGTGACAGTGAATGAACAGTTATAGATTTCCCTGCACCTCACCCAAAATTCCCCTCTGACCCCCCAATCTCTGTTTGTTTGTCCCCCTTCCCGGACTTCTCACACCGGCTAATCAGGCCTCCAACGCTGCTTCCCACCCTGCCCCTTGAACCTGTCCTTGGGCATTTCTGGCGGGACTCCTCTATGTGGCCTTGGTATCTCTCAGGACATTTTTGGCCCGGCCACAAGTCACGAGCCATTTCTGTCCCGCCTACAACACACGGGCCATTTTTGGCCCGGTCGTGAGTCACAGGCCAATTTTGGCCCGTTTGTCATTCGCGGGCCATTTTTGGCCCGCCTACTACTCGCGGGCCATTTTTGGCCCGTTCGTCATTCGCGGGCCATTTTTGGCCCTTTTGTCACTCGCGGGCCATTTTTGGCCCGTTTGTCATTCGCGGGCCATTTTTGGCCCGCCTACTACTCGCGGGCCATTTTTGGCCCGTTCGTCATTCGCGGGCCATTTTTGGCCCGCCTACTACTCGCGGGCCATTTTTGGCCCGTTCGTCATTCGCGGGCCATTTTTGGCCCTTTTGTCACTCGCGGGCCATTTTTGGCCCGTTTGTCATTCGCGGGCCATTTTTGGCCCGCCTACTACTCGCGGGCCATTTTTGGCCCGTTCGTCTTTCGCGGGCCATTTTTGGCCCGCCTACTACTCGCGGGCCATTTTTGGCCCATTTGTCACTCGCGGGCCATTTTTGGCCCGTTCGTCATTCGCGGGCCGCATTAGGCTCCTCTACCACTTGCGAGCTGAAATCGGCCCGCGAAAGGTAGGTGGGGCTAAAATCGGCCCGCGAGTGGTAGGCGGGCCGAAAACTCGCTGGCGGATTCTCAGGGCCACTTCCATACCTTGCATAGCTCTGTAGACAACGGGCAATTGGTCTGTCCGCTCCGCCCAGAATATATTTTAGAGCCAATCCTAGGTATCGCTGGTCCTTTCACCCCGCCCATCTTGGGTGAGCTCCGCCCACTTTTCAAGGCTCAGTCCGGTCCCAGTAAAGTCGTTCCCGGGGAGGCTCCTCTCTCACACGCAGCCCGCGGAGGGTTTCCTCGCCGTCTCACTCCCTGACTGACAACCCAGGGAGGAGTCTATCCCCCTCATTCACACACAGGCCGGGGATCTGACAGAATCAGGGGGTACCTGTCTGTCCCCATACCCCATCACTCTGAGGACTTTCTCACTATGGATTCCTCTTGGAAGCGACCTGGGGGACCTGAAGAGAGATCAGTGAACTGCGGGGAGCCAGCTGCAGGGGTCACGGTGTCCATCCTCAACATGTGGGGACAGTCCGGATGATCAAACAGGAATCCGGTGGACTTAGCTGGGGGGGGGAGGCAGCATCAGCTTTTAACCCTTTAAGCATACCTGGGAACGTTCAAGATGAGGTGACCCTGAGATCTTTGAAATATTAACCCATAAAGCTTCCCATAATGTAGATTTTATGCGATATGTGCCTGCTTGCTCTAACACAGAGGTGCTCTGGTCTATGTGTGAGGGACCTTTAACATGCTACAGTTTGGATAACTCACTGCCTGAACACAAAGACAAGCAGGACATCTCCCACTGTCTTTCTGGTACTAATGACACCAGTTTAGAGGCTAAGGAAACATTTAATTGGGGAAATTCATATGTGACACAGACCTCTCTCACCCTGAGAATTTGGCCCTTCACCCTGAGATTTGGGTCAAAACCCTGAGTCTCAGGGTCAAATCCTGAGAGTTCCCAGGTACGCCTTTAAGTTACGCATTGCATTCAGTTTCTTGTCTTTAACACTTTCAGTGCCAGTCCACCGCATTGATACCTAGTGATATCAGTGTGTTAGAGATCAGAGGGGTCAGTACCCATTGCACTCCTACCAGAGGACATAGAGGATGAAGGGGTGAGAGGTGGGACTGTGTCTCTTTTCTCCTTGTATCTGTACAGATATTACTGTATCGGACACACAAAGATGGAGAAATCTTAGTGCAGTAGATTCCTAGAATAAGAAATGAATTGAGGGACTCCTGTTCTCCCCCAATTTGGGGCTCCCCAAGCCCTTCACTGTGCTAGGGAGACAATGCATTACGATCTATGGAGGGGAAAAAAGCTACTTTGCAACTTCTATCATATATATGTCTTTTATAGCAATAAAGAGCAACTTCCTGACACACACAAGAATACACACAACACGCTATATGTAAAGTATATATGTTTTTTTGTGTGTGCGTTCCTGTAAACCCCCCCCCCCCCCCCCCCATGGTTGGACTGATGGGTGCACCTGTATAGAGGAGATTTTAATAACTCCTTATTGCAGCCCTGTGTCAGGGCCACACAAGTTTTGTCACATGACCTCTCCTTTTATTAGTATAGATATACAGCTGCATAAAATGTGTTTTGTTCTGATTTTTTATTTATTACTAGTTTAAAAGCCTGTGTACACTGGCCACAGTGCCATCCAGCAGCCTCGTCTGGTGTCCGGAACTTCTCTGCTCACTGTGCGCGCTGCCCTCATGCGCAATACAGACTGCCTGGAAGCGCCGCGGCTGATCCGGAACAGGGAGCTCTACATTCGGACTGACCCTCCCCTCTCCGTATAAGTTTGGACAGTCTCTACCACGCATGACTGCAGTGCAGGCAGTCTCTACTGCGCATGACAGCTTCTGCCAAACATCCTAGCGAATTATTATTATTAACCCTTTGAATGCCGGAGGGGTATGCAATGCAATGCTTTGCAATGTGTTGCGTACCCCTGTGGCACTCAGAAGGTTAATTGCATGGGTAAAGCTGTGCCATTATGGCTAGTGATCTATAAATTCTCAGTTGAGCTCTGAAAATTGCAGAGTGCGTGTTATGTTAGAGGTGCCTCGCGGTGATGAAAAGACGGAGTACCACTGTTCTAAACCAATGGAAAACAAAAAAGGTTTTAAAGAGATAGTAATGTCAGAAAAGAAATATATCCGTCTGATTGTTCAATGTAATTTTTTATACTGAATACTATGTTCTGAACATCCTTTACCTTTATGTTTGGCTTGAAAATCCAATTACAAGTTCCCCTCCCACCCCTTTTCAGCACGTCACGCTGACTTCCGTCCAATCAGGAATCTGTTCACTTGACCGGACGGATCTCAATGAGGGACAGTCTTGTCTGGCAGTGTAAAGAAAACCCTGCTCCCCTTATGTAGGAGGGCAGGTTTTTCCTTGTGCTGACACAATATTGTCCCTCGCCAGCACGTGTTCAGACTGACTTTCCGATATGAGAGAAGTCAGCATGACGTGCACAAAAGGGGACGAGGACAGTGGCGTAACAATAGGGGTTGCAGGGGTAGCAACTGCGACCAGGCCTGTCACTCCAGGGGCTAGGCCGCCCCCTGCAGCCCCCCCACCCGGAGCCCGCAAAAATGTGAGGTCTGTGCCTTCTTCAGCACAGACCTCTATTAGCAGCTGAGCACCCTCTCTGGCACTCTAGTAATGCAGAGCACAGGGAGATTACATAATTTCCCAGCACTCAGCCAGCCAATGAGGACCATATAGCAAATTCATTTCATTGGCTGGCTGGCTGGACTGGCACGTGTTGCTCAATTCCGGGACTCTTTGTTGTGCCGGTGGGGGGTGACCCGGGACGCAGGAAACAGACCCCCAATAAGGGACAGTCCCGGGCATTCCAGGACGTGTGGTCACCCTATTCGTATCAGACCTACATCAGTAAGAGAGTGCGGCCATCTTGTCAAAGTGGGATCTGTGTGCCTGCACGGTCCTTCCCTGTGCTGTACTGTACGGTTACAATGCAACTTGGCAAATCCTTGTGAGTGACAGAGACAGGGACGGACAGTGCAAGCGCACAGATACCACTTCAATAAGATGGCTGCACTCTCCTATTAATGTAGGTCCGATACAATATGATTTAAAATGATGCTGACACTCAACAAACTTTATTAGCCTATTTTCATTATTACGTGCATACTAACAGTGGTTTGGGAGTAACTTATATTGACATGATAGTCCCGCTTTAAGATTACCATGTGCAATGTGCAGAGTTGTTGGTCCGTTGCAGGCACGTGCACACATAGACACCAAGGGAGGCTTGAGCACCTGCCCTTTTTGTCCAAAGTGCCCTCGTGCCCTTTTAACAACAACAAAAAAAAATTAATCAGTCCGATTTTATTTTATCCCAGTCCGTTTTTCAATTTTGATTACCCGGTCGTCCCGGGTCCTTTTTACGTGCCGCTGGGTCGTCTCCTCTGGCACTCAAAGGGTTAACACTGAACACAGACTATTTAAAGGTATATAACCACATTTCATTCATAGTTATCCCAGTTCATTTTTTAATAAACATTTTTCCTCCCTCCCCCAGCTATGCAGAGAGAAACAAGCTCTGAGAGACGAGATTTACTGCCAAGTGCTGAAGCAGATAACTGAGAACCCCAAACAGTGAGTACCCTAGAACCTGCTTATATGGAATCAAATAATGGGAATGTAAACATGAACAATTCTGGGGCAAACCAACTGCATCAATAAAAATTCCAATAAATTTAACCCCTTAACGACCCTTGACGGTCATAGTACGTCAAGGGTCGATTTGACTTAACGACCGATGACGTACTATGACCGTCATCGAGTTCCGGGCTACCCCCGCGACCGCACGCCGTTCGGGGAGTCCGGAACGCAACGGAGCAATAAAAAAAAAATTGCTCCGTGGTCGTTAAGTCACGTCTGCTTCCGGATTCCCCGGTCGTTAAGGGGTTAAATGGCAATTATCATGTTTACTATGGCTCTTCCTATGAGAGCAGTCATATTAAAAAGTCCAGCGGGGAGATGTTCTAAGGTTGGTGGAAGTGTGGAGATAACTTTGCCATGAAGAATATGGCATTTCATCATATGTACTAATAATTAACTATGCAAGGAGAGAGGGAGAGACACTGATCATGTCCATATAACAATGAACTTAAAGGGATATTAATACTTCATTTTATCTTTATTTTGTAGGCCTTAAAAAAACATGAAGAACGATATAAGTCTTATTTCTCAAACCTTCATGGTTTGAGAGATATTCACAAGCAAAGTTTCCCCTCACTGACCAAAACGGTCAAGTCTGCCATCTAGCTGTCAGATTTGGAATCAGGTCCGCGGACCGGCCGTGGCTCTACAGCAGAACAGAGATCGCAAGATATAAGAAGAACTACTTAATTCGAATAGTATACAAAGTGTGTCTGGTTTGCAAGCACACTTTTTAGACGCTTCCAATGAAATTGTTATTTTTATATCTTGCAATCTCGGCTCTGCTGAAGAGCCACCAGTTGATCTGTGGACCGCATTCCAAATCTGACAGCTAGATGGCAGACTTGACTGTTTTGGTCAGTGAGGGGAAACTTTGCTTGTGAATATCTCTCAAACCATAAAGGTTAGAGAGATAAGACTTATATAGTTCTTCATGTTTTTTTAATGCCTACAAAATAAAATAAAGATAAAACAAAGTATTACTATCCCTTTAAAGCTAGTGATGTGTTGTGTTGACAAGTCTGCATTTAGGTTAGAAACCAGGCTAATGTGAATTGCGTTCTCTGCATTAGAGTGTGGCGTACTGTTCTGTAGGACTGAGGACTGCATAGAAACAAACCTATGACAAAATCCACAATTCACCAGTGTCAGGGAGGTAGCAGCATTGCTAGTTATCAGACCTTAGTGCATGTGATGAATAATCACATTTTTATCCACTACTGTTTGTTCCACTGTAGATACCTTAACACAGTCCAGTATGTGTTCCCCTGTATTCAGAGAATATAATTCACTCGTCTTTACTGCTGAGAGAATGCACACCTCTCCTATTTTTCTTTTCTTACTAGTTTACCCCCCGTAAATCTGTTTTCTCAATTTAATAGTAACCCCATATCTGTTTTATCTTGAAGTGGGTCCCCAAAATCATATCTTCTCTCCCATTCTCTCTTATGTATATCCTAAACTAATTATCGTATCATAAATGTATAAACCCATTGGGTGCTAGAGAGGTTTCTAAAATATTGCTTCACAAGGAGTTTGAGATCTCTCAATCATGCAAGAGGCTACGTTCTTCCCAAACCGTATTGGCACTCACTCATTATTGTCCTGTGATGTGTACCCCCCACAGTGAGAGCTGTAACCGTGGTTGGCGCATCCTAAGCCTGCTGACCGGATTTTACATCCCATCTCCCACCTTGTTGCCGTACGTCACAAAGTACCTTCAGGACTGTGTCGGAGACTACCAGGGTAGGCTGCTTAATCCCTGAATTTGTGTGTGTTTGTAAGGCAAAAAATAGCTGATTAAAAATGAATAAAGTCCATTTTTATAGATGCATCTTGTCCTTGGTGAACCAGTGTTTTGGCCTCAAAGCAGATCTTCATCTGTTTTGAAAGTGATAGTAATGGTTAAAAATAAATGCAGTTCCAATTAATCCTCATATGTTTTGGGCCATGTAGTGCTGTATTGCAGTATTGTCTGAGGTGTAGTTCAACAGTAATTCAATTATAAAGTATCCCTCTCCTGCCCCTTTTACCTAGCGTAAGCCACCTCCCTTCAGATGTGGAATCCGGTTGCTTGACAGGATAACTCGCAGCGAGGGACAATCTTCTTACTGTGAGCATAAGGAAAAAACCTGCCTCCGCTGATGAAGGAGGGCAGGATTTTCCTTTTGCTCAGTGAAGATTTTCCCTCACTTCGCTCCATCCAGACCGGCTTGGGGAGCGAATTATGTAGGTACTAGTATAAAAGCTCGTGAACACGGGCCAAGGTCTGTGAGATGTTAACCCTTTGAGTGCCGGAGGGGTACACGATGCACAGAATGCTCCCAGTGCAGAACTCCCAGTATTCCACACAGAATGCTCCCAGCACAGAACTCCCAGCATTCCGCACAGAATGCTCCCAGCACAGAACTCCCAGCATTCCACACAGAATGCTCCCAGCACAGAACTCCCAGCATTCCGCACAGAATGCTCGCAGCACAGACCTCCCAGCATTCCGCACAGAATGCTCCCAGTACAGAACTCCCAGCATTCCGCACAGAATGCTCCCAGCACAGACCTCCCAGCATTCCGCACAGAATGCTCCCAGTACAGAACTCCCAGCATTCCGCACAGAATGCTCCCTGCACAGACTTCCCAGCATTCCGCACAGAATGCTTCCAGCACAGAACTCCCAGCATTCTGCACAGAACTCCCAGCATTCCGCACAGAATGCTCCCAGCACAGAACTCCCAGAATTCCGCACAGAATGTTCCCAGCACAGAACTCCCAGCATTCCACACAGAATGCTTCCAGCACAGAAGTCCCAGCATTCTGAGCATTCGAGCAGTCTCTACTGAGCATGACGACTTCTGACAAACATCCTAGCGAATTTTTATATAGGATAAGGGGCAGGAGGGGGATACTTTACAATTGAATTACTCTTTAACTACGCCTTGGATAATACTGAAATATAGCGCAAAACATATGAGGATTAATCGGAGCTGCATTTATTTTCAACCATTACTAACCCGTGAAGGAACACACGCCACCTAATTATAATCATTTACCTTAATCTGGACAAACAAAAAAATAATAATTTTTTTTAACCCTTTGAGTTCCAGAGGGGAATGAAACGCACTGCAAAGCAATGCGTTGCGTACAGATCTGGCACTCAAAGGGTTAAGTTTATCTGGATTAAAGAAATAACAGCGATACAATAAAAGAGACATCTTATTTAAAGGAATCACACATATTAACCAGCAATCAAGCTGCTCAGGTATCTCATGTACTCTTGGGTAGGTTAACCCTTTGAGTGCCAAAGCAATGCATTGCTTACCCCTCAGGCACTCAGAAGGTTATAGTACTCTAAACAAAGACCGTGTGAGCAGGAATATGAACACATTCAACATAGAACAAAATCAGGACTACTTTTGGACAGAAAATCTTAAAGTCCAATACCAATCAATTCTGCTTGGACTGTTTTTCCAGAATTAATCCTTAATTCTCACTGGAAATAACATCTATGGAGGCTGATGTGATTGACTGTTGTTGGAGGACCAGGTCCGGGCCCTGGTACAAGAAGTGCCACGGGCCCCCACCACCACATTGGCCCCCCTGACCACATTGACCCCCTCCACAATGCCCCCATCTCCTACCTGAAGCTCCCGCATGGTCCTCTTAGTAATGCAAAGCGCTGGGAGATGATGTCATTTCCCAGCGCTCTGCATTACTAGAGCGCCGGCGGGAGATTGCAGGCGCCAGGCGGAGGGGTCGCAGGGGGAGGCCGGGCCCCTGGAGTGCACAGTCCCGGTCGCAGGTGTGACCCCTGTAGATACGCCACTGAGGACTAGATGCACTAAGATGTGATAAAGAGGTGATAAAGTGGAGATGACTTATTCAATGATATCACTCTTCCAGTTCCTACATATTCTGTGGAGCCAAGATTTCTCCAACTTTGGAGATCTTAGTGCATGGGCTCTATTGAATAACATGGGAACTGGAGATGTGATATCACTGGAGAAGTTATCTCCGCATTATCACACCTAAGTACATCTTGCCCCTGGACTGATTGAAGTGTTTTTAGGGCATAGTTACTCAACTTTAGCCCTTGCGGTACAAGAACAGGTCCGTTTTTCATTGCATTCCCGCTTAGTCACGTATAAGTAATCGGTGGCTGTCATTGCGACTGTGCTTAATTAAGGATATACAGAAAGCATGACCAGTTGTTGTACCTTTGAGGACTGAATCAGAGAATCTCTGTCTTAAGAAGATGAGTTGGGAGGAGTTTGGAGTCTGTCTAATCCTTATTTACATAAAATACCTTTTATATGTGTCATAAGGGGGTGAGGCTTAATTGGGAGGGCAGGGCTTAGCTTCTGTGTCATAAAGTGGAAGGAAAGTGGATTGTAAGTGGATTGGTAGTGGGTGGAACAGGGTGGAAAGGAGGAGACGTGGGTGGAGATTTTATAAAAGGGGATGCCGTTAGGATTTTCTTGTAATAGACGGGAAGGGGGTTTGTTGTTAGGTGTTAGTTCTGCTTTAACCCTTTAAAGACCAGAGTGGTATGCAATGCATGGCATACCCCACTCGACCTTAAAGGGTTAATTTGACTTACTGACAGTGTTCAAAGTTCCGTTTCTGTCACACATAATAATCAATACTACGGCTTCCCTATTCACAGAGATCTCCCGGACTTGCCAGGAACACTTGCGTCACACTGTCCTGTACCACGGGCGTAGACATCTGCCAGTACAAAGAGAGATGGAGGCATTGCTGGTAAATGTCATTTTGGGGGAGCTGGGTTAATGTCAGAAAGAAAAACGGTCACCTTGGGGATTATGCACTAAGGGGTGATAACATAGTTACATAGTACATAGTAATTTAGGTTGAAAAAAGACTTGCGTCCATCCAGTTCAACCCTTTTCCTATTCCTGTTTACCATCGCTGACCCAAAAGAAGGCATCTGACTCCAAATGGCAATCAGATTTCTCCCTGGATCAAAAAGCCCTAACTAAATATTAATCCCAATACTAACGTGCATAGCCCTCTATATTATGCTCTTTTAAATAAGTATCCAGGCCCCTTTTAAAGGCATCTAATGTATTTGATAGCACCACCTCCTCCGGAAGTGCATTCCATACCTTTATTGTCCTTACTGTAAAGAAACCCTTCCGCTGTTGTAGATTAAATCTCCTTTTCTCAAGTCTAAGCGGGTGGCCCCTTGTCCTGTGTACTGTTCTGTTAATGAACAGGTCTTTTGAAAGCCCTTTATATGGGCCTTGAACATATTTATGTAGTGTTATCATATCCCCTCTAAGACGCCGTTTCTCTAGTGTGTACAAGTTTAACTTTTCTAGCCTCTCTTCATAACTAAAACTTTCCATTCCCCTTACTATCACGAGGTGATAAAGCAGAGAAAACTTATCCAGTGATATCACTTCTCCACTTCCTGTGGTTTTCTACGGAGCAAATTCAATAAGATCTCCAAAGTAAGAGAAATAGGCTTTATAGAATAACATAGGAACTGGAGAAGTCATCTCCATTTTATCACCCCTTTATCACGCCATAGTGCATCTCCCCCCTCCTTTCAGGAGGACCAAATTCTTTGCTGTTGGACCACAAACTCCATCCTCTGAAGTGCTCGTCAGAAGCCTTCAGCAGGAAGAGTTACATTTATTTTCCTTTTGAGTGAAACTAGGCTTCTTCCATTGCTGGGAGATTCATGGTTCCAAAGTCATTACTGGTTAACCCCTTAAAGGGATAGTAATACTTCAGTATTACAAATCCCTATATTAAAGCCCTAGTAAAAAAAACAAACAAAAAAACATATTGCCCCCAGTGTCATCTCTCAAACCTTTATGGTTTGAGAGATGAACGCTTCTAAAGTTGCCCTCTCCCTCCCCCTTCCCCGTAGTCAGCATTTTAGCTGACTGCAGGGAAGCCAGTCGTATGACTTTCAGGCGGCTCTCCAGCACAGCCGGATTGTGTTAACTAAAAAAAAAACTTTCACTGAAATGGTCTTCTACGTGTGCTTGGTTTGCAAGCACACGTAGAAGACCGTTTTAGTAAAAGTTTTTTTTTTTAGTTAACGAGATCGCGGCTCTGCTGCAGAGCCGCCTGATGATCTCTGACCGGATTTCCCTGAGTCAGCTAAAATGCTGACTACGGGGAAGGGGGAGGGCAACTTTAGAAGCGATTATCTCTCAAACCATAAAGGTCTGAGAGATGACACTGGGGGCAAAATGTTTATTTTTACAAGGGCTTTAATATAGGGATTTGTAATACTGAAGTATTACTATCCCTTTAAGGACTCTTGACGGTCCTGGCATGTCATGGGTTGGCAAGCCATAAAAACCCATGATGTGCCAGGACCGTCATGGAATTCAGGGCACGCCGTTCAGGTCCGTGGTCCTTAAGTGCCCGCCGCATGCCCGATCAGCCAGTCCCCTGAAGGACCAATGACGTGCCAGGACCGTCATGGCTCTCTATCAGTTAAGGACCAGCAATGGTCCTGGCACTTTACAGAATTACGTGTTTGCCGCTCAGCTGCACACCTCAATCGCAATCCCAGAATTCATTGCACTAAAAGAAAAAAAAAAAAGAAAATGCTCTGTGGTCCTTAACAGTCGTTCCCTGCCAAATCGGGCACACAGTTCATCTGTAGTACAGACAGTTATTCTATGGGAGAGGGGAGTCACTGACTACAGAATGTGGTAATAAAACTATCACAAGGTGTTGAGCTGTAAACTGGAATAACTTTTAAATGAAGGATCTTGACAGCTTGTGTCTTTGTTTTTTGTTTTTTTTTCATCATAAAACTTTAACGGTTCTTTAAAGATGAATTGTAGGGGACAAATCCATGCAGAATTGATTCATAGTGGCCATTGATTTTGTCTGCCTCATTTAAACTGATAGTAGGTAATACTGAAAAAAAAATTATAGATTGCAGGTTTTATCCTTCTGAGTAAAACAAGGTACTACCATTTCTGAGAGATATTTTATTCAAAAGTTATTTCAGCTCAAACTGTTGTCAGTGACAATAACCCTCCATAGTTTGCTCTAGCAACAGCTCCACAGTAAGATGCCAGACCATGGAAGGAACTGCACCCCAAAAATGCAGTGGAAGTATCCCTGTTAAACCCTGCACAAAATGAATGTTTATTTTTTTCCATATTATGCAGTACTATCCTTTAAGGTAAATGGAAGCTTCTATTTTGAGTTTTTAGTGTTTTTTTAACCACTTGAGTGCTAGAGACGTTTCCAACATATTGTGGATACCCCTCTAGCACCCAAGGGGTTAATGATGGTGGTAAATGAGTATGTAATCTGGTAAATAGACCTCCATAAATCAGGGGTGTCTGCTGCATGGCAGTGGAATGATCTGGCCACACCCACTGCCAAAGCTCCTCCCCTGAAAAACTTGGCACTCCATGCAGTTGTCTACTTTGCCTAGTGGGAAATTCATTCCTGTTCAGGCTGTTTGTCACCTTCTGTTATTGCTCCTCCCCCACAGAGTGGACGTGTAACTCGACGACTTGTGGTGATGTTACCAGGTGGAGTGGAATATACCACCAAAATCAAAACTTTTACTGTGAGTATTTTTTATTAATATATCCCACTTTTCTTCATGAGCTATCTGTAAAAGCCTGTGGTCTAGTCCATATAGGACCTTATCCATTTCTTGCAAACACCAAAGTAATACAACACCCTGGTTGGGAACCAAAGCCCAACGCGTTTCTGTTTTCAAGTGTGCGTGATCTTTGGATAGTGGTGGGTAACAAGCGGCACTAAGAGGCTTTCATGTCCTTCATTCTGCTACCTAGTGCACTGAGAAGGGGAGATAATTTACCCTTTGATTACCAGAGGGGTATGGCACTCAGAGGGTTAAAACCATCCTATACTGTCCTTTGGGATTCTCGAGGGCAACATATGTGGCCCTAGGGATGAATCTGGTTGCCTGTCACCTAACACAAATCCTGGAATGGACCATCTTCATGGGGGGGGGGCAGCTAAAACTGTCCACCGATTTAAATGGGGCTTTAATGCGCTGAATACCTCTCTAGCATGCAAGTGGTTAAAACCCTATTTAAAGGGATAGTAATGTCAGAAAAACATATTAACACTATGGTATATACAATTAACCCTTTGAGTGCCAGAAGGGTTCGCAAGACATTGCTTTGCGATGCGTTGCGTACCCCTGTGGCACTCAAATGGTTAAAAGAGAGTACTTGCACTTATTCGTATCTCTCAGACCATTATGGTTTGAGAGATATAGGAAAATAAAGTTATCTGGTCCCTCCCCTTTCTGCTTGACGAGCTGTAAAGCTGTCAGAAGCAGATTCTGGTTGCTTGACCAGATGTGGCCCTTCAGCAGCGCCGATATAACGATATCTAAAGATAAATACTTCATTTGGAACGGTCTACAAAGTGTGCCTGGCTTGCAAGCACACTTTGTAGACCGTTCCAATGAAGTATTTATTTCTAAATAGCGTGATTTCAGCTCTGCTGAAGAACCTCTGTCTGGTCAAATGACTGGAATCTGCAGCTTGGCAGCTAGATGGCAGACTTGAGTAAAACAGCCAGGAAAAGGTAACTTTAGCAAGTTATATCTCTCAAACCATAAAGGTGTGAGAGATAAGACTTACATTGATGTTAACCTTATTTTAATGTCTACAATATTAAATCAACTTAAAATTAACCATTACTATTCCTTTAAATCAACAGGACTTATTATTTTTGCCCTCTGGTGAAACTGGTTTGTGTCAGGATTGTTTTAGGTTTTGTGCATAAGGACCAATAGACTGTCATGGTGTGGGGGTAGTCAATGTGAGACCCCTCAGCAGCTGTGAGACCAGGGCCGGATTTGCCATTAGGCAAAGTAGGCACCTGCCTACAGGCGCACGCCACCGAGGGGCGCCTGCCATTGGGATTTTTTTTTTTTTTTTTTTATTAAAAAAAAAAAGTAGCCACCTCGCTGGCGCTGCCCGCCCCCCGTTCCCTGCCTCCCCAGTGGCGGGACGTGTCTGTGCCTCCTTTGGCACAGTCCTGTAGGTGGTGAGCTCCCTTGTCGCATCTTTAGGAATGCAGAGCGCTGGGAGATGACATCATCTCCCAGCACTCTTCATTCCTGAATAGGAGACCACGCGGGAGCTCAATCAGCTACAGGACTGTGCCAAGGAGGCACAGGTGACAGATCTCCTACCAGGGAGGTAGGAAACGGAGCTAACGGGGGGCAAGTTGGAGCCTATGGAGGTCAATATGGAGATGGTGGGGGCAATGTGGAGCTGATGCGGGGCAAGTTGGAGCTGATGGGGTTGCGGGCAATGTGAGGGGATATGGAGATGATGGGGCAATGTGAGGGGCAATTTTGAGATCATGGGGGCAAAGTGAGGGGCAATATGGAGCTGATGAGCATTGTGGAGGTGTCCAGTGGAGTTGGCAAATGGGGGGGGGCGCTTCACAGTTCTGTGCCTACAGGCTCCTGAGATGTAAATCCGGCCCTGTGTGAGACTACATCTCCCATCATCTTCAGCCAGCTGACAGCATGAAGATGATGATGGAAATTGTAGTCTTCATGCAGCTGTAGGGCCTCACGTTGACCATTTCTGTGTTAAATAGACCAACCACTGGGGAGATAAAGATCTGTACCGAGGGATGGGTAACATCAGGCCCCCCTGCTGCTGCTGGACTGCAAATCCCATCATTCCATGTTTTTTCTGCTCTTCCTAAGGTGGCAGCTGATCTGGTGCCAGAGATCTGTGAGCAGCTGAATGTCTCAGACCCAGAAGAGGTGGAGGAATTTGCAATTTTTGCCAACAAGAGCCAAGGTACTTACCTAGGGATGAGAGGGGGATATCTGCTGTGCCTGGGGTCACCCTCTGTTCAGTCTCGAGGGCCATATGCAGGGAAAGAACGCTGGGTTAATTCTAGAGGAAACCATCTGTGCTGTACAGAGAAGCAATGCGCTGGTGACCTTTCTAGCATCTAAAGGGATAGTAATACTTCGTTTTATCTTTATTTTATTTTGTAGGCATTAAAAAACATGAAGAATGATATAAGTCTTATCTCTCAAACCTTTATGGTTTGTGAGATATTCACAAGCAAAGTTTCCCCTCCCGCCCCTTTTACCTAGTGTAAGCCATCTCTTCTCAGATGTGGAATCCAGTCCATAGACCAGACAAATAACAGCAGGGGACAATCTTATTCCTATGAGAACAATGAAAGCCCTGCCCCCCTTGACAAGTTTTTCAGGTTTTTCCCTTATCTTAATTGAAGATTGTCCCTCTCTGCAGTCTTCCTGGGCACCTCCCTTCTGCTCTGGCTGAACAGTGTTACATCAGTAAAAGGGGCAGGAGGGGGATACTTTGTCATTGAATAACTCTTGAACTACAACTCTGACAGAACTGAAATAACACTCTCCATGGCCCAAATACTATGATGATTAATTAGAGCTGCTTTTATTATGAATCATTACTATCCCTTTAATGGGTTAAAAGCCCCATTTAATCAAGTGGATATTTCCGCTAACCATCCAATTGTACTATTTGTCTTAGGCAACCTGTGTCTGCCTTGTGCGAATACGGCTTAGCCCTTTGAATGAGTTGGATACACCTCTGGCACTCAGAGGGTTAATTCTGATACTAGCCTGGCTGGCACATTGATTACAAACATTTTTTTCAATGGGTGGCATGATGACTCCACCGACACAAGGATTCTATTGCATTGATGGAGTTTAAATGGATAGTAATACTTCGTTTTATCTTTATTTTATTTTGTAGTCATTAAAAAAACATGAACGATATAAGTCTTATTTCTCAAAGCTTTATGGTTTGAGAGATATTCACAAGCAAAGTTTCCCCTCCCGCCCCTTTTACCTAGTGTAAGCCATCTCTTCTCAGATGTGGAATGCAGTCCATAGACCAGACAGATACCAGAAGGGGACAATCTTCTTCCTATGAGAACAATGAAAGCCCTGCCCCCCTTGACAAGTTTTTCAGGTTTTTCCCTTATCTTAATTGAAGATTGTCCCTCTCTGCAGTCTACCTGGGCACCTCCCTTCTGATCTGGCTGAGCAGTGTTACATCAGTAAAAGGGGCGGGAGGGGGACACTTTATCATTGAATTATTCTTGAACTACAACTCTGACAGAATTGAAATACTCTCCAAGGTCCAAATACTATGATGATTAATTAGAGCTGCTTTTATTATGAAACATTACTATCCCTTTAAGTTCGAATCACTGTTCCCCCTCTGTAATATTTTAACCGTTTGAGTGCCAAAGATGTAAACCATTGGGTTGAATTGCATTGTAATGTGTTGGCTACCTCTCTGGCCCTCAAAGAGTAGTTTGGTTGTAATGTTGCGACACCTACTGAAAACTCTAATAAAAAGTTTTTATTTAAAAGAAGAAAAAAAAAAGCCTAATTTAAATCAATGGAATGTTGGGGAGTTTTTGTCTCTGTGGTGCAGTTCATATGCCCCAGAATGACTCCACTTGTCGCAGTTAAGTGACCCCCAGCCTGCTCTCCGTCCCTGCAGGTGAAGTGGTGCGGCCACTACGAGGAGGAGACTATATTCATGACTTCCTACTAGCGGACAACTCAGTGAGCTTGGAATTCCGGCGGGTCACATGGAAAGCTACCCTTAGGGGGCGCAGTGAGCTCTATGTCGAAGTGCATTACAATCAGGTAACAACTGTCCCCCTCCCGCCTCTTTTACTAATGTAACACTGCTCACCTCAGAGCAGCAAGACTGTCCGGATGGATCGCAGAGAGGGACAATCTTCAGTGTGATAAGGATAAACCTGTCATGGTCAGGTCATGATTTTCCTTATCATCACAGTAAGAAGATTGTCCCTTGCTTTGACCTGTCCAGTCATGTGACCAGATTCCACAGCTGAGGTGAGCAGTGTTACATCAGTAAATGGGCAGGAGGGGGATACTTTATCATTCAATTACTCTTGTACTACAACTCTGACAGTATTGAAATAACACTCTCCATGGACCAAATACTATGAAGATTAATTGGAGCTGCTTTTTTTGTGAAACATTACTATCCCTGTAAGGTGACAGGTTCACTTTAAGGGATAGTAATACTTAAAATGTAAAAAAAAATATGCTGTAGGGTTTATCCCCCTGAGTAAAACAAGAATACTCCCACTGCTGAAAGGTGTTTCATTCACAAGTTATTCATTTTCAAAGTTGAATTTTTTAGGTGCAATATCACAGTGGCCTGAAATTATACAGTGGCGCTGTTGCTACACAATCCTATGGACAGTTCTGGTCCCGGGACCATAAATCTCCATAGGATGGTGTAGCAACAGCTCCACTGTACAATTTCAGGCCACTGTGATATTGCACGTAAAAAAATTCAACTTTGAAAATTAATAACTTTTGAATAAAACACCTTTCAGCAGTGGGTGTACTCTTGTTTTACTCAGGGGGATAAACCCTACAACACATTTTTTGTACATTTTAAGTATCACTATCCCTTTAATTATAGCTTAGTAACTGCAGTTCTACTATGATGCAGTCTTGGACCTTCCTCTGCTTGTACCCCACTATGTATACCCTGCAGCAGTTAAATGGCTCCTGTCTCCTCCCCCCAGATTCTCCGTGATTACATGCAAGGAAAGGCCCTGTTGCTGAGCTCAGTAGACTTACTGGGAATACAGACTGGGAAAGTGGCCGCCATTCTGCACCGAATCAAGGGACTGAGCACCCCACCCAGCAAGTGAGTAACGGAACACAAAGGGTTGTATGTACAATGAAAAACTGGAGAAAACCAATATCGTCACAAGAGGATACATTAAACTTAATAAGAAGCACAAAATTCTGTGCCAATGACATTCAATAAAATCATATAGTCCTTTATTTTGAAAAGTTCATAAATTCCTATCTCACACCAGAGAGCATCTTATGTGTGACACACGCTGCTTTCTGTTGTGAGGTAAGTGTTTTTTATCTTTTCAAAATAAATGATTACATGTTTTTATTGAATGGTGACGTGTGGACTTTTGTACTGCTTGTTGGACAAGCTGAGCTTCCCATTGGTTTAACCCTTAGAGTGCCAGGCACTCTAAGGGTTAATGGAACTTTAAACTCCTTGAATGCTAGAGACGTTTCCAGTGCAATGCAGCCCATTCTAGCATCCATGGGGTTAAAAGCCACATTTTATATTAATGGGATTTAAAATCTTTGTTTCCTGTGGCGCAGTTGTTTTGCTCCAGAATTGCCACAGTTTGTTGTAGTACATCGACTCAGTGAGACTTCTGTATTAAAGGGAAACTAACGTGGATAGTTGCCCTATCGGCAGATCTTTTCTCTTTGGAAACCTGCTGTAACCTTTAAGTTTAATAAATACACCAGCAGCGAGCTCTCTGTAGCTTTTATATTTAATACGTCAGCAGCGAGCTCTCTGTAGCTTTTATATTTAATACGTCAGCAGCGAGCTCACTGTAGCCTTTATATTTAATGTCAGGAGCAAGCTCACTGTAGCCTTTATATTTAATAAATACATCAGCAGTGAGCTCCCTGTAACCTTTAGATTAATAACTACATCAACAGCAGTGAGCGCACTGTTAGGGTGACCACATGTCCCTGATTGGCCAGGACAGTCCCTGATTTTAAATGTGTGTCCCATGTCCCTTGCAGCCCCCTTCAGGGACAATACAAAGTCCCTGAATGAAGAATCCAGAGCAGAGAGTTCTAAACACTAGAATGAGAACTGCTTATTGCCTACTGTGACAGAAAAAAGGCATCTGTTGGGCTACAAGAACATGGTTTCCAGGCACAGCTCTAAACTCTAGAGTCAGACCTGAGCCTTGATCCTGTCATCAAACAAGAGCTGCTGTGCGGTTTTGTTGCAGTGTAATGCCAGTCTAAGACTTTTAGAGTCATGTACATTTTTCTGTAGTCCACAACAGGCATCACTTTCTGTCACAGCAGTGTTTAGAACTCTATGGTGCATCAGACAAAGAGCAGGTTGCACCCTCATGTCCAGTGAAATATAGTGATCCATACTGTATAGCTGCCCTAGAGTGGACGACAAGTTCTCTGCTTTGTCTCCACAGTGTCCCTGAATGGCAGAATGAAAATGTGGTCACCCTACTCGCTGTAGCCTTTTCTTTTAATAAATACACCAAGATCGAGCTCGCTGTAGCCATTTCATTTAAGAAACTCATCAGCATCGAGGTCACTGTAGATTTTACATTTAATACATACAGCAGCAGTGAGCTGGCTGTAGTACTAGCCCTTTAACTCTTTTTTTGCCCATCAACTACAGGCAGGAACTTATGGAGTATATTCCCAGCTCGGTACATAACCGCCTGAACCTACAGTCCGTTCATCAGAATCTCCTCCAGGAACTGAGAGACACTCAGAACATAACAGTGCAACAGGCCAAGGTCTGCTTCTTGGGTGAGTTTTCTGGGGTACTACCTCCCATTTATTACAGTAAAAAAGGGGCATATTTATCAGTGTGTCTATGATAGTTTACAGATTATTAGAATAAGAAGTTATTTAAAGGGACCTATCACCTAACAACCAATTAAAAAAAAAAAATGTCAGAATCACTCATATGTTGTAGTAGCCATTTTAATTAGAAAACAAGTTTAACCCTTTGAGAGCTTGACCGTTATTCAATGTAATTGCGCTGCAATTCATTAGATACCTCTCTGGCATTCAAATGGTTACGTTATTTAGATGTATAGATGATGCTATTTAAGGCATGCAGTGCAGGTACTTCCTCTGATTTAAATGGGGCTTTGAAAACCTTGGGCGTGCCAGAGGGGTATGCAATGCATTGAGAAACAATCCGTTGGGTACCCCTCTGGCAGTGAGAAAAAAAAAAAAAAAAGGTTAACCCATTGAATTCTGGCAAGGTCTTTGCTTTGCAATCCTCTCTAGTACTTAAGATGATAGTTAAAAAGAACAATAATTCTGGAGCATACCAATTGCACCATAGGAGATAAAGAAAAATATTCCAAATGTCCTATTGATGTAAATGGGTATTTTAACCCCCTGAATACTAGAATGGTCTCCACCGCATTTTGAATCAATGTGGTGGAGATCTCTCTAGCATTGAAGCGGTTAAAACCCCCATTTAAATCAGTGAGAATCTTTATTTACCCCCTATACTCCAGTTGGTTTGCCCCAGAATTTCTCATCCATTTTCTGTATATGGCCCCAAGTGCAGTAGAATCCAGTGTGAAGAAGCTGGGTATATTTACACAAACAGAAGGAAAACGTCACTTTTTCCTCCCCTTGTCGACTGCAGAGATCGTGACGGGGCTCCCTCTCTTTGAATACAACGTGTTCCATATAAAAAGGATCAGCGAGCCCGGCATGACCACCCCGTGCTTTGTGGCTATTAATCACCAGCATTTACTAATCCTGGAGAATAACAGTACGGTATGTATGTGCATCTGCAGTACACATGCAGCCTTTGGTTACTATAACAAGTAACATTGTTACAACAGCAGGAAACTTTTTTTTCCAAAAACCTCTGTTATAGATCTTTTCCTGCTGAGTAAAACAAGGTCACTCCCACTGCTGTCAGTTGTTTTATTCAAAAGTTATAACAGTTCAAATAATCAGGAAGTGAATTTACCGTGTTTACTTCCTGATAGTTCTAACGGACAGGAAGTGAATTTACTGTGTTTACTTCCTGATAGTTCTAACTGACAGGAAGTGACTCAGCAGTTTCTATCACATTCTATGGAGAACCGTATCTCAGTGACTTTCCTCTCTATTCAAGTGTAACAGAATAACTAATTGTAATTTGACCACTAGAGGGCACTGCTAATGTAAAAAAAACAAACAAAAAAACACAAACTGTAATAACTCTGGAAACTCTGGAAATATGCACTCAGCAGCGGGAGTACCCTTATTTTACTCTAAAGGAAAAGCCTTGCAATATACATGTTTTCATAAACAGTTAACTACTCCTTTAACCCCTTAACAACCACTGCCGTGCCAGGACCGTCACGGCTGGCTGGCACTTAAGGACCAGTGACGGTCCTGGCACATCATGGAGTTCAGGGCACGCCACTCGGGGAGCCCTGAACCTGAAATAAAAAAAAAAGAAAAATGCCCCATGGTTCTCAAGTGCCTGCTGCATGTGCGCGAGCCGGTCCTTAAGAGGTTAAAGGAGAAGTATCACCACCTCTGGCACTTAAAGGGGAACTCTCACTTTTATTAAAGTTGGTCTTATCTTAATGTTCTCTTTTGACTGAATCTGTAATCCTCTTTTTTTTTTTAAATTTAATACTGTATTGCCCAAGATATTACCTTTTAAAGTTAAGCCGGTGACGTCCGTTCAGTAAGTCTATGGTACACCTCTGTACGGCCACCTGTCCATCTTCGTCTCTCCTCCACCCAGTTGTTACCTTTTACCTCATCTTCTGACAGAGGAATCCAGCATGCGCGTCGGAACTCTCTCATTGGCAAGAGAGCACTCCAACTCGCATGCTGGATTCCTCCATCAGAGGAGGTAAAGGGGTACAGTTGTGGTGAGGGGGGAGAGACGAAGATTGACAGGCTGTACCGAGACTGTATGGAATGGACATCACCGGCTTATCTTTACAAGGTAATATCAGTATTAAATTAAAAAATGCATTACACATTCAGCCAAAATGGAACATTAAGATAAGAACAACTTTAACAGAGTTGAGCTTTCCCCTTTAAATGGTTACCCACAATTCCTCTGTCAATCTGTAATACTGATGTAAGATAAGAATACACTAACCAATTTATTTCCTCTTCTTGACCGCAGCAACCTCATATGAGTATAAACCTTCAAGATATCCAGAGCATGCGTACAATGCGCCCGCTTGACAGCAACACGCTGCCCGGGGTGGAAATACACTATGGTTCGGCCGCTAACCCGCGCACACTTTGGATGGAGCTCCAGGAAGTGAGTTGGTTTTCTTTTATAGGAGTTTTGTCTGTCTCCATCTGATGGGGAATCTGTGAATTGCTGAGATTTTCACTAAGTCTCGTTGGCGTCATAAAGGATAGAAATTTTGGGGAAATCTACACAATGAAAACCATAACCAGAAGGCACATTGACTTAAAGGGATATTAATGTGTCATGATAAATTAAGGTTCTTTCATTCGTTATAATGTGGTAACGGTACAGAGCATTATTACAATGTTGTAATCGGTTTAGTTCATTTGTAATAATATTATACAGTTTCCCCCTCCCACCCCTTTTTCGTTTGTTAACCCCTTCGCGTCCTGTGATGTACCCAGACCGTCACGCTGGTCCGGCACTTAAGGACCAGTGACGGTCCTGGTACGTCACGTACTTTTACTCACCGCGCTCCTGTAGGAGAGCAGTGAGTAATACCGGGGACTGAACTTGATTGCTACAAGACAGGAGCGATCTCTCTCAGTCGTTCGACGTGATCAGTCACGTGGGACGGCACGTCGAACTCGCCTATCTGGTCCTTAAAGGACCAGATACCCCGGGACCGCTGGTCCTTAAGGGGTTAAGCAGCCTCCCATCAGATCTGAAAACCTGTCACTGGACTGGACAGATCGCAACGAGGGACAATCTTCTCTCCGTCAGTATGAGGAAACCCTGACTCCCTTGACAAAGGAGGCAGGTTATCCCTTATACTGACAAATATTGTCCCTCGTCAAGATAAATCCGGACGGGCTCTCTGATCTGCAGTGAAGAACAGTGACGTATAGAAAAGGGGCGGGAGGGGGCAAACTTTATAGATTTTGTGTAATTATATTATAGAGATATGAACATTGCTAACTAGGAGAGTGTCAATACAAACTTTAAGGAATATGATCGAAACGTTCGTTATCATGAAACATTGTTTTACTGTCTACTAGTAGTCACAGAACCCCACATACACTGACATCCCAGTCTTGTTCCACTGGTAACACAGAACCCCACATACACTGACATCCCAGTCTTGTTCCACTGGTAACACAGAACCCCACATACACTGACATCCCAGTCTTGTTCCACTGGTAACACAGAACCCCACATACACTGACATCCCAGTCTTGTTCCACTGGTAACACAGAACCCCACATGCACTGACATCCCAGTCTTGTTCCACTGGTAACACAGAACCCCACATGCACTGACATCCCAGTCTTGTTCCACTGGTAACACAGAACCCCACATACACGGTCTGACTTCCCAGTCTTGTTCCACTTGTAACACAGAACCCCACATACACTGTCTGACATCCCAGTCTTGTTCCACTGATAACATAGAACCCTACATACACTGCCTGACATCCCAGTCTTGTTCCACACTGATAACACAGAACCCCACATACACTGTCTGACATCCCAGTCTTGTTCCACTGGTAACACAGAACCCCACATACACTGTCTGACATCCCAGTCTTGTTCCACTGATAACATAGAACCCTACATACCTTGTCTGACATCCCAGTCTTGTTCCACTGGTAACACAGAACCCCACATACACCGTCTGACATCCCAGTCTTGTTCCACACTGATAACACAGAACCACACATACACCGTCTGACATCCCAGTCTTGTTCCACTGGTAACACAGAACCCCACATACACTGCCTGACTTCCCAGTCTTGTTCCACTGATAACATAGAACCCCACATACACTGCCTGACTTCCCAGTCTTGTTCCACTGATAACATAGAACCCCACATACACTGCCTGACTTCCCAGTCTTGTTCCACTGATAACATAGAACCCTACATACACTGCCTGACTTCCCAGTCTTGTTCCACTGATAACATAGAACCCCACATACACTGCCTGACTTCCCAGGCTTGTTCTACTGATAACATAGAACCCTACATACACTGCCTGACTTCCCAGTCTTGTTCCACAGAACCCCACATACACTGTCTGACTCCTCAGTCTTGTTCCACTGGTAACACAGAACCCCACATGCACTGTCACCCCAGCCTCTTTCCACTCTCCACTGGTAGTCACAGACTCACACATACATTGTCCGATACCCCAGCCTTGTTCCTTGGGACCCCTTGTACTTCAGGGAACCATGGGGTTCCACAGAACTCAGTTGGAGAACCACAAGTTTACATGTCAGTAAATCACAGCATTGAATAGGGGGTGGCCAAACCTGTTCATAAGGGCCATATGCAGTTAGCTTTTTGAGGATGATGGGAGATCAGAAGGTTTCCTACCACTGGCTAAGGGAGCAAGAGATGTAAATCCAGCCACGTAGCTTATCCATCTTGTTTAACCCTCAGAGAAATGTGCAACGCACTGCTTCTCAATGTGTGTCACACCCGCTAGGCCTTAAAGAGTTAACCCTTTGAGTGCCAGAGGAATACTCTCCATGTATTTGGGCCACGGAGAGTGTTATTTCAATACTGTCAGAGTTGTAGTTCAAGAGTAATTGATGTAACACTGCTCACCTCAGAGCATCAAGACTGAGGGGAGGTGGCTTACACTGGTTAAAAGAGGCGGGAGGGGGATACTTTATCATTCAATTACTCTTGAACTACAACTCTGACAGTAATGAAATAACACTCTCCATGGCCCAAATACTATGAAGATTAATTGGAGCTGTTGTTTTGGTGAAACATTACTATCCCTTTAATAAATAAAACACTTGGGACAAACCTGGCACTCAAAGGGTAGCCTACATGTGCATAAATAAATAAAGGGACTGACGTGTTCTGTTTCTTTACAGGCTAAAGAGCTCTACCACACTTTGGCCCTAATCATCGAAGGCCAAGAGACCTTGCCTCACTAGGACCCTCTCCGAGTCTAATGTATAAACACTATATAAGTTATTAGTAATTTAATTGCTTATTTTGATTTAAAGCTGCTGGATTCAGACCATTATTTAATATTCTTGGATAAAAGAAAATGCACAAAGAGATGAAGATTACAACTGGGAATGTCCTGTCTGCTCTCAAAGTATCAAATGGAAATGATACGGGCACCGGGGTTAGGATCAGTTGAATGAAGACCCGTTCCCCACATAGTGCTTTCTCCTGCTGATGTACAGTGATAGGAGACTGTGTATCCTATAATACATTACTGCTCTATCCGCCTTCTCTACTCAATATAGTCCCATGATACCAATTAAAAGGAGCAGTTCAAATTTATCGTGAACAATATTATATTTGTAAAAATGAGGGAACTGCTGGGAGATTTCATTGAAACGTTACTATATCACAATTTTTTTTTTAAACTAACCCTTTGAGTGCCAGAGGTGTATGCAACACAATGCGTTGCATACCCCTCTGACACTCAAAGGGTTACACTACCAGTAACAGTGCCACCTGGGGTCCAGACAGCAATGTATTTTCTATTACTCTGTATCTGAAAGCTGAAAATTAGGCTATATCTCTCGATAGAATATGATTGTAACATAGTTGACGAGGCTAAAAAAAGAAATGTGTTCATCAAGTCCAGCCCATGCCAAATCACCCCTGCTGATCCAAAGGAAGGCAAAAAAAAAGACAAAAAACAAAAAAAAACATTGAAGCTATTTCCTATTAAAGGGATAGTAATACTTAAGATGTAAAAAAAAAATATATATATGTTGTAGGGTTTATGTCCCGAATAAAACAAGGGTAATCTCACTGCTGAGAGATATTTTATTAAGAAATTAGAACAGTTCAAACTTGAATTTTTTAGGTTCAATATCACAGTGGCCTGAAAATTTACAGTGGCGCTGTTGCTACACCATTCTATGGACAGCTCTGGTGTCTAGACCATAAATCTCCATAGGATGGTGAAGCAACAGCGCCACTGTAAATTTTCAGGCCACTGTGATATTGCACCTAAAAAAATTCAAGTTTGAGCTGTTATTTTTTAATAAAATAGCTCTCAGCAGTGGGAATACCCTTGTTTTACTCAAAGGGATAAACCCTACAACATATATTTTTTACATTTTAAGTATTACTGTCCCTTTAAGTCCCAAGTGGATACGAAACAATCCTTTCAGACTTGAAATGGCAGTCAGATATTTCTCTAGATCAACATCCTATCTGCATTGAAGTCAACTGTCGTAATTCTCAGTATTGTTTTGTACTAAATAGGTATCCATTACTTTTTTTTAAAAATCAGTTAGTTACAGTATCTGCAGGCACAGCATCCTGAGGCAAAGAATTCCATAGCTTTACTGCCCTTACTGTAAAAAATACCTGCCTTTGTTTTGGTTGAAAACGCATTTCCTCTACTCTTACTAGATGACCTTTCGTTCTTAGCTCAGCTCTTTGAGTAAACAATTTGTTGGACAGTTCTTTGTATTGACTTTGAATATATGTGTAAATGGTGATCATATTTCACCCCTGTCTTCTCTAATGTAAACAAAGTCAGTTTGACCAGTCTTTCTTTATAACTCAGATCCTCCAATCCCTTTATCAGTTTTGTTGCACATCCCTGCACTTTTTCCAATCCAACAATGTGTTGAGGTTTTGTTGGCAACATTTGCAATTTCTCCTACTAGTTGAACCGTAATAACTTTGAAAGTTGGATCTCCCAGCAGTGAGAATACATTTGTGCACATTTTTATTGCTCCTTTAACAGTGTATATAATTTGTTTTCTGAGCAGTTCTACATCAAATGGAAAGTGAAGATAATTATAAATATTTTAAATAATTAATGTACCCTAATAAACTACTGATGGAATATGTCATGTGTCTTTGTAAAAGCTTTAGATCTGGTGCGGGAGGTTTTGGTTTAACCACTTGGTTGTTGTTAGAGAGATCTCCAGCATCCAAGAGGTTAATCCATTTTTTTTTCAATTCTGTTGAGAATTAAGATGAATTTGTATGCCTGTCATTGGCAATCAGCGTATCCTTACATTTCTCCAAAGAGAAAAGGAAGAGGAAGCGATAGAGTATCGTGAAACGCGTAGGGTGTTGAGGACTAACATTAGTGTCCAATTTCTTGGGTGTTGGGGACTAACATTAGTGTCCAATTTATTGTTTGAATAGACTGTAATATGGTGATCTAATTGTCTGTGCCATTTTTTAAGTTAATAAATATTGGAACCAAGGTAGTCCTTCTAGTCCATTACAACCATCAGAGCTTCTATTAAACCCCCCTAATAGAAATACTCGTAAATTTACGATTGGAGTATAAGGAAAAATATGTGGGAGAGGTAAGAAGCTTCTAAGGACGAACCACCATAGGGACCGACTGAAACTGTGGGTCAGAGCCAGTTAAAACCTGTAACCTAGAGGCGGAAGTAGCCTCGGAAAAAAGTGAGTACCCATTTGGAAGGGGGGGGATCTACAACGAATTGTATACTCCAAAGCAAATAAGGATTACGTTTAGAGGGATTCTTTGCGCTGTCCCTTTTTCTTTTACATCGTTTGTTCTGGGGGTATGACTCCGGTGAAGGGCACTTCCGACAGCCCACGGGACAAAACAGCAATCAATCCCAGGAACTTTTGAAGAATACAGGGGTCCGTTTGGAGTGAGAGAAATATTACTACCCCAATTCTATAACGGGACATAAGGTTACCCACTATTATTATTAGTTTCATTTTCAATTGAACTCCCTGCTATATTATCTGTTTCTGTGATTTATTTGTACGTTGAATTAACTTTGAATAGGCAACGGGTGTATATGAGCGCTTGAATGTGAAAATATATGTATTTCTCCAAAGAGGTCTACCACCTCTGCTGTGAAACCACTCCATGTAAACTAATACCTCCCGACCCGCCACAAAAGCTCAGATGCCGCTAACAATATTAAGCTGTAAGGTTTTTGTTCTGGGTATGTTGAAAATTAAAGGGATAGTAATACTTCGTTTTATCTTTATTTTATAGGCATTAAAAAAACATGAAGAACAATATAAGTCTTATCTCTCAAACCTTTATGGTTTGAGAGATATTCACAAGCAAAGTTTCCCCTCCCGCCCCTTTTACCTAGTGTAAGCCATCTCTTCTCAGATGTGGAATCCAGTCCATAGACCAGACAGATAACAGCAGGGGACAATCTTCTTCCTATGAGAAGAATGAAAGCCCTGTCCCCCTTGACAAGTTTTTCAGGTTTTTCCCTTATCTTAATTGAAGATTGTCCCTCTCTGCAATCTACCTGGGCACCTCCCTTCTGATCTGGCTGAACAGTGTTACATCAGTAAAAGGGGCGGGAGGGGGATACTTTGTCATTGAATTACTCTTGAACTACAACTCTGATAGAACTGAAATAACACTCTCCAAAGTCCAAATACTATAATGATTAATTAGAGCTGATTTTATTATGAAACATTTCTATCCCTTTAAACATTTACATGAATACACAGTTCAACACAAACAGGCTGAAGTCTTTGGGTTTTCCATCATTTTTATTTATTTCTCATAAATAAAATTTCTTATGACTTGTAACATAAACACATCTTTTTTGAAAACAAAATGTTTCAGCGGATTTTCCTTTTTATATACAATACCTGAAATGGGGATTAACCCCTCCCCTGCCAGGAGGGAGGGTGATGGATAGAGGTGGTAAAGGACAAGTCTGAGAAGTGACACCTTGGATGCCAAAAACATCCGTAGTATCCAAAGGGTTAAAGTAATAACACTGTGTCATTAAAGGAGAATTATCACCGCTTAATAATGAAAACACCGTTCCTCTCCCAATTACATTACTATGGGTAGAAAATCCTAGGAATTTTTGCCTTTCTTCCTTGGTTCAGTCCTGGGTCACTGGGCAGGATTTATACGCCTGGAGCTCCTAGGCAAGTCAATCTAGGTGCCCTTAGCTCCGCCCATGGCCACAGCTCCACCCCTCACTGGTGCATGCACATTGAGATTGCTCTGGCCCCACCTACAAGTCAGAATGTGGGTGTGGCCAACACAGCTGAGGCACCGTCCCTCAAAATCTGGAGCTCGAGGCAGTTGCCTACTGAGAAATCCGACCCTGCCTAGGTGCCCTATCTATGGAGGCAGGCATGACTTTGTTAGTGGGACTAATGGATCGCAAACTCTGCTCCCTGCACATGGTAATGTTCTATGGGTCATGCATTTTGCTTGCTTCCATTTTGGGGTAGAAAATGGAAGTTCCACTAGGCAGTTTGAGGTCCCGCTAGAAACAGTTACGTCCGCTTCCATAGTAGACATGACATCCAGGATTAACTGAACATGTGCTCTTGCACAAGGACAAAATTCACAGAGGCCATCAAGATTTTCTGGCCACAGTAATGTAAATGTGTGTAGTGTGTGGGGGGTTATTATTATTAGGATGTGTTAATATTACTTTAAATCTGGAAAGCAAGGGACCCACAACCAATAGCGGCAGTGGCAGCAGCAGTGTCTTTAGTGCATGGAAGCACAGACTCTACAGATTATACAGTAGTTTCATCTTCCACCACAAGATGGCAGTATTACAGCAGTGACTATAGTTTCCTTTGATTAAGGCATGTTGGCATGCAGCCACTACACCACATGAAGGAAACTTGTGGCTCTCAAGCTGCTGGAGTCTACAACTCCCATCATTTCCAACCACAATGGCAGTTGTAATCCCCAACAGCTGGGCAGCAAATGGTTTCCTATTCCTGCACTAGACCTAACAACTATCTGTGTGTATAATAGGCACAAACAACTATTTTGTCTAAAGCTCTGGTACACCTATCTTTGGAGCAACACCCATACAAATTGGAGCAGCCAATAAGAAAATGAATGATGCATTATATCAGGGTTTTCATCCTTAAAGGGCCAAGAACAGCGCAAAAGATGGCGATGTTAAACTCCCCAAAGCATAGTACAAAAGATAAAACAATGTATTAAAGGGATAATAATACTTAATATGAAATATATATTTATTGTAGGGTTGATCGTAAACCTCCATAGGATGGTGTAGCAACTGCAACACTGTATCATTTCAGACAACTGAGATATGCCTGAAAATGTCACATATGACCTGCAATAACTTTTGAATAACACATCCCTCAGCACTGAGAGTGCCCATGTTTTACTAAGGAGGATAAACCATACAATATATATTGTTTTACATATAAAGCATTACTATTCCTATAAAGGAACAGCGACAACCAAAACTGTAATGAGATTATACAAACTAAAGGGATCATTAAAATCTTCTAAACATAAACCCTGCTTTACATTAATCTGGACGGAAAATTCCCCACAGCCAGTAAGAATTAATGCTATGTGAACTGCTTCCCCCAAATTAATCTTAAAGGGGACTCAAAAGGGACTGACAGCGCAGGTGCACGGACGTCACTGTGACAAGATGTCCGTGCTTCCTGCTCCTGTGAGCATCTGTAAAACGCCAAAATCTTCGGAACCGGGTAATATTTCTGGCGACTAGCGCTACTAAGCAGCTAGTCGCCAGATGAAGAATCAATGAAGGTTAAGTTATTGCGGGGTGGTAGTTCCCCTTTAAAGGAGCAGTAAACTTTTTTTAATGAAAAAATATATATATTGTAGGGATTTTCCTATTGAGTAAAATAAGGGTACTCCCACTGCAGAGAGATTTATATTTCCAGAGTTATTACAGTTTAAACCCATGTTTTTTTACATTAGCAGTGCCCTCTAGTGGTCAAATTCTAATTAGATTTCCTGTTAGATTCTAATGGAGAGGAAAGTCAGAGACATACAGTTCTCCATAGAATGTGATAGAAACTGCCTGTCAGTTAGATCTATCAGGAAGTAAACACAGTAAATTCACTTCCTGTCTGTTAGATCTATCAGGAAGTAAACACAGTAAATTCACTTCCTGTCTGTTAGAACTATCAGGAAGTAAACACAGTAAATTCACTTCCTGATTATTTGAACTGCTATAATATTTGAATAAAACATCTGACAGCGATGGGAGTGACCTTGTTTTATTCAGCAGGAAATGCTCTATAAAATATGTGTTTTCATAAAAAAGTTTACTGCTCCTTTAAATTAGTGCTGGGTGTCAGGTCCTTGGTGGCAGACGAATGGGAGGTGTTTGGTGTTATGGTGTCCAGCAAAAAGAAACATGTCTGCTCTATAGACACTATATCTAGTACCAATTAAAGAGTAATTTTGAAGAACTAATCCGTGCAGTGTTCATTAGGATTTTTTGCACATATTAAGGTATGTGCGTGTATGTGTGTGATGGGGGTATTGTTTGGAGGTGTTGCTGCCCTTTTAATTTGCCCTGCAGGAGTATCCATTCATGCTTGCGTACAGCCCGATTAGCATGAAAGGTGTCTCAGTAGTAATAGTGCAGAACTGCTTGTAAAGGATCAGAGAAAACCTTTTTCTGAAGAAGGGTGTGTTACTGCTCTAACAAAATAAACTTCCATAAATCTGGTCACTCATTACAAGCTTGCACATACATAAGTAACCAATTAGAGGCTGCAGAAAACATATGTTTAAAAAACGACATTTAGTTTCAGATTTTAAGAATCTAAAATTAAATTAAGCTTATATATATTTTTTGTTTTTTTTACAGACAGAAGCCTGAAGTATATAAATAAATATATAACCCAATTTAATGTCTAGGTGTCAGAGTACCTTATGTCATTGGATGCAAAAGACATTTCCAATGCAAAAGAAAATAAGATAAGGCTTGCAGTTCAACCGCAATTTAATCAGAAAGGGTCAACCTCCCGCCCCCTTCCCTGCATCATGCTGCCTGTCTGGCCCGGATGGAGAGTGGCGAGGGACAGTCTTCAGTAGCAAATGGAAAATCCAGCCTTCCTTCGACAAGGGTGGGCAGGGTTTTCCTTATACTTACTGAAGATTGTCCCTCGCCTCGCTCTGTCCTGACCAGACTGAGAGGCGAGGCAGCGTGATGCAGGGAAGGGGGCGGGAGGTTGATCCTTTCTGATTAAATTGCTTTTGAACTACAAGCCTGATAGTATTGAAATACAGTGCTAAGTGGGGCACGTAGTATAAAGAAGACTTGGATCTGCGCTTTTGTTATAAGTGTTACTATCCCTTTAATAGAAGTGATATTTTAGATTCTACTGTCTACTGAATTGGATACAACAATATTTTTGTGACAACAAATTCACAATTTTTGTCCCTGCAATATGTTCGTGATGTCCTTAACCCTCTGAGTGCCAGAGAGTTCAATGCATTGGATACCCCTCTGGCACTCAACGGGTTAATCTTGAGCAGAAGTCACAATCCTTGGTTCATTTATTTTGATTGCAATTCTTGAGCAAAATCAGGCATATCCTTAACCCCTTAATGTCCACAGTCCTGGGGAGAGGATCCCCCTTACGGACCACTGATCCCATTCGTCGAGCCGGCACACGTAACTGATTATGAGTGCCGGCTTGCTGATTGGGGGGTGTGTGTGTCTGATAGTGACCTCTCTGGTGTTGGAGCGGTCAGTTTTTCGCAGGACAGCTGCGAGCAAAAAAAAAAAATCAAAAAAAAAATGTGACGTGCCACGACCCCCAAGGGTCCTTTAGTGAAATTTACAGAAGACGGTCCCAGCATGTCACAATCTGCACAATCTAGGCCGGGATGTGCAACATGAGACTCCACAGCTGCTGCAAAACTACAAATCTCATAATTTGGAACCATGGGAGTTGTAGTCTTGCAGGAGGGCCTCGCGTGGTCCATCACCGATCTAGGCCCTTTAGGAATACAACAGGAGGATTGGTATATGGGTTTCATTTATAGAAGCTGTTTATATAGCGCAAGATGTATTAACCATGCACCACTGACTAGGCCTAAATCTAGCAGAATCAAGAGGCCTTGTAGCAGACCTCTCTAGCATTCAAATTAAAGGGATACTAACTCCTCAATAATAATCCCCCACTTACCTTACTATGGATAAGAAATCCTAATAGCTATTAAAGGGGATCACCACAAATAAAGTCCCCCCCAATAATAAGTCATATAGCAATAAGCTTACAAATAGTAGTATTATCCAGCATAATTACCATGTTATTCAGAAATTTCACTTCATCTGAAACTGACGGCCAGGATTATTGCTTTAGAGGCATCTGTGCGCCTGCGCCGTCAACCCCTTCCTGTTACCTTAAGGTACAATGTAGCGCCTCCTAGAGGAGACCGGGGACAGACAGTGCAGGCGCGTAGACGTCTCTAAGTCAAGATGTCTGTGCTGATGCTTGGCCGTCAGTCTCATCAGAAGTAGGATTTCTGAATAACACAGGAATTGTGCTGGATAATAGTACTATTTGTAAGCTTTTCGCTATACGAGTAATTATTGGGGGCGCTTTATTTGGGGTGATAGATCCGCTTTAAGAATTTTACCTTCGTGCCCTTGCTCAAGCGATGTCTTCCAAATGGACATGCAGGGATGGATTTCCCAATAGGCAGAGCCTAGAGCTCCAAGTTCTGAGGGGCGGTGCCTCAGCTGTGCAGGCCACACCCACATTCTGAATTGTGGGTGTGGCCAGAGCAATTTCAATGTGCCTGCATCAGTTTTATAGCCCTTTGCAGGCTATTATTGAACCCCTTGGATGCTGGAGCGATCTCCAAAACATTGCTTTGCAAAGCATTGGCGATCTCTCTTGCAGCCAAAGGGTTAAAGGATTTTTTTTGCTTGTTATAGGGCATGGGTATTTTCTGTGCCATGATGAGACTGGCAGGAGGTCGTGGCTATGGGTGGGGCTAATAGCACCTAGAGTACCTTACCTAGGGACACCTACCATGTAAATCCTATCTTGTGGACAGTTGCTAGCGAGGCTACTAGACCTCAAACCCCTCCCACGGTACATGGTAAACTTCTGTGGCTCTTGCACTCTGTCTGCTCCAGTTCTGAGAACACAAACAAAAACACAGTTCTCTGATGGGCGGAGTTTGAGATCCCGGAGGTCCGATACCATCAGTTGTGTTCTGACCCATAGGCATGATATCCAGGGCTGAACGAGGACGTTACCTCTTGAACGAGGGCAACATTCGTAAAAGTCATTAGGATTTTCTGACCACGGTAAGGCCGATATGTGTGTGTGTGTGTGTGTGTGTGTATGTGCGGAATCATTAGGAGGTATTAGTGTTAATTAACCCTATAAAGACCATTCTAGTGCTTGAAGTGCTTAACAAGTTGCAACTCAATATAAATAATAAATAAGTTGCTCAGTCATGTGCCTACTCCACAACCAGCCGAGTAAAAGCACATGTAGTTTTATTAACCTCTTAATGACCAGTGACGTGTCAGAAAAGTCACAGCAGTCCGTGCGTTGAGAATTGGTGACGGTCTTGCCACTTCATGAATTTAATCAAAGCACGCCAGAGGGTGCACTGTGATCACAGTAAGAGGGGGGATCTATAAGACTGGAATTGTCTAACTTGCCTATTGGGAAATCCGGCCCTGTCTGGGTTCCATATCCATGGAGGCAGACATGACGGTTGTTAGCAGGACTAATGGATTTCAAACTCTGCTCCCTGCACATGGCCATCTTCGGTGGTTCATGCATTTTGCCTGCTTAAAGCAGAACTAACATTCATATAAAAGTGCCCCCCAATTAATTTTTACCATAGCGTTACGCATTTAAATCCTTTAATTATCCTTATTAAGTCCGGCATTATTTAGAAATCTAACTTCTTCAGTGACTCACTGGCAGATGACAGCACAGACATCTTGCTAAATGGACATCTGGGTGCCTGCGCTGTCTGTCCTGTCTCCTCAATGACTGGTGACGGGGATTTGCATTGTACCTTAAGGTACAGACAGGGACGGACAGCGCAGGCGCACAGATGCCTCTACAGCAAGATGTCTTCCACTGAGTGTCCGAAAAAGTTAGATTTCTAAATAATGCCGGACTTAATAAGGATAATAAAATGATTGATATGCTTAAAGCTATGGTAAAAATTAGTTGGAAGACACTTTTATACGCGTGATAGTCCGCTTTCAGTTTTGGGGTAGAAAATGTAAGTTCCAGTATTTCTCACAACCCCTGGAACGCAGATCCATGCTTTGCGTACCCTTCTGGCACTCAATGGGTTATGAGGTTAAAATAACAGTTAAAGGGATAGTAATACTTTATTATTACTATCCCCCATATTGTACATATTTGCCAAATCATTTAATAGCCCCCAGGTTAATCTCTCTGACCTTTATGGCTTGAGAGATAACTGAAGGGGACAGTTCCCCCTCCCTCCCCCTTCCCTGAAGTCAGCGTTGTACTGACTGCAGGGATATCCGGTCTGACTTTCATCAGGCGGCTCTGCAGCAGAGCCATGATCCCGTTAGTGAAAAATGATTATTTCACTGAAACAGTCTTCTACGTGTGCTTGGTTTGTGATTGGTTTGCAAGCAAATGTAGAAGACCGTTTCAGTGAAATAATTCTTCCTCACTAACGGGATCTAAGCTCAGCTGCAGAGCCGCAAGCCTATCGTACGATAGACTTCCCCTGCAGTCAGTTCAACTCTGACTTCAGGGAAGGGGGGGGGGGGGAGGGGGAAACTTTGCCTTTGGTTATCTCTCAAACCATAAAGGTTTGAAAGATGAACCTGGGGGCTATTAACTTATTTTACAAATATCTACAATAAGGGGGATAGTAATAATAAAGTATTACTATCCGTTTAAAGACACATATAGCACGAGGCATTTCAAAAGGAAAACTCAAGACCATCAGACCTGCTGGTAAAACTATTTGCTCCCTTCATGGTGTTTGTGAGATCTCCTATTGATATGCCTCATGCTATGTTTGTTTTTAACGGTTATTGATAAACCTGTGTATGACTTAACTCGTCTGCTTGTGGAGACGGCACACAGCTGAGCAACTCATTTGTCATTTATATGACATGATTTAGGCTGTGGGGAAGCTGAGAGTTTTGCACATTTTGGATCACTCACAAGCGGTCTCCTTTTAAAATGCTGCGTTTAAAAGTGCGTCGTACGAAAGGGTGCATTCAGCAGGTCGCATTATTTAACCCCTTAGTGACAGACGACTTACCTGGTAAGTCCAGGAAGTCATTTGCTATAATGGGGGGAAAAAACAACCCTGTCATTAAGGGGTTAAAATGGTGACATGAGAATCTCTCCATCTATAGAAAGCATGAGATTCTCATGTCGCTCTGTATACAGCTAAGCAGGAATGTCTGGCCGGATTAAAAGTAAAGTAATAGGGAATCTGGGTTTATGTCGCGGAGATGTCCAATTTTGCCCACAGCCGTACCTCTCTCTCTCTCTCTCTCTCTGTGATTTTGGAGCTTCACTTTCTTTAATTGCTTTTTTTTTTTTTTAAACCCTTTTGGTGCCGGAACGATTTTGCATTGAACTCTGCCACCGTTACTGGATGTGTCAAGAGTTCAACGCAATACCTCTTCAGTGTCGAAACGGTGTAAAAAATAGTAATTACACAGAGTGAAGCACGAGATAGATATATACATATATATATATTATGGGCAAAATTAGACATCTCAGCGACGTAAACCCAGCTTTCCTATTAAAGTACTTTTAACCCAGCCTGGCGTTCCTGCATAGCTGTATACAGAGCAACATGAGAATCTCGTGCTTTTTATGGATGGCGAGATTCTCATGTTGTCATTTTAAACAACGCGACCTGCTGAATGCGCCCTTTCGTATCACGCACTTTTAAGTGTGACATTTTAAGAGGGAACCCTCACAAGTGACGTATTCATTTAAAGTGATATTAATACTTGAAAACTTTTAAATTTAATTCAATAGATATTTGAAAAATACATTAATTGTGCCATTTTCGATCTCCCAAAACTTTATGGTTTGGGAGAGATCAGTCTGCAAAGTTCCCCCTTCTCTCCCCTTGTGCTGACGTCAGCTTAGCACACGTTGTAGACTGTTCAAATGAAGTATTTCTTTGTAACTATCACGATCACGGCTCTGCTGAAGAGCCGCAGGACGGTCTATGGACTGTGATCTCCGTCTCTGAGTTTGAAAGAGGACGTCAGCACAAGGGGAGTGAAGGTGGAGCTTTGCAGACTGATGTCTCCCAAACATGGCACAATTAATGTATTTTTAAAATATCTATTGAATTAAACTTAAACGTTTTCAAGTATTGATATCACTTTAAGAGGGATATTTACTATTGATCGCTTCCTTCTTTGTGTGCCACTGCATTGTTTGTGCTAGCTTTGGATAACGAGCTTTAATTGCCTGGGTTTACATACAGTGTTCATAGACATACAAACAGAATAGCGCATGTTCCGATCCCTTTGTTTGGCTCACCCCAGCAGTCTGTATGGTGGTAGGAGGTAGCCAGGTGCCTGCAGAAGCAGTCCATATGTGCATAGATAACAAATAATCCTAATTTTCCCCCAGTCTCCTCTCCACTACTCCCAGTGCATCATGTTGCCGTGCTCATAAGGTCCTGCCAGTCCGCCTCGCTCTCACAAATTGTCCGGTTCTTAAAAAATGTCTTGATCAGCTTTTGGGCTTCTTCTTTAACTGGGTGACACAAGGGAACGCGCAAGGGTTAAAGCGATAGTATTGCATTATATAGAGAAAAAAAATACATAGCAGGATTCCCGTGCTACTGAGACATGCTTTAATGAATAGTCATGACAGCTTAAAGTGATGGTAATGCTTGAAAACTTTTAAATTTAATTCAATAGGTATTTTAAAAATACATTAATTGTGCAGTTTTCGATCTCCCAAACCTTTATGGTTTGGGAGATATAAGTCTGCAAAGTTCCCCCTTCGCTCCCCTTGTGCTGACGTCAGATTTCAAACTTACAGATCGCAGTCCATAGACCTTCCTGCGGCTCTTCAGCAGAGCCGTGATTGTGGTAGTTACAAAGAAATACTTCATTTGAACGGTCTACAATGTGTGCTTGCAAACCAGACACACGTTGTAGACCGTTCAGATGAAGTACTTCTTTGTAACTACCGTGATCACGGCTCTGCTGAAGAGCCACAGGACAGTCTATGGACTGTGATCTCCATCTCTGAGTTTGAAAGCTGACGTCAGCACAAGGGGAGGGAGGGGGAACTTTGCAGACTTATATCTCCCAAACCATAAAGGTTTGGGAGATCAAAAACGGCACAATTAATGTATTTTTAAAATATCTTTTGAATTAAATGTAAAAGTTTTCAAGTATTACTATCACTTTAAACTTAAATTTTTTTGGGTGCAGTACCCTCTATGGCCTGAAACTGTAAGGTGGTGCTGTTGCTACAGCATTCTAAAGTGGGTTATTGTCACTGAGGCTGATGTACTAAGATAAACTGGAGCAGATCTCCAGCAAAACAAATGCACTGCAGAGGACAATTATACATTCCCTTTATTTAAAGGAACAGTAACACTTAATAAGTAAAAACACACACATTATATATATATATATATATATATATATATATATATATATATATATATATATATATATATATATATATATATATATATATATATATATATAGTAGGGATTATCCTCCTGAGTAAAACAGGGTTCTCCCACCGCTGAGAGATTTTATTCAATAGTTGTTACAGTTCAAACCTGATATTTTTTTAGGTGCAATATCTCAATGGCCAGAAATTGTACAGTGGTGCTGTTGCTACCAGGGCCGGATTTCCCGTAAGGCAGAGTAGGCATCTGCCTACAGGCGCACCCTACAGAGGGGCGCCTGCCACTACAATTCTTTTTTTTTTTTTTTTTTTTTTTGACTCGGCGCGGCTTGCCGAGCCGCCAGCCTTTGCCTTGTAGGCTGTGAGCTCTACCGGCTCTTTAGCAATGCAGAGCGCTGGGAGATTTTATCTCCCAGCGCTCTGCATTACTAAAGGGAAGGCCGCGTGGGAGCTCCAGCCCAGATCTCTCCAGCCGCTGGACCACCAGGGAGGTAGGAAACGGATGAATGAGGCTTAACCCTTTGAGTGCAAGAGTGGTACGCAACGCATTGCAAAGCAATGCGTTGTGTACCACTCTGACACTCAAAGGGTTAATCTGGAGATAATGGGAGCAATGTGAGGTCAATATGGGGATGATGGGGGGCAAGCAATGTGGAGCTGATGGGGTCAATGTGGAGCTAATTGTGATGGGGTCAATATGGAGCTGATGGGGTCAGTATGGAGCTGATGGTGATGGGGTCAATGTGGAACTGATGGGGATCAATGTGGAGCTGATGGGGTCAATATGGAGGTGATGGGGTGAATGTGGAGCTGATGGTGATGGGGGTCAGTGTGAGGGCAATGTTGAGATGATGGGGGCAATGTGAGTGTGATGGAGGGCAATGTGAGGGCAATATGGAGATTGGAGCATTGTGGAGATTGCGGGGGGGGGGGGCGCTTCAGGTAGCTGTGCCTACAGGCTCCTGAGATGTAAATCCAGCCCTGGTTGCTACACCATCCTATGGACAGCTGTGATCAGTTGACCAAAAATCTCCATAGAATGGTGTAGAGACAGCTCCGCTGTAATATTTCAGGCCACTAAGATATTGCACCTAAAACCCCCCCACAAGTTTCAGCTGCAATAACTCTGAATAAAACACCTCTCAGCAGTGGGAGTTCCCTTATTTTATTCAGGAGGATGATCCCTACAATATATATATTTTAACATATTGAGTGTTACTATCCCTTTAAATGGAGCTTTTAAGTTCTTGAATGGCAGACCGGTCCCGTCAATACACTAAGTAGCCTTGCAATGTGTTCAAGCGTTCCAGGGGTTAAATATTCCATTAAAATCAATACGCATGTGTGTGCTTCTTACGGCTGTATGTTCAAAACAAAGGTGGAGGCGTTCTGGGGCAAACCATTTGCACTTTCCAAAATCTCCATTGATTTAAATGGCTATTTTAACCCCTTGAACGCTAGAGATACCTCTCTAGCATTCAAGGAGTTAAAATACCAATTTAAATCAATGAAAAATTGTAGTTCTCCCCTACAGTGCAAATGGTTCGCCCCAGAACTTAAATAGCATGAAAAGAGGTTTAGTCACAGTGTCGCACAGTGAATGTGTATATTATGGGCCCCCCTGTTCTGGTATAGTGACATTTTGTATCAGTGTTGTTCTGAGTGAAAAAATGTATCACTCTTCCTTTGCACAGAAAGACAAAAGTGATTATCAGTATGGCTGTGTGTGTACTGCAAGGCGGTATCCTATCGAAATGTCGCCATCTATTGGATGACAGACAAAATAGCCTCAATCCAAACAGCTAGCTCAGAATGTTGCGTGAATGAAAAGTATGACATTCTGATATCGCATGCTACAAGGCAGACCTAAGGGCCAGGGGGAAAAAAATAAGAAAAAAGAAAAAAAAAAAAAAAAGAAAAAAAAAATTCAGCCTACGGGCTATATTTTGCCCACTGCTCTCCATTTTTATCACGCTCAATGAGGACACACTGGGAGGTCACCATTAGGCGGTAATTTTGCCTCTGATGTGATACCAAGAACACAATACAGTTCCATTCTAGCGCACAGGTTATAATGTCATATTACATCAGGCATAAATCACTGCAATGTCACCAGCTCCCACTCTGCACCACCCACCACCACAATATCGATCATTCAAACAAGGAACTACGAGGGATCTCACCGTTCTTACGCATCGGTTTCTTGTCCCCCCCTGCCAGGTGATGGGACAGCTGTCGGGCAAATCCTTTAAATAGGTCCTGTGCATGTTGGGAAAAAATATTCTGTATTACACACACAGGATCCTATATCCATAAGAAAATTGGAGGAATTCTGGGGCAAACTAACTACAGAATAAGGGACAAAGAGAAATTACTATTTTTTTCTTTGTTTATCACCTTTGAAGCAAATTTCCCATCCCGGAAGAAAGGCGTTAGGTATTTCACCACAATATCAGCAGTCTCCTTCAGGGTCAAAATTTTGTTACCAGGAGGCGGCTGAAGGATTTTGGCTGTGCCTTCTTTGTCATTCGGACACAGGCTAGGGTCGAAGGTCACCTTTTTCTTCCCCTGACCACTGCTGCCTTTTTCGGGGAAAGTCAAGATGGAGGATGAAGTTTCCTCTGTTCTTGCCTTCTTCCTCGCTGGGCCTTCTGGGTCCTGGAGAAAGAGAAAGGGTCAGTTCTAGACAGGGAACCCTGGCCCTATCATTGCAAGAGTAATAAGGAGGACACTGCAACACTGTAGCATGTCTGGGTAGGTAATCTGTCTGCTCTTGCAACGAATGAATTAAAGGGCAATTGTCACGAATTGCAAATCTATTCCTGTTGGAGCAGACTTTGTAAAAAGCTTGGGGTTGTTCTCTGCAGTTCCAAAATGACTCACATGATGTATCTTTGGGTAAGAAAACTGGAACAGACCTCAGAAGTACGTGGGTCATTAAGATAAACTTTGCAGGAGCAGCCTCCATAGACTATCTGTGTGTCAGGCTTTCAAGTCCAAAGTAAAGACTGTATGTGGATTGCATACCTCCAAAATGTCCCTCTTTAGGAGATATTAGGGATCCGTACCTCCCATGTCCCTCTTTAGGAGCTAGTAGGGGTCTGTACCTCGCAAGTGTCCCTCTTTAGGAGATATTAGGGATCTCTGTCCCTCTTTCCCACCCGGTGTCCCTGTGTTTAGGAGATCAGACAGTGAGGTGTGTATAGAAGTGTATCACCCTGGTGTCCCTGTGTTTAGGAGATCAGACTGTGTGGTGTGTATAAGTGTATCACACTGGTGTCCCTGTGTTTAGGAGATCAGACTGTGTGGTGTGTATAGAAGTGTATCACCCTGGTGTCCATGTGTTTAGGAGATCAGACTGTGTGGTGTGTATATAAGTGTATCACCCTGGTGTCCCTGTGTTTAGGAGATCAGACTGTGTGGTGTGTATATAAGTGTATCACCCTGGTGTCCCTGTGTTTAGGAGATCAGACTGTGTGGTGTGTATAGAAGTGTATCACCCTGGTGTCCCTGTGTTTAGGAGATCAGACTGTGTGGTGTGTATAGAAGTGTATCACCCTGATGTCCCTGTGTTTAGGAGATCAGACTGTGTGGTGTGTATATAAGTGTATCACCCTGGTGTCCCTGTATTTAGGAGATCAGACTGTGTGGTGTGTATAGAAGTGTATCACCCTGGTGTCCCTGTGTTTAGGAGATCAGACTGTGTGATGTGTATATAAGTGTATCACCCTGGTGTCCCTGTGTTTAGGAGATCAGACTGTGTGGTGTGTATAGAAGTGTATCACCCTGGTGTCCCTGTGTTTAGGAGATCAGACTGTGTGGTGTGTATAGAAGTGTATCACCCTGGTGTCCCTGTGTTTAGGAGATCAGACTGTGTGGTGTGTATATACGTGTATCACCCAGGTGTCCTGTGTTTAGGAGATCAGACTGTGTGGTGTGTATATAAGTGTATCACCCTGGTGTCCCTGTGTTTAGGAGATAAGACTGTGTGGTGTGTATATAAGTGTATCACTCTGGTGTCCCTGTGTTTAGGAGATCAGACTGTGTGGTGTGTATAGAAGTGTATCACCCTGGTGTCCCTGTGTTTAGGAGATCAGACTGTGTGGTGTGTATAGAAGTGTATCACCCTGGTGTCCCTGTGTTTAGGAGATCAGACTGTGTGGTGTGTGTATATAAGTGTATCACCCCGGTGTCCCTGTGTTTAGGAGATCAGACTGTGTGGTTTGTATATAAGTGTATCACACTGGTGTCCCTGTGTTTAGGAGATCAGACTGTGTGGTGTGTATATAAGTGTATCACATTGCTCCACAGCAATAAAACTCACATCAGTTTTTGTATAAACATCAGTCGTCTTCTACACAAAAAAGTGTCAGCACGAAATAACCTACAAAATTCTTGGTAATGCACTGCCCACCAGCCTCTCCACCAGCAACCCCAAAAACAAATGTATTCCTTTTTGGACATTTGAGATGTTGGGAGATATGGGATTGCATCTCGCAGTGCAAGAGAATAAAGTGTGAGACCTTAATCTTGCAGTTACGTCTCTTCTGTTGGAATCAAGGGAGTGCAGGGGTCTTCCATTCAGACCATTCCTGTGCTCCCCATTGGATCTACCAAAACTCACAATGCAGCCCTGGCTCAATCAGCAGGTCTGCTAAGAAAATCTAAAACTGTAGGTCTTTTCTGGCTGAGTAAAACAAGGGTGCTCCAACTCAATGCTCCATTCAAAAGTTAAAACAGCTGAAACCGTCACTGAGTGGTAGAGATGTTACTATCACATCCTATGGAAGGTGCAACACTACAGTTTCTCAGAGCCTCTTCACTATAAAGAGTAAAGCAGGAGATACCCAGTTCATAAGACAAATGAAGGTTAGAACTTGCCTCTTCTGGGGGGCTGACAAGCTTATTTAACTAAAACCTAAACTTTAATACGGTAATTATATGCAGGCAACAGGTTTCAGTCTAAATAGTGAGCAATATGTCTCTGCACCAATTCCAAATTATTATTATTATTAATAAGGCTCTAGCAGTTTCTGCAGTGCTGTAAAATAGAATACGGTTATAAATAAGTTGACGTTCAATTAAACATTACATGAGATATATAACGGGCATAAAATTTTGCTTTTAGCTATTTCGTTCGAAACTGGTTGCTCTCCAGCTTACAAATGTAATTTTTTTCTTTGGGTTTGCTTATCAAAACAAGAAATGGAAGTACAGTCTATGGAAAATTATAGCCTGAGGTTCATCGTTACAGTGGAAAATAATAATCATCATCTCAGGCGTGACAGTACAATTGTTTTACCGAGCAGGAAAAATCCTGCAACACAGTTTTTTCAACAATTACGTTTTATTTCTACTTTAAAGGGATAATAATATTTAAATTTAAATATAATGCATCTTGTAGCCCTTAAAAAAACAAATTAAACGACCCCAACGGCATCTCTCAAACCTTCATGGTTTGAGAGATATCCGCTTTCAAAGTTCCCACTCCCCTGATGTCAGAGCTCTAACTGACTGCAGGGGAATCAGGTCTCGGGACCGGCAGAGGCTCTTCAGCAGAGCCGAGATTGCGTTATTGGAAAAGGAATCCTTCACTGGAACAGTCTTCTACATGTGCTTGGTTTGCAAGCACACGTAGAAGACCGTTTCGGTGAAGGATTTCTTTTTCATTAACGTAATCTCAGCTCTGCTGCAGAGTCGCCGTCTGGTCCCAGGACCGGATTGCCCTGCATTCAGCTAGAGAGCGGACGTCAGGGGAGGGGGAACTTTGAAAGCGGATATCTCTCAAACCATAAAGATTTGAGAGATGCCGCTGGGGTCATTTCATTTGTTTTTTTAAGGGCTACAAGATGCATTATTAAATTTAAGTTTTACTATCCTTTAAAGTGATAGTAATGTTTCATAAAAAAGCAGCTCCAATTAATCTTCATAGTATTTGGGCCATGGAGAGTGTTATTTCAATACTGTCAAAGCAGTAGTTCAAGAGTAATTGAATGATAAAGTATCCCCCTCCCGCCTTTAACCTAGTGTAAGCCACCTCCCCTCAGATGTGGAATCTGGTCCACAGGCCAGACAGGTCACAGCAAGGGACAATCTTCTTACTGTGAGCGTAAGGAAAACCCTGCCCCCCTTGACAGGTGTTTCAGGTTTTTCCTTATGCTCACTGAAGATTGTTCCTCTCTGTGATCCATCCGGACAGTATTGCTACTCTGAGGTGAGCAGTGTTACATCAGTAAAAGGGGTGGAAGGGGGATACTTTATCATTCAATTACTCTTGTACTACAACGCTGACAGTAATGAAATAACACTCCCCATGGCCCAAATACAATGACAATTAATCGGAGCTGCTTTTATTGTGAAACATTACTATCCCTTTAACCCTCTGAGTGCCACAGTGGTGTGCAACACATTGTAAAAGCAATGCTTTTTTTACTAAACAGCAAACGTAGAATAACACCCCCCCCATCCCGGATCTGTCTGACCTGCTCTTCCGACTCTCTTGTCTCTCTGTCAGGAGTCCACGGCCTGCTGGAGGCACCCACCCTATGATAGGGGTAAAGTACCAGTTACTGGGAGTAAGTTAAAGGAGAGTTATCCCCTCATAATAATCACACCCCTGCCTCACCTTATTATGGCTATAAAATCCTAATGACCCTCAGTCTTGGATGTTGTGCCGATGGAGGGAGACATGACAGTTGCTGGTGAAAACACAAGACCTCAAAACTCAGCTCACTGCACATGATACTCTTAACCGTTTGAGTGCCAGAGGGGTACGCAATGCATTGCTTTGCAATACGTTGCATACCCCTCTGGCACTCAAAGGGTTAACCCTATAAGGACCAGAGGGGTAGGCTCATGCCCTCTACCTGCTTCAGCTTGAAAAAACTGCCAGATACCATCATGGCCTCCTCTATGGACATAACAACATCCAGGACCGACTGAACATAGGCAAAAGGACAAAATTCATAGGTATTAGGATTTCCTGGATCCTGTGTGGGGTTGTGTTATATATGAGGAGCTGTTGGTTCGCCTTTAAAGGGACACTAATGTTCAGTAATAACTTTATGTTGTTTTTTTTGTTTGTTTTTTTTAATCTACAAAAAGTGGAGCAAATCCCATCTCTCAAACCTTTATTTTTTTAGAGATATTTGCTATTACATTCCCCCTTCCTCATGTCAGCTGTAAAGCTGACTAAAGGAGATCCGTATTGGCCAACTTGAGGAGGCTCTTCAGCAGAGATGGAATAGCGTGATTTAAAAAGAAATACTACATTGGAACGGTCTACAAAGTGTGCTTGCAAACCAGGCACACTTTGTAGACCTTTCCAATGAAGTAATTCTATTCCAGTATTGCTATTTCGGCTCTGCTGCAGAACCGCCTACTGGTCCCAGGACCGGGATCTCCTGCTGTCAGTAGAACTCTGATGTCAGGTAAAGCGGAAGGAGGGGGGAAATTTAGATGCAATGTGGGATTTGTGCCACATAATTTATTTTTTTTTAATCTACGAAAAAACATAAAGTTATTATTGGACATTAGTGTCCCTTTAAAGTGATAGTAATACCTCAATTAAAGATGATGTCCGAGTGTTCTTCACTTTTTTTTTGTAACACATCCTATATTATAATTCGCTAGGATGTTTGTCAGAAGCCGTCATGTGCAGTACAGGAAGGTGTGCAGAGAGGACCACAGTCTGAATTCCAAGCTCCCCGCCCCGTATCAGCCGCGGCGCGTTCAGGCAGTCAGTACTGCACATGACTGCAGAGCCGCCAGTGTACACAGGCTTTAAAACTAGCAGAGCTATATTTTATTACTTACAGATTTGTAGTTCAAGCACTCTTGAAGCCAAAAGGATCCCCTCTCTCGCCCCTTTCCCCTGCGTCGCTCAGCCTCTCAGTCTGGTCTGGATGTAGAGAGGCGAGAGACAATCTTCAGTAAGCAAAAGGAAAATCCTGCCTTCCTTCGTCAAGGGGCAGGGGTTTTCATTATAATTACTGAGTGAAGATTGTCCCTTGCTGCATCCGTCCGGTCCCGCAACTGGATTCCAGACCTAATGGGAGGCGGCCAGAAGGGGCGGGAGGGGATCCTTTCAGCTTGAATAGAGTTTGAAGTACAAATCTGCAAGTAATTAAACATAGTGCTATGTGTTACAAAAAAGGTAAAGAAGATTGAGACCTCAACTTTAATAGAGGTATTACTATCACTTTAATGAAGATCTGCCATTGGAAGGGAATGCCTCTGTTACAATCTGACTCACCTACTGCTCTTCGCAGACAGGTCCGACGCTACCTCTGCATCTTCCTTTAGGTCTGAGGTTGGCTCCGGTGGCCCCTGTCTTGTAAGGCTGGATGAAGATCCATTGGGCAGCTCATGATCTTGTAATGGCTGTATAAATGGAGAGTCCCTAGAAAGGCACTTTGTGTTTATTGCCTGTAAATCCGGCCTGTTTCTGAAGAAGTCCTCAGTGTCTGTTGGCTGTGCAACTGAACTACTCAGTACGTCCTTTGACTCTGATGGCTGTAATACTGGATTTGTTAGTAGGTCCTCAGAACATGATGTCTGTAAGTTTGGTTGACTTGTCAACAGGTCCTTTGTCTCTAATGGCTCAACAGCTTGGCAGTCCCTTAAGATTTCTTTAGGGTCTGATGACTCTGTGACGAGGGCGTCCTTTAAGAGCCGTTTTGTGCGTGAAGCCTGACCAGACAGGCTGGACCCGACATCTTCTGGACTCCCTGAAGTCTGTAGATCAGACTCAACAGTTCCCGGCCGGTAACCCTGATTCCCGTTCATCAACGTGCTCCTTGAAGCTGAATTGGAAGAGGGGCTCTTGTGCTTGGATTCTCTCACCTTTTTTTTACTTTTCGGTTTCTCTGGTTGAGGCTTTGAGTTGCTCTGAGAGGAGAAAAACTTGGAGATGTCCTGCGAGTCCTTCATTGCAGCGGTGGCCAACTCCTGCTTCTTCTTGTTGGCTTTGGGCCTTTTGTTGGGACTGTCCACCTTCTTATTCTCTGGGATATCAGGGAGGGAACCAGTACTGCTAGATCCGGGCCTCTGGATGCTTTCCGGATTGGGTTCTGGGGGTCTGGCTTCTGGCTGAGTGGTCCGTAAGAAGTCGGATGCGCTCTGGAACGTGGACGGCGCCCCTAATCTCTTACGCTTAAACTGAATGGGAGGAGAAAACTAAGATCAGAGATATGGTAATTCATCTGTTTTAGGGATTTTCGTGTAACGGCAAAAGTGGAGCAATTCTGGGGCAAATGAACTGCATGGTGGGGGACAAATAATTCATAAAAAATTAAATATTTACCCCTGGAATGCTAGAGAGAACTTCAATGCATTTGGAATATTCCATTTCATCATATTAGGGGTGTTTAGGCCTTGCAGTGATAAGGTATAACAATCTCTGAGCAATATGCAAACAAACTGCACTATAGGGGACAAACAAAAATCCCCATTGATTTAACTGTGGCTTTTAACCCCTTGAACGGTAGAGAGGTCTCCAAGATTTGTGAAGTCATAATAATGGTTACATTCCCTTTAATGTCCTAACGATACTGGAGATTGTCTGCCGTTATGTATTACATCGCTCATACACTGAAGAACAGAGACCCTAGTGCAGCTACTGAAATCAGAGGCTTCACTGGCGAATTCATACATTCATCCCATTGAGACTATACCTGCTAGGCCTAAACACCCCACTATTATGATGAAATGGTATATTCCCTGTACATACCGTCAGCATCTGGGAAGCAGACACAAATCCATCTGCAGGGGAGTCTCTTGAGTCCTCTGTCCTCGGTGCAGCGTCGCTTGATCCAGACACTGTGTACAGCTCACCGTCCTTTGATGACTTGTTAATCTCGGCGACCTGTACAGAAGATGCACCCAGACTTATATACACAGGTCGGACCTTATCCTAAGCACGCTACTGTATCTATGTAACAATCATATTCGCTTCATATCTGTTCAACTTAAAGCAGCGTTGACTTTTTCTTATGGATTTTTAATAGTTGTTTCCCTGTGAATAAAACAAGGATGGGAGAGTTTTCATTCAAAAGTTATTTGAAGTTAACCCTGAGTACCAGAGAGTTAGCAAACATATTGCAACTCCCTGCCAGCCAGATCTAACATTCCACACTGCTCTCTATACTATCTTTCCACACTGCTCTCCATCCTATCTGCCGTTCCCTGCCAGCCAGATCTAACATTCCACACACTGCTCTCCATCCTATCTGCCGCTCCCTGCCAGCCAGATCTAACATTCCACACACTGCTCTCCATCCTATCTGTCACTCCCTGCCAACCAGATCTAACATTCCACGCTGCTCTGCCTGCCACCAGACATTCCCTGGCAGATATGTCTCATTTAATATATACTAGTTGAAGAGCCCGTGTACACGGGTCACAGTGCCGGCTGATGGCTGGATCCTTTCGCCACTGGCCGCGGTGCAGTCATGCACAGTAGAGACTGGCTGTGCCGCGGTTGATACGGAGCGGGGCACTCCGAATCAGAGTGACCCGCTCCGGATCAGCCGGAGAGGGCAGTCTCTACTGTGCATGATTGCAGCACGTGCAGCCGTCTCTACTGCGCATGATGGCTTCTGACAAACTTCGCTAGCATTTTATTATATAGAATGACGGTGTTAAAAGCTCTTTTGATTTGTTAAAGGTGTCCTTAAAGGGATAGTAATAATTTGTTTTATCTTTATTTTATTTTGTAGGCATTAAAAAAACATGAAGAACGATATAAGTCTTATCTCTCAAACCTTTATGGTTTGAGAGATATTCACAAGCAAAGTTTCCCCTCCCGCCCCTTTTACCTATTGTAAGCCATCTCTTCTCAGATGTGGAATCCAGTCCATAGACCAGACAGATAACAGCAGGGGACAATCTTCTTCCTATGGAACAATGAAAGCTCTGCCCCCCCCCCTTGACAAGTTTTTCAGGCTTTTCCCTTATCTTAATTGAAGATTGTCCCTCTCTGCAATCTACCTGGGCACCTCCCTTCTGATCTGGCTGAGCAGTGTTACATCAGTAAAAGGGGCGGGAGGGGGATACTTTTTCATTCAATTACTCTTGAACTACAACTCTGACAGAATTGCTATAACACTCTCCAAAGTCCAAATACTATGATGATTAATTAGAGCTGCTTTTATTGTGAAATGTTACTATCCATTTAAAGGGATAAAACAATGATAGGAATACCTCATTAAAAGGATACTGAAAGTCTCTTTCTTTCTCTGTCTCATCAACCTTTGTAAATCCACAACTGACCCAACAATCCTCCATCACTGACCACAGTGCATGAGTCCTTACTTTTCTCAGTACCCCTGCTTTGTACAGATTGGACACCTTGCTGCTCCGGAAAACCTCGTACTCCAAATCCACAGCAGAAGACCCCACGTCGGTTCTGGAAGGAAGGGAACACAGACAAGAGGATAAAGATGTACTGGACTGTCAGATCAATGTAAGACATGTTGGGCCATACGTCTAAAAGCCCAACATCACGGACATTCCACACTGCTACTGAACATAAGACTATTATCTGAAGCACTGCACTGGCCTAATCTCAGAGTGCCAGAGTGGCAGAATGCAACGCATTGCTTTGGCACTCAAAGAGTTAAAGGGATAGTAATACTTAAAGTGTTAGCTATGTCCCATAACATTTTTTTATACATTTGTAGAGGGTAAAAAAAAAACAAAAAATCTCATTGCCACAGACCCCATCTCTCAAACAGCTATGGTCTAAGAGATATTGGCAATCAAATTTCCCACCTCCCTTCCCTTCTCTTGACGTCAGAGTCTAGCTGACAGCAGGAGATCCCAGTCCAGGGACCAGCCGGCGGCTCTGCAGCAGAGCCGAAATCCCATTATTAGAAAATAATTACTTCATTGGAAAGGTCTACAAATTGTGCCTGGCTTGCAAGCACACTTTGTAGACCGTTCCAATGAAGTAGTTATTTTCTAATAACGGATTTCGGCTCTGCAGAAGAGCCTCATCGTGTCGGCCGACACGGATCTCCTTCTGTCAGCTTTACAGCTGACATTAAGAGGAGGGGAGGCAAGGGGGAACTTTGATTGCCTATATCTCTCAAACTATAGCGGTTTGAGAGAATGGGTCTGTGGCAATGATATTCTTTTTCTGCTCTCTACAAATCTAAAAAAAAATGTTTATAAGACATTACTAACACTTTAATATGTAAACAAAAATATATGTTGTAGGAGTTAACCTCCTGAGAATAACAAGGGTACGCCTTATCTTGGATGATTAAAACAAGGGCACTCCCCCTGCTGAAAGGTGTTTTATTAAAAAGTTAATACAGCTCAAACTTTAATTTTTAGGTGCAGTATCTTAGTGGCCTGATATTGTGCAGCGGTGCTGTTGCTACACCATCCTATGGACAGCTCTGGTCAGTTGGCCTTAAATCTCCATAAGATGGTGTAGCAACAGCGCCACTGTACAATTTCAGGCCACTGTGATACTACACCTAAAAGTATTCAAGTTTGAGCTGTAATACCTTTTCAGTAAAACACCTTTCAGCAGTGGAAGTACCCTCCTTTTACTCAGGAGGATAAACCCTACAACATACATATTTGTTTTTACATATTAGGTATTAATATCCCTTTAAAGGAGCAGTAAACTTTTTTATGAAAACCTATACGTTACAGAGCTTTTCCCGCAAAACCCCACCGCTGTCAGCTGTTTTATTCAAAAGTTATAACAGTTTAAATTCTCATGAAGTGAATTACAGAGTGTTTACTTCCTGAAAGATCTAACTGACAGAAAGTGACTCAGCAGTTACCATCACATGGTATAGAGAACTGTCACCGACTCACTGTTCAAATAGAATGTAACAGAATAACTAATTGGAATCTGACCCCTAGAGGGCACTGTTAATATAAAAAAGCACAGGATTAAACTGTAATAACTCTGGAAATATACATCTCTCAGCAGTGGGAGTACTCTTATTTTACTCAACTGAAAAAGCTATACTGATCATTTAATGATAACTAACGCAAGATGGGACAAAGGGGAATTAGCTTACCTGTTTTCTGACCCTGAAGCCTGCTGGTTCTTGGTCAAAGCTTCCTCCAACATCTTCAGGCAATGTTCCCGGGCCTGCAAGCACAGCTCATCAACCTAGAACCCCAGCGTAATTCACACTGCCCGCCAGATCACTCTATTCCCAGCCCAGCCCTTTAAATGACTGACCAATCGTGACTGCTCATGAACCTGGCCGTCTTCCTGCAGAGAATGGGATAATACAGGAGAAATACAAATTCCCAAATATCTCACTGAGATAACCTTTTGATTGACAGATTGGTGCGCAACACATTGCTCAGCAACGCGTTGCACATTGCTCTGACATTCAAAGGGTTAAATGGGGTTTTTAATGTCTTGAAGGCTAGAGAGGTGTTTGCAAAGCACTGGAGACCTATCTAGCATTCGGGTTGGGTGAAGGCCGGATTTACATCTCAGGAGCCTGTAGGCACAGAAATCTGAAGCGCCCCCCCCCCCCGCCCACTGGCCATCTCCACTGGACACCTCCACAATGCTCCAAATCTCCACATTACCCCCTATATCCATATTGCCCCCCATCAGCTCCAACTTGCTCTCACATTACCCCATCATCTCCACAATGCCCCTATCAGATCCAACTTGTCCTGACATTGCCCCCATCAGCTCCAACTGGCCCCCATCAGCTCTAACTTCCCCCCATCAGCTCCACATTGCCCCGTTTCCTACCTCCCTGGTGGTCCAGTGGCAGGAGAAGTCTGTGTTTCTGCACAGACCTGTAGTTCCTGTTGCTCCCACGTGGTCTACTCTTTAGGAATACAGAGCGCTGGGAGATGATGTCATCACTCTGCATTACTAAAGAGCCACTGAGGGAGCAACAGCAGGATCTCACCAGGCGGCAGGCAGGCAGCGGGTATTTATTATTTATTTTTATTTAAAAAAATAAAAATAAAAAAATAACTGATCCCAATGACAGGCGCCCCTCTGTGGGGTGTGCCTGTAGGCAGAAGTCTACTCTGCCTTATGGCAAATCCGACCCTGGTTGGGGGGGTTAATGCCTTAAGGACCAGAGGTCCAGGGAGGTTACCTTCCCTTAAGGACCGCTTTGATCCTTGATGACACGTGACCTCTTGCGTGTACTGGCGTGCCGAGCAGTGGTCTGAGAGAGACCGCTCGAGTCTTGGAGTGGTCAATTCCAGACCCTGTTTTTACTTACAGCATTCCCGCAGGAGCACTGTAAGTAAAAAGTGAGTGAGTGTCAGGACCTTCACCGGTCTTTAAGGGTATAAAAACAAGTAATGGTCCTGGCATGTCACTGGTCCTTAAGGGGTGTGGAAAAAATAAAAGTTAACACATTGAGTGCCAGAAGGGGCGTGCTTTGCAATGTGTTGCACACCCCTCTGGCACTCAAAGGGTTAATATGATAGTAACCCTTTATTTTGACTACGTATTCTGCAAGTGAATTATACGTACATTCATATTACTTATATTTTTTGCATTATTTTTGAATCTTCACCTATTTTTTCGAAACTTTCATGTTCCAGACCATTGAACTCCTTAGATCGGTTTCCATGGAGCTCTTTGTCAGTGAAGGTGAATTTGGGGATACTGATACAATGTAGAAATGATACAATGTAAAAAGAAAAGCATACAGAGCACCCAGCGCTGCATGCATAGTGTTACACTGTATCACAGTCTTGCTTTGGATGGTCGACTATGTGTAGAATCTCCTGTTCATGTACCATTTGTTTAAACCTTTGAGTGCCAGAGAGGTATCCAAATCATTGTGGAGCAATGTGTTGGATACCCTTCTGGCACTCAAAGGGTTACATCTGATTTGCTGTAAGCAATGTGAGATGAGAGCTAAAGCAGTTAATTTATTGAGATTAATACCTGCTTCTCTAACCCTCTGAGTGCCAGAGGTGTACCACTCTGGCACTCAAATGGTTAAACAACTCAAGAATGACATGTAAATAATGGCTAACACAACATTTAGGAAGCAGAAAAAAAGGATGGAACTCTTGAGACTCCTGACAAATGATGAATAAAATCAAGTTTATTGGAATCAATAATGCAAACAGACAGACCAAGCACTCCCATCTTACGCGTGTCGCACAATACTGTCCTTACACATAGACTATGTGAGTAAGCAAAGTATTGTGCGAACTGCGTAAGTTGTGAGTGCTCAGTGTATCTGTTTGTATTATTGATTCCAATAAACTTGATTTTATTCATCATTTGACAGGAGTCTCAAGAGTGTGATCCTTTTTTCTGTTTCTGTTATGTTCAAGACGTCTTTGAGGTCTGTCAGGAGTCGGCACCTAATGGGACTTGTGATGAAATTGGTGAGTCATGTATTACGACTTTTATATGTCACATTGTGTATTGGTGCCGCTTTGCTTTTTCTCTTCTAACACAACATAGAGGTCATTTTGAAAGATCTTTCAAAATCAACAGTTGTTTTTAGGTGACAGTGTCCCTTTAAGGATATTCTTAATTAAGAGCAGGTGAGATAACTAGTGGCTTTCTCCTTTTGACTAACCCACCCATGGTCAAGCAGGGATATCCATAATTCCAGGCCTGTATGGCCCAAAGAAAAGTTTAGGCCACCCATGTCTTAATCAGACTGTTCCCTCTCCTCTTACCTTCACGGTCAGTTTGGGGATCTTATCATTGGATGCGTCCTTAAGGGGACAACCTTCATCTAAAAAAAGGGGACACAACAATGTGTGGATCACACTACAGATTCTTCACATCAACAGAAAACAAATCACAGTCATTTGTTTATGGAGAAAATACATTGCAGAGTCTTTATTATGAAAAAATATACTGCAGAACTTTTTATGTCGAATAAAATAAATCTATTCTTACTGCAAAGAGATACTTTCTTCCAAAGTTCTTACTGTTTAAACCTTTGAGTGCCAGAGACGTATCAAACGCAATGCGCTGGATATCTCTTTGGCACTCAAATGGTTAATATCTCTCTCTTACACACACACACATTATATATATATATATATATTAGTATGGAAGCCCGTATACACAGGCTAAAGTGCACCCTGCTGCCCCGGAGTGGGTAGCAGAGACATAACTAAACAGTGCCACCTGGTGTACAGACTGTCCTATTACATTCTGTATTCTGGCTACAATTCTCCAGAGAATGTGATGGTAACCGCTCCACTACTTCCTGACAGTTTAAGTTGTTATAACATTTGAACAGACCCTTTTCCCATTCTGAGGCGGCTTCAGAACGGGAAAAGGGGCAGGAAGGGTAATATTCATCGTCCGATTACAGCATAAATATCAGGTTAAGATCTCCGAGAGAGTCAGACATCAGGACTATATAGTATAGGAAATGATCTGAAGTGCTCAATATTCTAAACATTACTATACCTTAAATGTGTTAAAGGAAGTTTTTTTTTTTGTTTGTTTTTTTAGGAAAAATACATATATATTATAAGTCTTTTCCTGCTGAATTAAACATGGGAAATGCCACTGCTGAAAGATGCTTTATTCAAATGTTATAACAGCTTAAACTGTCAGGAAGTAGTGGGGCACTATTCTTTTACTTAGCAGATGACCTTCATACAGAAGTCAGATACAATTGTATATCTTTAGAACTGTATCTGCCGTTTCCTGTATATATCGATCTCTATTGCTACTGAATTCTGATATTAGATCCCACCTACTCACAACAAACAATGTGCTTCAATAGACCTGAACAGCTTATGAGGGACACGTGTCTTTGTCAGACTGTAAACTGAAACTATAAGCAGTGGACTATGAGCGAGATCATATGCACAAAACATTATCTGGATGTACTCAACTTCTGTATGAATGTCGCCTACCTAGATAAATCATTATGTTAACCTTTTGAGTGCCAGAAGAACTATCATGTACATATAAAGTCACCCCCAATTAATTGTTAGTATACCGGTAATTATGGAAATAGTGACATAACGTTTGTAAAGTGCCGTCATTATTTGCATTCATAACTTCGTATGAAATTACATCAACACAACAGCACAGACATCTTGGTGAAGTGGAATCTGTGCGCCTGCACTGTCCGTCCCTCGCTGTACTGTACGGTACAATGCAACTCACCCTTTGGCAAATAACCAATCAATGAGAAGACAGGGACGGACAGCACAGGCGCACAGATCCTACTGTCCTGTCCTACTGATGTAAGTTCCACACAAAATTATGATTGCAAACAATGCCGGCACTTAACAGGTATTATTACACTGTTTCCATGATTATCAGTATACTAACAATAAATTGGGGGTGACATATGTACATGATAGTTTCGCTTTAAAAAAGTCACTTTGAGGACAGGTAGATTTCTTTTTTTTTTCTGAAGATCTAACAGTGTTGTGGATTCCTTTGCAAATGATTTATTAATCACCGAGTTTTATCTACAAATCCCCCCCCACAGGACTTAAAATTTGAAGTCCTTTGCTACTAGCCAGACCTTAAAAGTTACTCCCCACTGCAAGCCATAACATACCCACCAGGGCTGAATTTCTACTCGCCAGGGCTAAATTTTCACTCGCCATTGGCTAGTGGCGAGTGGAAATTTTAAGCCCTGCCCCCACAGACTAAAACAGAAATGTGCTGGATACAACCAAGGGCTAAATGTATCAAATACATTAGATTCTAGTCCAATATGTAAGGCTTTACAGCAGCTACGTGTTATTGTATTCAATAAGCCAAGGATGTGTGAATTGGGAGCAAATCATCTGGACCATATGGGGAAAAAGAAAAAAAAAAAATATCCCAAATCTCCCACTAAGTGAAATGTGGTTGAATATTAGACAGGTCTCTAATGCAATGGAATCCACTATTAAAGGGATAGTAATGTTTCAAAATAAATGCAGCTCCAATTATTCTTTATAGTTTTTGGGTCCTGTAGAGCAGTATTATTGTTCTCTACGATGTGTAGTTCCAGAGTAATTGAATGATAAAGTATCCCCGTCCTGCCCCTTTTACCTAGTGTAAGCCGCCTCATCTCAGATGTGGAATCTGGTCACTTGACCGGACAGCTCCCAGCAAGGGACAAGCTTTTGGCTGTGAGCATAAGGAAAACCGTGTTCCTTGAATAAGGAGGGCAGGTTTTTCCTTATGCTAACAGAAGATTGTCCCTTGCTGTGATCCATCTGGACGGTCTTGCTGTGCAGCTTTACATAGGTTAAAAGGGGCGGGAGGGGGACACTTTATGATTCAATTACTCTGGAACTACACATCGTAGAGAATGATATCGGTCTACATGGCCCAAAAACTATCCTAAATAATAATTCGCTAAAAGTTTGTCACGATGCAGTCATGCGCAGTAGAGACTGCCTGTGATGCGGCTGATACAGTGCAGGGCGCTCTGAGATCAGACCGTCTGAATTCGGAGAACCCCACTCCGTATCAGCCGCGTCACGAGCAGTCTCTACTGCGCATGACTGCACCGCGACCGGCCGGCACTGTGGCCCGTGTACACGGGCTCTTCAACTAGTAAGGAATAATCAGATCTGCATTTATTTTGAAACATTACTATTCCTTTAAAGGAGCAGTAAACTTTTTTATGAAAAAATATATATTGTAGGGATTTTCCTATTGAGTAAAATAAGGGTACTCCCACTGCAGAGAGATTTATATTTTCAGAGTTATTACAGTTTAAACCCATGTTTTTTTTTACATTAGCAGTGACCTCTAGTGGTCAAATTCTAATTAGATTTCCTGTTAGATTCTAATGGAGAGGAAAGTCAGAAAAGTCAGAGACATACAGTTCTCCATAGAATGTGATAGAAACTGCTGAGTCACTTCCTGTCACTTAGAACTATCAGGAAGTAAACACAGTAAATTCACTTCTTGTCAGTTAGATCTATCAGGAAGTAAACACAGTAAATTCTTTGATTATTTAAACTGTTATAAATTTTGAATAAAACATCTGACAGCGACGGGAGTGACCTTGTTTTATTCAGCAGGAAATGCTCTGTAAAATATGTGTTTTCATAAAAAAAAGTTTACTGCTCCTTTAAGTGCAGACTGGTTTCTCACCTCTCACTGTAACACTGCAGGAGATCTACAGGCCGTGCTCTTACCTGGCTCTATGAATTCTTCCAGCTGTTTGCTCTGCAAGAGGAGGAGACTCTGAGGTTAGATCGGGGGGTGGGAAGAAACAATATCACAGAGGGACACATGCACAAATGCAAAAGTAGAGCAATTCCACCTCAAAACAAATGTACCATCAGGAACAATTAAAAATGATAATGGAGTTAAATGGGGCTTTTAACCCATTGAAAGGAGTGCAGTGGGTTGTGTAGCAATACAATGGACACCAGTCCACTATTCAAGTGTTAAAAGCCCAATTTAAAGTGGAACTGTTACCTATCCATGTTCTCACCTCTGTGGGGGTATCAGTCGACAGGACAGTCAGCAGGGAGTGGCAGTTGGGAGGGAGAGGAGTGTGGAGTATTAGTACACCTGGATGACAGGAAGTAGCAGTATGGAGTGTAAGTATTTGGCTGGCAGGAAGTGGCAGGTGAGAGTGAGGGCAGCATGGAATGTTAGTATGTGGTTGGCAGGGAGTGACAGGTGTGATGGAGAGCAATGTGCATTGTTACTATGTGGTTTGCAGGATGTGGCAGGTAGGAGGGAAAGCAATGTGGAATGTTAGTATGTGGCTGGCAGGGAGTGGCAGGTAGGAGGGAGAGCAATATGGAATGTTAGAATAAGGCTGGCAGGGAGTGGCTGGGGGGAGTAAGACCCTGTTACTATGTGGCTGGCAGGGAGTTGCAGGTAGGTGGGAGAGCAGTGTGGAATGTTACTGAGTGTCTGGCAGGTGGGAGCGAGAACAGTATGGAATGTTACTATCTGGTTGGCAGGGAGTGGTAGGTGGGAGGGAGAGCAGTGTGGAATGTTACTGTGTGTCTGGCAGGGAGAGGCAGGTAGGAGGGAGAGCAATGTGGAATGTTACCATTTGGCTGGAAGGAAGTGGTAGGTGGGAGGGAGGGTAGTGTGGAATGTCACTATGTGTCTGGTAGGGAGTGGCTGGTGGGAGGAAGAACAGCGTAGAATGTTAATGTATGGCTGGCATACTAGTCAATACTGCCTAATTTGCATAAACTGACAAATAAATAACATAAAATATCTCAAAGTATTTTATTTTTTTAAATAATGACTTATATCCCTTTCAAAACCACCTATGTTGTTGTAAAATGTTTGTTTGACTTTAAATCAATCAGAATTTTGTGAATGTTCATTCTCCCCTAGGGTGCAGCTGAACTGCTCCATTTTTGCCTTCGGCCCTGTGTGTCATCTGCACCTTTCTGAGATTCATCTGTTTTTGGTAGAAGCTGTTCCACTCCTTCTTGCGATCCACTGAGGGGTCCTCGTTGCCGCCGTCAGAATCGTCATCATCGCACCTGAGAGGGGAGACAGTAAAGCAAGGAATAACGGGAGATGGAGGAGAAGACATGGAGAAGCTAACGCACTAAAAAGGAATGGCGTAATTCTGGAGCAAATCAGCTGCAACGTTAGGAACAAAACATTCCCACTGATATAAATGGAGAAGTTAAAGTGGAAAAATAGATGACTGACTGAGCTATCAAAATCACCTGTATATATATTAGCCACTCTGTATTTAAAACAATTATGAGATGTTCGGCTCATTAATTTGCCAATATATGCAAATTAGCTATTACTGGGTGGCAGGTGGGACAGACAGGTGGGTGGAATGTTTGTATCTGGCTAGCAGGAAGTGGCAGTTGGGAGGGAGATTAGCATACCTGGGAACTTTGTCTTGTGGACTCCCCGGAGGAAAGTCCTGTAGTTCCGCTGGGGGAGATAAATGACGCGATTAGCATAAAAAAAGGGGTGGGGCTTAATCACAAATGGGGCCGGGGCTTAACAGACATGTGGAAAAAAGTATGAATAACAAGCTGGGGAAGAAGGCTAAGTGGCGGGGAGTGGGATGAACAGACTGGGAAGGAGCAGAAGTGGGCAGCGTTTCATTAGAAACTACCCATATACAGAGAATCAGCCTCTGTTCTGAAGACCCGGTAATGAACAGCAAAAAAATTGAGTCTTTGGGGCAAATCCAGAGAGTTCCCAGCTATGAAGATCAGGGTGGAATGCTGGTATCTGGCTAGCAGGAAGTGGCAGTTGGGAGGAAGATCAGAGTGGAAATGCTGGTATCTGGCTATCAGGAAGTGGCAGTTGGGAGGAAGATCAGGGTGGAATGCTGGTATCTGGCTAGCAGGAAGTGGCAGTCGTGAGGAAGATCAGGGTGGAAATGCTGGTATCTGGCTAGCAGGAAGTGGCAGTTGGGAGGAAGATCCTGGTGGAATGTTAGCATCAGGCTGGCATGCCAGTCACTACTTTCTGATATGTATAAACTAACATATAGAAAAGCTAAATTTCTCATAAGCTATTGTTGGAAATACAAAATGGTGAACATCATAGAGGAGATTCTGAAAGTTCTTTCAAAATTGTTTATTTGTTCAGTTCCATTTTTACCCTTGGGATGCTAGAGGTCTCCAACAAAACGCACCTCTCTCATTCAAAGGGTTAAAAGGAATCCATTTAAATAAAAAGACATTTTAATTTGTTCTCTGTTGTGCAGATGGTTTGTGAAGAACTGCACGTCTTTAGCTGCCTGAGAACAGCCATATGGAGGAAGAAAGGAAAACCTTGCAAGAAAAACACTTGATAATACATTACAAAGGGCTGGCGCGATATTTGAAAGCGATAGTAATTTTTCACAAAAACAGCAGCTCCAATTAATCTTCATAGTATATGGGCCATGGAGAGTGTTATTTCAGTACTGTCAGAGTTGTAGTAAAAGAACTGAATGATAAAGTATCCCCCCTCCCACCCTTTTTACTGATGTAACTGCTCACCTCAGAGCAGCAAGACTGTCCGGATGGATCGCAGAGAGGGACAATCTTCAGTGATCAGAAGGAAAAATCTGAAAAACCTGTCAAGGGGGGCAGGGTTTCCATATGATCACAGTAAGAAGATTGTCCCTTGCTGTAACCTGTCCGGTCAAGAGACCAGATTCCACATCTGATGGAAGGTGGCTTACACTAAGTAAAAGGGGGGGAGGTGGATACTTTATCATTCAATTACTCCTGAACTACAACTCTGACAGTAGTGAAATAACACACTCCGTGGCCCAAATACTATGAAGATTAACTGGAGCTGCTTTTATTGTGAAACATTACTATCCCTTTAATTCTTATATCAGTACATCAGCCTCATTGGGTCTGCTTTTTCAGAGTGCAGTTTGACATGCCTGACCTACATGATTCTACCTTCTCCTGTACACTCACCTGGCAAACCCGTAGCCCTTCTTGCCACCTTCATAGAGTTCGGGATCATAACCGAAGGTACCGGTGGGTCCCGCAGGTTTTTGGATGCAGGTCCTGCTTTTCCCACTCAGAAGTCCCTGCAGCTGTTCTAATTGCTGCTTCACCGCACGTGGGTTCTTACAGCTGTCACAGGCCTTGTTACACAGAGGCTTCTCATCCCCAAAAAACGAGGCGATGGCAGCGTGACGGCACCTGAGAGAGAGGTCACAATGCAACGGATGAAAATCTGTACCTTGAACTTTCGATCAGGTCTCCCATAATACTACTAGACAAATATTTTGGGGCAGGTCTTGCATTATATCACTGATTGTATGCTTCTTGGTGCAGGTCTCCCATTATACCACTAGACTGTAAGCTCTTTGGGGCAGGTCTCCAATTATATCACTAGATTGTAAGGTCCTTGGGACAGGTTTCCCATAATGCCACTAGACTAATCTCTTATGGGTAGTTCTCCCATAATGCCACTAGATTGTATGCTCCTGGGGGAAGACCTCATATTATATGACTAGACTGTAGGCTCCTTGGGTCAGGTCTCCCATACTGCCACTGTTTAATATTTCAGGGGCAGTTCTCCCATTATACCACTGATTGTATGCTCCTTGGGGCAGAGTATTCCATTATACCACTAGACTGTAAGCTCTTGGGACATTTCCCCATTTATACCATTATATTTTAGACTCCTTGGGGTAAGGTGCTTTTTCACACCTCTAGACTGAGCGTTCTTTGTGGCAGAGATGACGGTAGATGCCCATGTAGAAGCACTGAATACCGAACCATAAAGTATTGAAAGAGAATGTGAGAAATTCATAGTAACTGCCAAAATATTAACCATGGAGATAAAATGCTGCTGAGAATTCTTGGCCTGTAGTTATTGTCACAGCTACTTGTGAAAACGTCTGTGTTTCTAAACACAGAGAATGTGACAGCAGATAAGGCTCACATGTCCCACCCAGTCTGCCCATTTCCTGCCCACTGTGTAACCTCCCAACCTAATGCTCAGTCTTATCACTCAGGAGAGTATTATGCCTATTAAAGGCATGTCTCTTTAAAGGGATAGTAATGTTTCATAATAAAAACAGCTCTAATTAATCATCATAGTATTTGGACTTTGGAGAGTGTTATTTCAATTCTGTCAGAGTTGTAGTTCAAGAGTAATTGAATGATAAATTATCCCCCTCCCGCCCCTTTTACTGATGTAACACTGCTCAGCCAGATCAGAAGGGAGGTGTCCAGGTAGACTGCAGAGAGGGACAATCTTCAATTAAGATAAGGGAAAAACCTGAAAAACTTGTCAAGGGGGCAGGGCTTTCATTGTTCTCATAGGAAGAAGATTGTCCCCTTCTGTTATCTGTCTGGTCTATGGACTGCATTCCACATCTGAGAAGAGATGGCTTACACTAGGTAAAAGGGGCGGGAGGGGAAACTTTGCTTGTGAATATCTCTCAAACCATAAAGGTTTGAGAGATAAGACTTATATCGTTCTTCATGTTTTTTTTAATGCCTACAAAATAAAATAAAAATAAAACCAAGTATTACTATCCCTTTAACATCTCTGCTGGGAGGCTGAGTGCGTTTGTACACATGTCTATAAGTTTGCGACATCCCCCTCCCCCAAACGTATTCAATAAACAATTCCAGCATGTTGGGCAGAGACAGATTAAGGCTCTATTGGGTCCTAGGCAAGGTACCAATTTGGTGCCCCACATCTCTTCATTTGATGCTTCTAACACAGAGTGCTGCTAGCAGGTACTGCTAAACATTGCTAAAGACAGCAATGTTAACCCCTCTGGCACTGAAAGGTTTAACATTGCTGTCTTTATAGGAGTCTGCAAAGTGAAAGTGTTCTATTGTCTGTAAATGAACAGATATACTATAACACAGTCTTTATGAACAGAACTAGTACAGCGTACTAATCTCAACAAATTAACTGCATTTTAAACTCTGATATTTAAAATGACATAATCCAAATTTACTTTCAGGTGTTAGTTTCTCTTTAAACAATAGTAATGTAATAGACTGTAAGCTCCTTGGGACAGGGACCTCTCTCCCATTGTTTCTATGAATGTCGCAGTTATTTGATCCCCTCTTATTTATTGTAACGTGTCTGTTGTAAGGTGCTGCGTACACTGTGTGGCGCCATATAAATAAAGATATACATACATACATACATGTTTCACAAAAACATCAGCTCCAATTAATCTTCATAGTATTTGGGCCATGGAGAGTGTTATTTCAATTCTGTCAGAGTTGTTGTTCAAGAGTAATTGAATGATAAAGTATCCCCACCCCCACCCCTTTTACCTAGCGTAAGCCGCCTCCCCTCAGATGTGGAATCTGGTCTTGAGAACAGACAGCTCACAGCAAGAGACAATCTTCTTACTGTGAGCATAAGGAAAACCCTGGCCCTTTACAGGTTTTTCCCTTATGCTAATTGAAGATTGTCCCTCTCTGCAATCCATCCGGACAGTCTTGCTTCTCTGAGGTGAGCAGTGTTACATAAGAAAAAAGGGCAGGAGGGGGATATTTTATCATTCAATTACTTTGAACTATAACTCTGACAGTACTGAAATAACACCCTCCATGGCCCAAATACTATGCAGATTAATTGGAGCTGCTTTTATTGTGAAACATTACTATCCCTTTAAGAGCGTTACCTTGTGGCCTGTACAGAAGATAATAGTGCAGGTTCTAAGAGGAGGGTGGGAGCCGTTGCACTGATTCATAGTAAGGAGCAGCCTCACCCTAATCTGCCTTCCTCAACACATCACAAAGATCTCTTTCACTGCCTGCCCCCAAAAGGAGTTGAGCCCTGACTCTCAGCTCACAGATCCGAAGAAAAGCTTCTTTCACAAGCATCGTGGCATAAACCGGACAAGAACCTTCTGTCTGCTAAAAGCGTGTAATGGCACGGCCAGGCCATCTCCCTGCTGTGTGTATAACGCTATGGAGTATGACGCCACATTTCTGTGCATGTAAACAGATTGTAACTGAGGATACGGAAAGCTTGTTCCATCCCACACTACTTCTTACCCATCTACCACAATACCCTAGGCTGGCAGTAGACAACCTTTAGCAATCCAGCTGTTGGGGACTACAATTCTATCATCCCAACCAGCCAAATAAAAAGTGAAGTACTCCTGTGCTGGGTAACCTATGGCTCTCCGGCTGTTTTTAGACTGCACCTTGATGGGAGCTGTGGCCCAATAACAGCTGGAGAGCTGCAGGTTGTTCACAATGGCCAAAATCTGTATTTCGTCATAAGACTTTCATAATTACCAGATATTGATCTTAAATATTTTAAAGGAGCAGTAAACTTTTTTTTTTTTTTTATGAAAACACAATTTATAGAGCTTTTCCTGCTGAATAAAACAAGGTCCCTCCCATCGCTGTCAGGTGTTTTATTCAAAATTTATATCAGTTTAAATAACCAGGAAGTGAATTCACTGTGTTTACTTCCTGATAGTTCTAACTGACAGGAAGTGAATTTACTGTGATTACTTCCTGATAGATCTAACTGACAGGAAGTGACAGGCAGTTTCTATCACATTCTATGGAGAACTGTATGACTTTTCTGACTTTCCTCTCCATTAGAGTTCAACAGGAAATCTAATTAGAATTTGACCACTAGAGGGAATTGCTAATGTAAAAAAACATGGGTTTAAATTGTAATAACTCTGGAAATATAAATCTCTCAGCAGTAGGAGTGCCCTTATTTTACTCAGTAGGAAAATCCATATTATATATATTTTTTCATAAAAAAGTTTACTGCTCCTTTAATTATTCCATATCCATTGAGCGCCAGAGGATTGAGAAACGTATTGCTTTGACAAGCAGAGGTTAAGAAACTGGTGGCTCTCCAGCTGATTTTGCACTACAAATTCCAATTATCTTTTGACGGGGGTTGTGGTTCAATAGCAGCTGGATAGCCATACATTGCCCAGCCCGACCTTAGACCCTATTTCGACATAGGGCTTTCATACAAGCAGATGTTCATCTCAAATATTTTAGTTTTACCCTCTGAGTAAGAGCAAAGCATTGCTTTAACAGGCTGGGGCTGAGCAAGCTGTGGCTCTACAGCTGCTTTTAGGAAACAAGTTCCATTATTCTCAATGTGAGAGATGATCCAGAATGAACTCGGACCCTCGTTTCCCAACACAGCCCAATAACCTATTTTATTACAGGAATTTCTTAAAAACCAGATGCTTACTTCTAATGTATCCCTTAACCAAGTGTGTCAAAGAGGGGTGAAACACAATGTTTTGACAGGCCAGAGCTGAGTAAACTTGTCTGTTTTGGACTACAAATCCCATCATCCTCTATGAGAAAATTAGTCCAACAGCAGTTGGCGAGTCACATGGTTTCCAGTTCCACCCTGGAACAAATTACATCTTAGGACTTTCATAACTAGAAGTTCATTTAAAATATTTGAGTTATCCCTTAAAGGGACAGTAATGTCCCAGAAAAAAAGATGTATCGTTTTGTAGTGCTTAAAAAGTTTAACTAAATGCAAAAAACTATGGTTTGAGAGATACTCACTGTTAAAATCCCCCCTCCCTCCCCTTTCCCTGATGTCAGCACTGTGCTGACTGCAGGGGAATCCTGTCTGGGGACCAACTAGCTTCTCTTCAGCAGAGCCGCAAATGCATTATTTAAAAAGAATGACTTCACTGGAAAGGTCTACAAAGTGTGCCTGGTTTGCAAGCACACTTTGTAGACCATTCCAATGAAGTAATCCGATTTAAATACCACGATTGCGGTTCTAATGAAGAGCCTCCTCTTGTCGACCAACACGGATCTCCTGCTGTCAATGTGAATATCTCTCAAACCTTAACGGTTTGAGAGATAGGGTTTTTTTGCATTTAGTTCAACTTTTTAAGCACTACAAAATGATAAATATTTTTTTGGGGACATGATTAACACTTTAACACTTTGAGCACCATGGGGCGAGTTTCACAGTGTATCCACAAGCAAAGGGTAAGGAATTTATCTCTCCTCTCTCCAGCACTTTTGAAAAACAGGTTCAATCATCCTCAATGGAAACTGTGCTCCAACAACACAAGCCCTAAACCCCACGTCATCATATGACTTTCATAATAAATATTCATCTCAAACATTCTAGGTATTTTCTGACTAAGTGAGAGGACTGAAAAACTGCACACCTCACTAACAGTTAAATAAAATAAGTGTCCCCTTTTACGGCATGATATCCTGAAATATATATTGTCATTGTCAATTAACTGTTGTTATTCATATGCATTTTGTAATGTAAACAAGTGGTGGAAATATCACAGGAACCTGGGGCCAAAGCTCCTCAAGTTTCCCTGCTGGGTCCTAAAATTCTAGATTATTTTATATACACTTTACTACCTCCTAAAACTTTTGTCTAGCTACAAAGCTATTTACGTCTTTGTCTAGGGCCGCTCAGCTGTGCTGTCAGCTCCCACATTCTGTGTTGTGTGTATGGTCAGAGAAATCCCAATGTTCCCAGACTAAACATTTACTCCTGGTTTACGGTGGACAGATCACATGCGTCTTCATTCGCTACTAGCTAACCTCTGGGAAGCTAAAGAGGACTCCACGAATCGAGAAGGGATGCGTTAGAGTTCCATCTAGCAAGCAAGTGTGATTCTGTGTTTGTATGGTAATTCTGTGACAGTACACAGTGAAGACAGGGGTGAGGTCATCTGAAGAGTGCGTGTGTGTGTCAGTCTCTGTGTGTGCGTGCGTGCGTGTGTCAGTCTCTGTGTGCGTGCGTGCGTGTGTGTATGTGCGTCAGTGTGTGTGTGTGTGTCTCTCTCTCTGGCTGGGTGTCAGTGTGCGTGTGCGTGTGTGTCTCTCACTCTCTCTGTCTGGGTGTCAGTGTGTGTGTGTGCGTGTGTGTCTCTGTCTGTCTGGGTGTCTTTCTGTCTGTCTGGGTGGGTGTCCGTCTGGGTAGGTGTCCGTCTGTCTGGGTGGGTGTCTGTGTAACGGCATATAACATGTTTTACCCTGGGTAGCCAGAGAATCAATTTGGCCATTACTACCACTACTGGTAGACAATTCCTTGGGGGAGATTCACTAAGTGGTGATAAAGAGGTGATACAGTGGAGATGACTTCTCTAGTGATATCACTCCTCCAATTCCTATGTACTAAGATATGCAAAGTTGAAGTGATCTTAGTGCATAGGCTCCATAGAATAATATAGGAACTGGAGAAGTGATATCAGTAGAGAAGTTATCTCCAGTGTATCACCTCTTTATCACCGCTTAGTGAATCTCCTCCCCTTGTCTCCAGCAATAGTTAAGTCGGTGCAAGAACACCAGTTAATAAAAACAAGGGTGTGGAACAAAAGCAGCGGTGAGAACATTAAATTAATATTTCATAACAAAGACTTTAACCACTTAGTGCCATCTATGCAAAGATTAAGCAAAGCCATTCTGACCCAATACAATTGCACCACAGGGAACAAATGACCTTTCTCACTGATTCTAATGGGGCTTTTTTTCTTGTTTTGTAGAGTTTAAAGTGATAGTAATGTCAGAAAAAAAAAGTATTAACTATATGGTAGATACAATTAAAAGAGAGTACTTGCACTGATTCATATCTCTCAAACCGTTATGGTCTGAGAGATATAGGAAAATAAAGTTCTCCGCTCCCTCCCCTTTCTGCTTGATGAGCTGTAAAGCTGTCAGAAGCAGATTCTGGTCATTTGACTAGACGCGGCTCTTCAGCAGCACTGACATAGCGATACCTAAAAATAAATACTTCATCGGAACAGTCTACAATGTGTGCCTGGTTTGCAAGCACATGTTATAGACCATTCCAATGAAGTATTTATCTTTAGATATAGTTATATCGGCACTGCTGAAGAGCCACAGTCTAGTCAAGAGACCAGAATCTGCTTCTGACAGATTTACAGCTCATGGGTGGGGCTTAACTGAGTTGGCTGATGAAGTGGGGGAGAAAAGGGAGGGAAGGGGGTGACGTGGACAGGAAGTGGGAGAACAGGGTGGGAAGGAGGAGAATAGGGTGAAAAAGGATGGGAGGAGAAGTGGGCAGGAAGTGGGTGGAATAAGGTAAGAAGGAGGAGAAGTGGGCAGGAAGTGGGCAGAACAGGGTGGGAAGGAGGATAATAGGGCAGAAAAGGATGGGAGTAAGGGAAATGGTCAGAAAGTGGACCAAACAGGGTAGAAAGGAGGAGAAGTGGGCAGGAAGTGGGTGGAACTAAGTAAGAAGGATGAGAAGTGAGCAGGAAGTGGGCAGAACGTGGTGGGAAGGAGGAGAAGTGGGCAGGAAGTGGGTGGAACAGAGAGGGAGAAAGGAGGGGTGGGCAAGAAGTAGGTGGAATAGGGTGGGATGGAGGAGAAGTGGGCAGGAAGTGGGTGGAACAGACAGGGAGAAAGGAGAGGTGGGCAGGAAGTAGGTGGAATAGGGTGGGACTGAGGAGAAGTGGGCAGGAAGTGGGTGGAACAGACAGGGAGAAAGGAGGGGTGGGCAAGAAGTAGGTAGAATAGGGTGGGATGGAGGAGAAGTGGGTGGAACAGAGAGGGAGAAAGGAGAGGTGGGCAGGAAGTAGGTGGAATAGGGTGGGACGGAGGAGAAGTGGGCAGGAAGTGGGTGGAACAGACAGGGAGAAAGGAGAGGTGGGCAGGAAGTAGGTGGAATAGGGTGGGACTGAGGAGAAGTGGGCAGGAAGTGGGTGGAACAGACAGGGAGAAAGGAGGGGTGGGCAAGAAGTAGGTAGAATAGGGTGGGATGGAGGAGAAGTGGGCAGGAAGTGGGTGGAACAGAGAGGGAGAAAGGAGAGGTGGGCAAGAAGTAGGTGGAATAGGGTGGGACGGAGGAGAAGTGGGCAGGAAGTGGGTGGAACAGACAGGGAGAAAGGAGGGGTGGGCAAGAAGTAGGTGGAATAGGGTGGGACGGAGGAGACGTGGGCAGGAAGTGGGTGGAACAGACAGGGAGAAAGGAGGGGTGGGCAAGAAGTAGGTGGAATAGGGTGGGATGGAGGAGAAGTGGGCAGGAAGTGGGTGGAACAGAGAGGGAGAAAGGAGAGGTGGGCAGGAAGTAGGTGGAATAGGGTGGGATGGAGGAGAAGTGGGCAGGAAGTGGGTGGAACAGAGAGGAAGAAAGGAGAGGTGGGCAGGAAGTAGGTGGAATAGGGTGGGAAGGAGGAGAAGTGGGTGGAGTTTCAGAGGAATCTCGCCACCAGATAACCAGCCTTTTTGTCCCTGGTGACCTCAGTAATTAAATCTAAAAACCGCAGTCTCCGGGGCAGATCTGGAGAATGAGATATCACTTCTTAACCCTTTGAGTGCCAGAGAGGTATCCAATGCATTGCTTTGCAATGCATTGGATACCTCTCTGGCACTCAAAGGGTTCAACACTCACAAGTCAAGCATTCAGATGCTAAATAAGCAGTAAATTGTTGCAGATTATGACTCTCTCAGTCTAAGAATCTGGCTCTTTACCCTGTGATTTGGGTCAAACACTGACAGAACCCAGGTCTGAGATTTTCTCCTGTTTTTTATTACATCCGCCTGCTACTGTATTGAGTGTTTTTTTTTTTTTTTTTTTCCTTCTTTTGGATCAACGACGGTAAACAGAAATAGGAAATGGGTTGAACTTGATGGACGCAAGTCTTTTTTCAACCTAAACTACTATGTAACTATTGCAAGAAGTATGTGTGATAACGGCGCCCACCCGAACCAACAGACCACCAATCTTAACCCCATAACGAACGGCGGATGCACACTCGGCCGGCACTTGAGGACCACAAGGCATTTTTTTTTATTTTATTTGCAGATCTGATTCAGGTCAATGACGTCCCAGGACCATCACTGGTCCTTAAAGGGATAGAAATACTTTATTGTTACTATCCCCCATATTGTAGATATTTGTAAAATAATTTAATAGCCCCCAGGTTCATCTCTCAAACCTTTATGGTTTGAGAGATAACTAAAGGCAAAAGTTACCCCCTCCCTCCCCTGAAGTCAGCGTTGTACTGACTGCAGGGGAAGTCTGTCGTACGACAGGCTTGCGGCTCTGTAGCTGAGCTGAGATCGCGTTAGTGAAAAAGAATTATTTCACTGAAATGGTCTTCTACATGTGCTTGGTTTGTGCTTGGTTTGCAAGCACATGTAGAAGACTGTTTCAATGAAATAATTCACTAACGCGATCTGGGCTCAGCTGATGAAAATAAGACCGGATACCTCTGCAGTCAGCACAACGCTGACTTCAGGGAAGGGGGAGGGAGGGGGGAACTTTGCGTTCGGTTATCTCTCAAGACATAAAGGTTTGAGAGACGAACCTGGGGGCAATTCAAGTTCTTTTGTAAATATCTACAATATGGGGGATAGTAATAATAAAGTATTACTATACCTTTAAAGGGATAGTAATGTTTCATAATAAAAGCAGCTCCAATTAATCATCATAGTATTTGGACCTTGGAGAGTGTTATATCAATTCTGTCAGAGTTGTAGTTCAAGAGTAATTCAATGACAAAGTATCCCCCTCCTGCCCCTTTTACTGATGTAACACTGCTCAGACAGATCAGAAGGGAGGTGCCCAGGTAGACTGCAGAGAGGGACAATCTTCAATTAAGATAAGGGAAAAACCTGAAAAACGTGTCAAGGGGGGCAGGGCTTTCATTGTTCTCATAGGAAGAAGATTGTCCCCTGCTGTTATCTGTCTGGTCTATGGACTGTATTCCACATCTGAGAAGAGATGGCTTACACTAGGTAAAAGGGGCGGGAGGGGAAACTTTGCTTGTGAATATCTCTTAAACCATAAAGGTTTGAGAGATGAGACTTATATTGTTCTTCATGTTTTTTTAATGCCTACAAAATAAAAGAGAGATAAAACAAAGTATTACTATCCCTTTAAGTGCCGGACGGCCGTGACGGTCCTGGCATGGCATTGGAAGTGTGAACTCGTTAGTGGAACGAGTTCTATAAATCAATAGGAATACAAAAAAATACATGAAGAGAGCTACAGTCCGCTACTAAATAAATCAATAAATGTTTACTAATATCACAATATAAAACCAATAAATATACGCTGTTACAAACAATAATGAGACGGAACAAAACAAAATCAAATCAGCAAAATCATAACAAAATATATGCTGATTTGATTTTGTTTTGTTCCATTTCATTATTGTTTATATCGGCATATTTTTATTGATTTTATGTTGTGATATTAGTAAATAAATATATATTGATTTATTTAGCAGCGGACTGTATGTATTTTTTGTGTTACTGTGTAACCTCCGAGGATCCGGGGCAGCACACAAAACTGTGAACTCTAAGACAAGTGTCAGCGTGTGCAGGGCAGCACCAGCTGAAGCCATTCTCCTCTCACCTCCCCTTGTCTCGCCCCTTTCCTACAGCCCGGCACAGACACTCCCAACCCCTTCACAGGACGGCCTGTAACGTAAAACCTCCCATCTCCAGGACAACACAGGGGAGCTGGGGAGAGAGAGACTGTTTTGGGGCAGAGGATAAAGCTGTCACAGGAGGAGCGCACCATCCAGCTGGGGAGGGGGGTGTATGGGATGACAGGGGAAAAAGAGGACACAACTACACCCGGGCACAATCAGACTGGTAAGACTTGCTGTGAGCCCATCTCTTTCGTCTTTCTTTTTTTTTTTTTAACCCTTTTGGATGTAAGTTCAAAAGAAAAGTTGAGGAGTTCTGCAAACCAGCTGCGCTGTAGGGGAGTACTAAGAATTCCCCAAATGCCCGTTGATTTAAATGGGGATTTTAACCCCTTGAATGCTAGAGAGGTCTCCAACGCAATGGGGTTTAAAATCGCCATTGAAATCAATGGGGAATTTTAGTTCTGCCCTACAGTGCATATGGTTTGCCCCAAAACTCCTCCACTTTTGTTTTGAACATACGGACCTAAGTGCATTTGACTCAGAGTGTTCTGGGGCCCTTCTTAAAGGGACAGTAATGTCCCATAAAAAATGCTTAGAATTTTGTAGCGATTAAAAAAAATAAGCCATATGACACAAATCTTATCTCTCACACCGCTGTGGTTTGAGAGATATCCTCCGTTAAAGTTCCCCTTCTCCTGATGTCAGCTGTAAAGCTGACAGGAGATCCGTGTTGGCCGACACGAGGAGGCTCTTCAGCAGAGCCGCAATAGCGCGATTTAAAAAGAAATCCTTCTTTGGAACGGTCTAAAAAAAATGTGCTTGCAAACCAGGCGCACTTTGTAGACCGTTCCAAAGAAGTAATTATTTTTAAATCGAGCTATTGCGGCTCTGCTGAAGAGACACCTGTCAGTCCCCGGACCAGGAACTCTTGCTGTCAGCTTCCATAGGATTTGTGTCATATGGTTTATTTTTTTAATCTCTACAAAACTCTAAGCATTTTTTTATTTGACATTGCTGTCCCTTTAAGTGCCAGAGGGCTAGGCAACGCATTTGGCACTCAAAGGGTTAATCAGGGCAGACACATTTTGGGCGTTTTTTAGTACTCTCCTATAGTGCAAATGGTTTGCCCCAGGACTCCTCCACTTTACTTTTGAACGTACGGACCATTTGAGTGCCAGACTGGAGTGCAAGCGTTACATTGTATGTCGTTCTGGCAATTGAAAGGGTTAAACTTTTGGCTGCCAAACAGAAACACACATTCCGACTGCATGACCATAATCTTCCAGTTTTCCCAACTATTTAAAACGCTCACGTGCATTTAACCCTTTGAGTGCCAGAATGCGTTGGACACTCTTCTGGCACTCAAAGAGTTAAACGAAACGAACATGAACAGACTGACATACCATTAACTCTTTTAAGACCAAAGGAGTGTGTAAAGCATTGCTAAGCAAAGCGTTGCTCACTCCCCCCCAGTCCTTAAAGGGTTAAATAGCATGTGCTTCCAGTTAGCATCTGCAAAAACAAAAAACAAACAAAAAAAAAAAAAATTTACGTCAGATCCCAAAAATATCATCCTAAACATGTTTGATATTTTTCTTCTTCAAAGTATGCGTAGCCTGTCTTATTCAGAAAACAATTAGTTAAATCTGTTTAAGCAGTTTGTAAGTAGAGGAAATAGCTAAAGTAGTTTATTTTGTGATGTTAGTAATCAGGTCTCATATTCAGAAAGGCTGTCACCTTATCTCAGCCTGTTTACAGACAATACGGTATTATGACTATTGAGACACTTAGAATGATCGCTGCGGTTACAGGTCAGTGAGCCCTACAAAACGGAAGAACAGTTAAAGCTGTAATTAAAACATGTAAGACTGGATTTTCCGCCTCAGAAAACTTGGAATTCTTACGCAGGCCAACAAGGAGAATGGGGAATTTAACCTCTTAAGTGCCAGAGGTGTCCGATACCTCTCTGGCACTCAAAGAGTTAAGTGTGTGACTCCAGGGGGAGAAGCATTATGGTGTGATAAACAGGTGAAAAATTGAAGTTCACTTCTCCAGGGTTCTAAGACTTCCAGGTCTTATGTTATTCTATGGAGCCAACACACTAAGATTCCCAGCTTTACAGATCTTAGTGCATAGGCTCCATAGGAACTGGAGAAGTGATATCACTGGAGAAGCCATTACCTCTTTATCAGACCTTAGTGCATAACCCCCCAGATTTTTTTTTTTTTTAACTAAGAGCTTTCCTGTAAACCCATTAACCCTTTGAGTGCCAGAGGGGGTACGCAACGCATTGCTTTGGCAGTCAAAACACTTTGGGAGTTATGCACTAAGGTGTTATAAAGAGGTGATAAAGCGGAGATAACTTCTCCAGTGATATCACTTCTCCAGTTCCTGTGTTATTCTATATATCCTATGTACTAAGAGCTCTCCCACTTAAGAAATCTTAGTGCATTAGTTCCATAGAATAAAATAGGAATTGGAGAAGTGATATCACTGGAGAAATCATCTCCGCTTTATCACCTCTTTGATAAAAGTAACCATTACTATCCCTTTAAGTGCCAGAGAGTTAACCAAAGTATTACATTGCAATTGATACCTCTCTTGCACTCAAAGGGTTATTTATATCCCAAGAGTTTTTTCATTAACCCCTACTACTTTCTCTGGAAGCCTATTCCACGTATCTATCGCGTTTTGCGTAAAGTCATTTTCTTGTATATTCTTTCCTTGTCTCCAACAATCATTCAGTTTGCCAAACCAGTAGCTCCGTAACGTTTTACTATTTGCAAAACAGATCTATTTAGCATCCAAGGAGTTAACAAACTATCAATATCAAAATGTTAAAGGGATGGGTAAGTTAAAGGGATAGTAATACTTAAGTATTACTAATCCCTATAGTAAAGTACTACTTAAAAAAAAACGTATTGCCCCCAGTGTCATCTGTCAAACCTTTATGGTTTGAGAGATAATCACTCCTAAAGTTGCCCTCTCCCTCCCCCTTCCCCGTAGTCAGCATTCTAGCTGACTGAAGGGAAATCCGGTCAGAGATCAGCAGGTGGTTCTGCAGCAGAGCCGCGATCGCGTTAATTAAAAAAAAAAAACTTTCACTGAAACGGTCTTCTATGTGTGCTTGCAAGCCAAGCACAAACCAAGCACTCGTAGAAGACCGTTTCAGTGAAAGTTTTCTTTTTTAGTAAAGTGATCGCGGCTGTGCTGGAGAGCCGCCTGAAAGTCGAACGACTCTCTTCCTTTCAGTCAGCTAGAATGCTGACTACGGGGAAGGGGGAGGGAGAGGGCAACTTTAGAAGCGATCATCTCTCAAACCATAAAGGTTTGAGAGATGACACTGGGGGCAATACGTTTTTTTTAAGTAGTACTTTGCTATAGGGATTAGTAAATCTTAAGTATTACTATCCCTTTAAAGAGATAGGAATGTCCCAGTATAAATGAATCTCCGATTATTTTTTACTAGTTGAAGAGCCCGTTACACAGGCCACTGCCAGCCGGTCGCGGGGCAGTCATGCGCAGTAGAGACTGCCCACGCCGTGGCTCCGAAGGAGCGTCCAACTCTGTATCAGCCGAGGCGCAGGCAGTCTCTACTGCGTACAACTGTGTTGTTACACACGTTTTAGCAAATTATTATATAGGATGATAATTCTCCATACCTTCCACACTGTCCGTATCCATGTCATTTTATTGTAATTATATTTTAACCCTTTAAGTGCCAGAGAGGTACGTAACGCATTGCTCTGCAATGCATTGCATACCCCTTTGACACTCAAGGTGTTAAAAAGTTTGCCTCCTCCCGCCCCTTTTCTTCCCTTCATATTTGAAATCAGGTCCGGACCGATCACAAAGAGGGACAATATTGTGTCAGCATAAAGAAAACCTGTGCCCCTTCATCAAAAGGGACAGGGTTTCCCTTATACAGACACAGACAAGATCGTCTCTCGTTGCGATCTGTCCGGTAAAATGACCGGATTTCAGATCTCAGGGAAGAAAAGGGATGTCATTATTATTAGCCAAATAATTTAGGAATTTATGGACAAAGAAAAGTAATTATGGGGCAAACTAACTTCTCCATACAGATTACATATGAATTCCCATTGATTTAAATAGATGTTTTTAATGCTTTCAACACAAGGAAAGTCTTGAAAAATAGGTTGCCTATCCATAGCGTAGATGTATATAAACATGTCCAAAGCGTTGGAACCAGAGACAACATTTTTAGGCGGACTGCAAGACTCCTGGGATTTTTCCAGTGTTGTCTTCCTCTATGTATAAACATACAACCAAGCTACATCAGGAATGAGTGACGTGAGACCCTCTAGCTGCTGGGAGAGTACAAGTCCCATCACTTCCTGCCAGCTGGGCTTCACATTGCCTAACACTTCCCAACATACACTCAGGTTGGCAAGGACATACAGCAAATAAATATAACTGTATAGCTTATGCGCGCGCACGCACGCAGACAAATTTTTTTTTTTTTTTTTTTTTTTCATAAACATAAAGACGTACAGACTGTCATGGGCGTCCAGGGTGCCCAATTACCCCTCCATATAAACAAAGGGGCTGTCCTGGGGGTCATATTACGGTTTTGCCCCCCCCCTGAGAAATTTTAACGGACACCCCTGCGTACAGTCTACCTGTTAATGAGCTGCAATAATAATGAATAAAAAAGCAGTGGATACCAATCACAATAAATTAACTGAATTTAGCTCTTATCTTTCATTACCAACAGCACAAACAAAATTAAACACAATCTATGCATAGGACAGTTTTCAAGTGTTAAAAAGAAAGTATAGAATTATATTTTAGGGATGTATCATATGAATAATTAATTTTAACATATGTTCTCTGGAAGAAAATGAAGTATTTAATTTTTAAATGCAAGTGTTTCTTATAAGAAAACACTGATGCACAAGAAATAATATGCAGCTATATATACGTATATGTTTCCATACCTTGATCACAATAGAAAATCACAGTTTAAAGGGATAGTAATACTTCGTTTTATCTTTATTTTGTAGGCATTAAAAAAACATGTAGAATGATATAAGTCTTATTTCTCAAACCTTTATGGTTTGAGAGATATTCACAAGCAAAGTTTCCCCTCCCGCTCCTTTTACCTAGTGTAAGCCATCTCTTCTCAGATGTGGAATGCAGTCCATAGACCAGACAGATAACAGCAGGGGACAATCTTCTTACTATGAGAACAATGAAAGCCCTGCCCCCCCTTGACAAGTTTTTCAGGTGATTCCCTTATCTTTATTGAAGATTGTCCCTCTCTGCAATCTACCTGGGCACCTCCCTTCTGATCTGGCTGAGCAGTGTGACATCAGTAAAAGGGGCGGGACGGGGATACTTTGTCATTGAATTACTCTTGAACTACAAGTCTGACAGAATTGAAATAACACTCTCCATGGCCCAAATACTATGATGATTAATTAGAGCTGCTTTTATTATGAAACATTACCATCCCTTTAAAGGGAATGTAAGGTAACCTTTTATTTTGACTTTATATATACTGTAAGCGTATCTTATGTAAAGTCAGACTGCCTATATGTTTTTATATTTATGTTTTTCCAACTTAATTTTGTTATACAACCCTTCGAGTGCCAGAGGTGTATCCATTTAATGTTCCTTGAAACTGTTTCCACAGAGCTCTCCATCAAGGACTATGAAAGCAGGAATAGTGATAAAATATAAACAAGGAAAAAACATACAGCATAGAGCACGCAATGGATAGTCTTACATTGTATCACTGGTCTGATAGCTGACTGACCATAGAACTCTCTGGAACCGCAGATGCAGGGAGCCCACTGTTAGTGACATAAAAGTGTTTAAAAAAATAAATAAAGTAAAATAAAGCAAAAAAAAAAAAAAAAAATTGCAGGCAGGTTGACTTCTCATATAATGCAGCTGCAGAAAATGTAAACTCAGCATACAGTGTGGCTATCCATTTAATCGCTTGAATGCAAAAGAGGTCCCCAAAGCATTTTGCGTCCAACTGTTTAAGGGTTTTATGAACAGAGAATAAGAATCGTTTGCTCTGTTTCTGTGTCCTGTGTGTGTACAATTGTATTCCTGCCTGTCTCATAAGGGGAAACGTTTGGCAAGGAGTCTTTACCATATGTCCAGTCTGTACGGCTGTTTGTCCAGCTGCTTCAGCTCAATGCCTGACTAGCTAGAACATGTGTCTTGGCACCTGTGTGTGGACAGTAAGGCTTTGTGTTTTTTTTTTGTTTAAGTCAAATAATTATAAATTAAATGTAAAAAAAAAAAATATATATATATATATATACACACACACACACACACACACACACACACACACACACACACACACACACACACACACACACACACACACACACACACACACACACACACACACACACACACACACACACACACACACACACACACACACACACACACACACACACACACATCCAGTTGGGAAGCACTCTCACTTCAACGCCCGGGTGCCAGATTCACATGGGAGCCCATACAGATCATAGAAAGAAAGAAAGAGCCGGCACTCTCAGGACTTCTCAATAATAGTGATATTTTACTTGGTGTCAACGTTTAGATGTGGATTACCACATCTTCATCAGGTCCTGATGAAGATGTGGTAATCCACATCGAAACGTTGACACCAAGTAAAATATCACTATCATTGAGAAGTCCTGAGAGTGCCAGCTCTTTCCTTTTTTCACATATATTATATATTATATATATATATATATATAATTGGTAGGTTTTTGGCACTCACGTATTATCTTCGACATCAACCACCGTCTACCCACCGGGTGCTGTACCATATAATGGCAAATGTAGACAGTAATGTATGCACTCACGGTTTAGGTATCAAAATTCAAAAAGTGTATTAAAACAGCTTCACAGCTCCATCGTATAAATTAGCGGCACAAGCAGCAGCAACGTTTTGATCCACTTATCTGGATCTTTGTTTTTTTGTTTTAATCCTAAACACAGCCTTACATAAAGCAGTGTGGGTTTTGGTTATATATCTTTTTCTTTTAGCATAAGTGTCTAGATTTCTATTGCTGTAGTGCATTTGTGTATTATTTTTACCCCACCCTGCTAAAAGAAGCCAGTCATGGTGCATCTTACTTTACTTATGTAAACAACAGGTTGACCATGGGGTAGATTCACTAAGCGGTGATGAAGTGGTGATGACTTCTCCAGTGATATCACTTGTGCAGTTCTTATGTTACTCCTTTGAGTAACCAATGCAACCAGGCGGTGGGGAAAGCAAATCGTATGCTTGGCTGCATAGCTAGAGGTATAACAAGCAGGAAGAGGGAGATTGTGATCCCTCTGTATAGAGCTCTAGTGAGACCACATCTGGAATACTGTGTACAGTTCTGGAGGCCTCATCTGCAAAAGGATATAACTAAAATTGAGCGGGTTCAAAGAAGAGCTACAAAAATGGTGGAAGGTCTAAAGCATAGAACTTATCAAGAACGACTCAGAGATCTAAATATGTATAGTCTGGAGGAAAGAAGAGAAAGGGGGGACATGATTGAAACCTTTAAATATGTTAAAGGACTGAACAAGGTTCAGGAGGGAAGTGTGATTAATAAGAATCTGAATACAAGAACAAGGGGGCACAATCTGAGGCTAGTTGGAGGAAAAATCAAGAAAAACATTAGAAAATATTATTTCACTGAAAGAGTAGTAGAAACTTGGAACAAACTTCCAGCAGAGGTGGTTGATAAATCCACAGTAACACAGTTTAAACATGCCTGGGATAAACATGTATCTATCCTAAGATAACAATAAAGGAATACTAAAGGGCAGACTAGATGGACCAGGTGGTCTTTTTCTGCCGTCAATCTTCTATGTTTCTATGTTTCCTATGCATTAGGATCTCTAAAGCCAAAGAAATCTTAGTGCATTGACTCCATAGAATAACATAGGAATTGGAGAAGAGATAAACCGGAGAAGTCATCTCCACTTTATCACATCTTTATCACCTCTTAGTAAATCTCCCCCCAGGTCTTCCACTTAGAGATCCAATGACTCTATGGCAAGTATGGGGCAACGAGAGGCCCTCCAGCTGCGGTCTGACTACTACAACTCCCATCATTCACCACAGCGAGGTGGTGCTAATAGGGTTAATGAAGAAAAGGGGTGGGGATCTCACAGCTGCTACTCTTATCTTAACGGCCATGTGTGATGATGTCATCAGCCAGCAGCCAAGAAAGGAGACTGGTCTGCAGAACAGTACAGAGCACAAGGGTCACTTTAGGTGCCAGACCTAGGCACAAAGGCCCCCACAGTTACACCAACTTCAACAGACCCTTGACATTCAAGGGGTTAACATCTGCATTTGCTCCCTATGAAGCAGTTGGTTTGCAGCCCACACAGCTCCTCTTTAACCTTCTGTATGCTGGATCCTTGTGTGTTACCCACTGAGACAGGGTCTATATACCCCAGACCATCTCTCCTGCACGCCTACACAATGGAATCCTCCCCACAGCCCATTGCAATGTGTTGCATACCCCTCTGTCACTCAAAGGGTTAAAAGCCCCATTTAAATCAACGCTGATTTTGTGTGTTCCTTATGGTACAGTTGGTTTGCTCCAGAACTGCTCCAATTGTTCTTATTAATTTGGCTTGTAAACCTGGTCTGTGAGGGAGGTTCTGAACTAGCCTGCAAGCGGCGTGAGAGCCAAGGAACGATGAGTCACATCTCTCTTATATTATGTCCTAAACAAAGTCACATTGTTGCACTATGGTTCATGTTGTATTTGATTTGACTGCCCCCCCCATCACCATCTTTCTCACCATAGGATTGGAATACTTGATCTGTGTGGGGCATTAACCCTTTGGGTGCCCGAGGGGTGTCCAATGCATTGGATATCCCTCTGGCACTCAAAGGTTTAAAGGGATAGTAATGTTTCACAATAAAAGCAGCTAATTAATCTTCATAGTATTTGGGCCATGGAGAGTGTTATTTCAATACTGTCAGTTGTAGTACAAGAGTAATTGAATGATAAAGTATCCACCTCCCTCCCCTTTTACTGATGTAACACTGCTCATCTCAGATGTGCAATCTGCTCTCTTGACCGGATAGGTCACAGCAAGGGACAATCCTCCTAATGTGATCATAAGGAAAACCCTGCCCCACTTGACAGGTTCTTCCCTTATACTCGCTGAAGATTGTCCCTCTCTGCAATCCATCCGGACAGTCTTGCTGCTCTGAGGTGAGCAGTGTTACATCAGTAAAAGGGGCGGGAGGGGGATAATTTATCATTCAATTACTCTTGTACTATAACTCTGACAGAAATGAAATAGTAGTCCAAATACTATGAAGATTAACTGGAGCTGCTTTTATTGTGAAACATTACTATCCTTTTAAGTATCAGAGGGCATGCACAACATATTGCAATGCAATGCAATGCACAGCACACTGCTCTGGTGCTTAAATGGTCACCATGTGCACTGAGCAGGCACAATGGGTGAAAAAAGAGGCACAAGGAGTAAAAAGGGGGGGGGGGAAGAGGCACAAGGGGTGAAAAGAGGGGGGGAAAAAAAGAGGCACAAGGGGTGAAAAAAAGAGGCACAAGGGGTGAAAAGGGGTGAAAAAAGAGGCACAAGGGGGGGAGAAAGAGGTACAAGGGATGTAAAAAGGTAAGGGGGGAGAAAGGTACAAGGGGTGTAAACAAAAAACATGACAGTTCTATGTGGTTTTAGGGGCAGGAGAGGGGTTAATATAATTAAGGATGTGGTGTGTTTTGGTGTGTGGAGTGGGGGGCAGCGCAATGTCTTGGGCCAGCCCTACTACCAGGGTCAAATACGGAGCACATGAAAATACGGTTTTATGCAATCACTTGCAATCCGGTCCTACCGCACAAGGAAGATCCAACCAACTGGTAGCAGATACGAGGTTGCAGCAGTCAACAGGAATCAGCAGTTGCCTCTCTATCTCACAGCACCAGCAATGAGAAAAAGGTCAGATGGAAGCTATAGACTGAGGTCTGTGCTGCTGCTACTACCAGTGGGGGGACTAGGAGTGATTAACAAGTATAAGACTTAGATAAAACATTTTTCCCCGCTTTACCCATCCTTTAATTATGCAAAGATATCATGGCTTGATTCTGCAGTGCACTGTCCCACTGAGCTCTAACCTATTCTTTCTATTACAGGCAAGTATCACAGTCGCCCCAGGAAGTCACCATGTCGGACAAAAACATGCTGGATGAAGTGCAGAAAATGGGAGAAAAGCTCCTGGTGAAGCTCAAGGAGATTCCTCACGGGGACACAGTGCAAATAATATCACTTGTCATCATCCTCCTCTTTATTGGTGAGTGAAAGGTCAGGGGGTGAGAGGCCAAAACATCCTGTAACGGTGCGGTGTATGACTGTGATCTACACTACACAGCCACAGCAGACCACAGCGTCCTGTTCTTTTAATCCTTTGAATGCCAGAGGGGCAAGCAACGCATGCATTGCGCACCCCTCTGCCACTCAAAGGGTTAACTTCTAAGAGCCATATGTACAACAGAAATATAGGATCATGGGGCATTATTCATCAAGCATGGCAGCAAAGGGGGTAATTAAAGGGGGTCTGTCATTCCTATACATGTTTGTCTAAAACGTTACTGTATATAGCGATTAGATTGAAAACGGTTTTCATTTTTTTATTATTATTATTATTATTATTATTATTTTTTTAACCTTTATTTTGCCCAAATTAAGCGTCTAAAGATTACCCTACATTCTGAACGGACTGTGGGTACGACTCTGTCCCGCAGTCTGTCACTCTTCCTCTGCTCCCCTCCCTCTATCCAGCCTCCTCCAATGACGGAGGGTTTCTGCATGTAGGCTGGAGCAGTCTCATTGGCCAGAGAGCTCTCCAGCTTACATGCAGAAAGCCTCAGTCATTGGAGGAGGCTGTATAGGGGGCGGAGAGCAAAGGAAGAGTGACAGACTATGGTACAGAGCTGGTAACCTCAGTCTGTCCGGAAGGAAGCTGCAGGGTAATCTTTACACGTTTAATTAGGGCAAAACAACGATTTAAAAAAAAAAAATTAAAACAATTTTCAATCTAATTGCTATATACACCAACGTTTTAAATGTATAGGGGTGATAGATCCCCTTTAAAAACTTCCTGAATTAAATCAGGCTTTTTAACTTCTTGAATGCTAGCGAGGTCTCCATCAAGTTCCAGATTTAACCCTCGGTTGCTATAGAGATCTCCAATGCATTTGCTTAGCAATGTGTTGGAGATCTCTCTAGCATCTAAGCAGTTAAATAATATCCTGCAAAGCGGTATTAGACTGGTGAAGGGACACTGAGATTGTTCTCGTCACACCCACAATTCAGAAAGTGGGTGTGGCCTGCACAACTGAGGCCCCACCCCTCAAAATTTGGCTCTCTAGGCAGCTGCCTGATCTGCCTATTGGGAAATCCGGCCCTGAACGTGCTGGAGGCCTCTCTGTTATCCAAGGTGTTAACCCTTTGAGTGCCAGAGACGTATGCAACACATTACATACCCCTTTGGCACTCAAAGGGTTAAAAGCCCCATTTAAATCAAAGGGAATTTGCGGAATTTTCTTTCTTCCCTTATGGTGCAGAATGTTTGCTGCAGAAGTGCAGCGCTTTAGCTTATTGTATATAATGTCCATACTGTCAAATATTTTATTCCTTATTATAATAGTGAATGAATGTCTAGAATTTGTTTGATGGAAAAAATGTGTGTCTTTGGGAAAACACATTGTGTTCTGAATATTTGCATTTCTTCTGGAGAAAGAGAGGGAGGCTATTCCAGGGACAGACACTAGCAGGCGCTGTGAAGAATATTTTCTATCAAGCGTAAACTACAGCCTTTCTAGATACAGATGGACTAAAATTCTCATTATCCTCACATTTGACTGAGCCAGAAAAAAAGGTTAAAAGAAAAAAAAAAATCCTTCAAGCAGGCTTTGCGCTAGACTGATACAAGAAAATATATTTGTGTATTACACAAATATCTGTATTGTGTATTACACAAATATCTCCCGCTACACCCCTTCCCGTCCCCTACAGTCTTCTCAAGGGTTCTTCCTGTCCTCTCCCTACACAACTCGAGCAATCTCTCGACTACAATCTTTCTCACTGGCTGCTCCTCGACTCTGGAATGCCCTCCCCATCACCGTTCGCCAATCATCCACAATCACCACTTTCAAGCAACTCCTCAAAGCCCACCTGCTCAGGGAGGCATCTCAATAGCAATGTCCTCCTTCTGCACACTGACAGTCACATCAGGATCCTTCTGCACTTCTTTCACCACACCTTGTACCTGCACTTATAATACTCCTCCTACTGTCTCCGTTTGTCAATATGAATTCAGCCTAGATTGTAAGCTCCTTGGGGCAGGGTCCCTTTCCTAGTGTATGATTCCCTTGCTGCACTTTCCCTCACAAATAATGTAATGATTGTACTTAACCTTAATGCTCTTAACCCCAGTTCTGTTGTTTTTGTATTGTATTATTTCAACTTCTGTTAAGCGCTGTGTACATGTATGGCGCTATATAAATAAAGATACATACATACATACACATATATGTGTATGTAAATGTGAGGGGGAAAAAATTCACTATGTGGGCAAACCAAAGAGAATAGTAAACAAAACGTACATTAATCCAATATTATAATTCACATTCATGAGAACAGAAGAATGCAGTTTCAGGGTGGTTGTTCACAGAACATTAATTCTGCCGCCACCCTATGCTTTGCTTTAATTATCCATGTTAAGACTGACATTAACAGAACACGAGGTGGGAGTGGAGTTAAAGTTTGATGGCTTACATAACACTGAATTTTCATTCTTTTGTTTGTATGAGTGAAAACTAAAATCATACCTCCCAAGTGTCCCACTTTAGGAGGGACAGACCCTCTTTTAGACCCAAATCCCGCTGTCCCTCTTTTTAGGAGATCAGACTGTGTGGTGTGTATATAAGTGCATCACATTGCTCCACAGCAATAAAACTCACATTAATGTTTGTTTAAACGTCAGTATATGTGTTTATACATTAGTCTGTGTAAATAAAATACTTTGGTCTTGTTCTAAATCATTTATTAGGTTACATAAGGAAGTGTGTACAGGTCATGAAATAGCCTAAAAATGCTCGGTAATGCCCTGTCCACCAGCCACACCCCCTAAAACATAAGTGTCCCTCTTTGGCAATTTGAAATGTTGGGAGGTATGTAAAATGTAGGCATTAAAGGGGAACTACCACCCTGCAATAACTTAACCTGCATTCATTCTTCATCTGGCGACTAGCTGCTTAGTAGCGCTAGTCGCCAGAAATATTACCTGGTTCAGAAGATTTTGCAGTTTTACCGATGCTCACAGGAGCAGGAAGCACGGACACATCTCGTCAAAGTGATGTCCGTGCGCCTGCGCTGTCAGTCCCTTTTGGAGCCAAGTGGCTCCAAAAGGGACTGACAGCGCAGGAGCACGGACATCACTGTGACGAGATGTCCGTGCTTCCTGCTCCTGTGAGAATCGGTATGTAAGGAATGGTTTTTTGGGTGCTCTCCTCACGGTCAGTTGGGGGTTAATGCTCTGCATTAGATTTCGCAACAGCAGAGGGGCAGGCACTGTAAGACGTAGTGTTTATGAGAGTCAGTTGGAGATGTCTCCTATATTCAGTGTTATATAACCAAGCACATACGCATGCGTAGTTTTAGACATCTTAGGGCGTAGCCTGTATTTTAACCTGTAATCAAGACAACAGAGCCCAGAGCCGTTTTTTGGAGACTAGGAAAGAGTGTACCTGGTCTCAAGTAGGAGAGGTACAGTGTTGCTGTCTAGCCATTTGGGACGTCTGGTCTGTCGGGCTATTCACCTCTGTAGACTGTACCTCATCCAAACTTGTGTGTTGCTGTTTAGCCATTTGGGACGTCAGGTCTGTCGGGCTATTCACCTGTATGTGATCCTACGGAGTTAGCATGGAAAGGCTCTCCCACACTGATGTTTTGCTCCAGGGGATAGATAAGTAACTTGTTTACTTATTGTATGTTTGTTTTGTATGTCTCTCTTATGTTTGTGTCTGTTTAGATCCCAGGGTCGGGTATGTCTCCCATATTCCTGTGAACTCTGGCAAAAAGCTCTTTCTTTTTAAATCCATTCCGGAGTTGGTATGCTGTCATACTTGTGTGAACTCTGGCCATAACCTGTTTAATTATTGCATGTTTAAATAAACTGCATTTCACTTCAGTGTTTGTCTTTATTCTGAAATGCCAAACTTCTATTTGTAACACGGTAAAACGGCAAACTCTTCGGAACCAGGTAATATTTCTGGCGACTAGCGCTACTAAGCAGCTAGTCGCCAGATGAAGAATGAATGCAGGTTAAGTTATTGTGGGGTGGTAGTTCCCCTTTAACATAAGAACTTTACCCTTTACTATCTATAAAACGATAATAATAATCAGCACTATATAATAATGAAGAGTATGTATTCACAGCTATAATGTATGTTTTTGTTTGCTCCACCAGCTGTAGTTCTGCTGATGATGATCGCGGCGTGCTGCCACTGCTGCTGCTGCTCAAGACGTTACGAGAGACATCGAGCTGTGAAGGTGCGGCCAGCAGATACTGCCTAAGCTCTACAACCAAAGACAATGCAAAGCAGTCCGAGTACTCGAGTAAGGACTGCGTCCGAGGGACTCAGAGGGAGAGCAATGGACGCCGCACAAAAACTCTGACACACACAAGTGCTTCTTGTGATTCTCACAGAAAAACAGGCACAAACGGTGTGTCTGTAGTGGACTTGATCAAGAAGATGAACAAGGACAACCAAAGAAAAAGAAGCGATTAAAGGGATAGCAATATTTAAAATGTTAAAAAAAAAAAACATATGTTGTAGGATTTATCCCCCTGAGTAAAACAAAGGCACTCTAACTGCTGAAAGGTGTTTTATTCAAAAGTTATTATAGCTCAAACTCCAGTTTATGGGATGCAGTATCACAGTGGCCTGAATTTGTACAGTGGAGCTGTTGCTACACCATCCTATGGACAGATCGGGTCAATTGACCATAAATTTCCATAGGATGGTGTAGCGACAGCGCCACTGTATAATTTCAGGCCACTGTGATATTGCACCTAAAAAAATAAAGTTTGAGCTTTAATAATTTTTGAATAAAAGACCTTTCAGCAGCTGGAGTGACGTTGTTTTATTCAGGGGATAAAACCTACAACATAGTTTTTTTTGTAGATTTTAAGTATTACTGTCCCTTTAATGAACAGCGCACACTGACACATTCATCTCTAAACTGGTTTTAGATGACAGAATGGACAATGGACATTTGTGTGCCATTCTCTGTGCTCATCTATTAGTGCCTAGAATTAAAAGCTTTGTCTGAATATTTATGCATATATTCAAAAGCATTTGACATTCAATAATTTGAAGGTCAGAAATGATCTTTTTAGAGCTGTATACAGTAAGTAATAACATTTCATTTGACATCTCGCCTATCCAATAGGCAGCCAAAATTCATGCTCAAAACAAAGACAGCTGATGGTTCGAAAACTACTGAACACTTCTGACACTTAGGGCTGGGTGAAATACATTCTAGACCAGTGGTTCTCAACCTTTCTAGTGCCGCGGCCCTTTGATAAAATTTCCCAAGTTGTGGCGACCCCTAACAGTAAAATTATTTTCGTTGCTCCTTCATTGCTGTAATTTTGCTACTGTTATGAATCGAAATATAAATATCTGATGGTTTTAGGCGACCCCTGGCAAATAGTCATTCGACCCCCTAAGAGGTCTGACCCACAGGTTGAGAACCACTGTTCTAGGGCAACTCACTGGCAGCATAGTAGACAAGTATACTTTTAACCCTTTGCATGCCAGAGGGGTATCCAATGCATTGCAGAGCTATTGGCTTTTAAAGGGATAGTAATGTTTCATAATAAAAGCAGCTGTAATTAACCTTCATAGTATTTGTACTTTGGAGAGTGTTATTTCAATTCTGTCAGAGTTGTAGTTCAAGAGTAATTCAATGACAAAGTATCCCCCTCCCGCCCCTTTTACTGATGTAACACTGCTCACCTCAGAGCAGCAAGACTGTCCAGATGGATCACAGAGAGCGACAATCTTCAATTAAGATAAGGGAAAAACCTTATAAACTTGTCAAGGGGGGGCAGGGCCTTCATTGCTCTCATAGGAAGAAGATTGTCCCTTGCTGTTATCTGTCTGGTCTTACAACCGGATTCCACATCTGAGTGGAGGGGGCTTACACGAGGTAAAAGGGATGGGAGGGGGAAACTTTATCATTCAATTACTCTTGAACCACAACTCTGACAGTAATGAAATAACACTCTCCATGGCCCAAATACTGTGAAGATTAATTAGAGCTGCTGTTTTTGTGAAACATTACTATCCCTTTAATGTTAATGTTTTCACTTCAGGACAGGAGCAGGTCATTCTGCCCCGCAGCCTGTCAATCTTCGTCTGCTCCCCTCCTCAGGTAGCGCATCGTTCCAGCCTCCTCCAATGACGGAGGATTTCTCCATGTGAGCTAAAGCGGTCTCTTGCCAAAAAGAACGCTTCAGCTTACATGGAGAAATCCTCCATCAGCCAAGGAGGATGGAACAATGCGCTACGTGGGGAGGGGAACAGATGAACATCGAAAGGTTGTGGTACAGAGTTGTACCCTCAAGCCTGTCCTGAAGTGACATAATGGGCCGAAGTTTAAAAGCCAATATCTCGAACAATACAACATTATATTTCAGAAAATACAAGGATTACAGATGCAGTGCAATTGACCATTCAAAAAAAGCTAACTTTAAAGGGATAGTAATGTTTCACAAAAACAGCAGCTCCAATTAATCTTCATAGTATTTGAGCCATAGAGAGTTGTAGTTCAAGAGTAAACTGAATGATAAAGTATCCCCCTCCTGCCCCTTTTACCTAGTGTAAGCCGCCTCCCCTCAGATGTGGAATCTGGTCTTGAGACCAGACAGGGTGCATTAAAGGACAATCTTCTTACTGTGATCATAAGGAAAACTTTGCCCCCCCCCCGACAGGTTTTCCTTATGATCACTGAAGATTGTCCCTCTCTGTGATCCATCCGGACAGTCTTGCTGCTCCGAGGTGAGTAGTGTTACATCAGTAAAAGGGGCGGGAGGGGGATACTTTATCATTGAATTACTCTTGAACTACAACTCTGACAGTATTGAAATAACACTCTCCATGGTCCAAATAAAATGAAGATTAATCAGAGCTGCTTTTATTATGAAATATTACTATCCCTTTAAGTTCCCCTTTAAGGCTTGGATTTTACCCACACAATGCACTAATCTTTTGTTATGAAAAATATATATCCTAATTCTTTTCCTGCCGTGTAAAACGAGGCTAGTTCTATGGCTGGGAGAGTCTTCGTACAAAAGTTATTACTCCTCAAACTCTTTTTGTTAGCAGCAAAATTCTACTGTGATCATAAATTATGCGGTTCCTATCACCTGCTACAGAAAGCCATAGACGAATACTCGAGCTTTCCAATAGAGCGCATTACATGTTTTTATATTTCCTTCTGGACACCAGTATCCTATATAATAATTCGCTAAAACGTGTGTAACGACAAAGTCATGCGCAGTAGAGACTGCTGCACGTGCTGCAGTCATGCGCAGTAGAGATTGCCCACGCCGTGGCTGATACAGCCACGGCACAGGCAGTCTCTACTGCGTATGACTGTCCCGCAACCAGCTGACATGGCACTGTGGCCCGTGTAACTGGCTCTTCAACTAGTGTGTATATATATATATATATATATATATATATATATATATATATATATATATATATATATATATATATATATATAAAATAAACACGTTTGTGCATTAACTTTTTGACGAGTGTCAGTGGAGTGACCAAAGCATTTCTACACAATGTGTCGGACACCCCTCTGACACTCAAAGGGTTAATAATTTTGGAATGAAGCATCTCCCAGCAGAAACAATACATGTTTAATGCTACTTTAAAGGGATAGTAATGTTTCAAAATAAAAACAGCTCCAATTAATCTTCAAAGTATTTGGGCCACAGAGAGTGTTATTTCAGTTCTGTCAGAGTTGTAGTACAAGAGTAATTTAATGATAAAGTATCCTCCTCCTCCCGCCCCTTTTACTGATGTAACACTGCTCACCTCAGAGCAGCAAGACTGTCCGGATGGATCGCAGAGAGGGACAGTCTTCAGTGATCATAAGGAAAAACCTGAAAGTCCTGTCGGGGGGGGGGGGGGCAGGGTTTTCCTTATGATCATAGTAAGAAGATTGTCCCTTGCTGTGACCTGTCCGGTCAAGAGGCCAGATTTCACATCTGAGGGGAGGCGGCTTACACTAGGTAAAAGGGGCGGGAGGGGGAGATCATTGAATTACTCTTGAACTACAACTCTGACAGTATTGAAATAACACTCTCCATGGCCCAAATACTATGAAGATTAATTGGAGCTGCTTTTATTTTGAAACATTACTATCCCTTTAAGACAACATTTTAGATCTCTGGTACCAGATAGATCATTTTTTAAAATGCTTCGTTCAAAAGTTATTGAAGCTCAAGTTGTATTTAGTTTTTATTCAACTGACAATAACAGCCCCATCTGGTGTCCAGACAGTTATTCTATCGAATTCTATAGGAAAGCCTTAGGCTACGTAGTTCCTGAACTGATCATGACAGTTTGAACTATTATGCCTTTTGAACAAAGCATCTCCTAGCAAACATTACTAACCTTGTTTTACTCTGAAGTAAAAGGCATATAATATATGGTTTATTTTCATACATAATAAAATGGTACTATTCCTTTAAATCAGAGGTGGACAACATGCAGCTGTTATTGGACTACAACTCCCACTGCATGAAGATGATGGGATTTGTAGTCCAAAAGAAGCTGAAGGTGTCACATTGCTTGATACTGCTTAAAAGGCATAGTATGCCACACGGTCTTTGCCATGATGCTGCACAGATAGGCACCCAGGCTTGGTTTACGAATCAGGATCAGTCAATTGGTGGACCTCTAGCTTTTGGCAGCTGGTTGGGGATGAGAGAAGTTGAAACCCGCAACAGCTGGAGATCCACCAGTTGACTACCCCTAGTTTATATGGTACAAATACTGTAACTTCTCCCACAGCTCTTGGGGAGGAGCAAAAACTGCTATCAGTGCAGGTTAATCATTAAACAGGCCTAGGAGCGTAAGAAATTCCCCTGGACACAGGTCATGCAGAGACATGCAATTTGCCCGACAGCGGAGAAACGACTACCCCATAAAATCATAAGACTGAGGAGGGGATCCCTTCCAGCCTGCCGGGATCTGCAGTCCCACTACAGAGACGGATTAGAGACAAAGGAGAGATGTCAAGGTAGCGTACTGTGCGTTACTGTCAGAGCTTCCCTTTATCTCACTGCATGCTAATGGGATGAACAATTACCCAGACTCCTATTACATGCACAGCTGTACACCCTAGAATACCATCACGGTCACGCATTAATGGCAGCGCCAGATTTACATCCCAGGCTCCCCTAGGCAAGGCGCTGTTGGTGACATTAGCTCCACACATGGCCACAACCCCAGGACTCACATGGCCCTGCTCCCAGTCCAATCCACTGATTCCTGATACATAAAAAGCAAGGATTTAAAGGTGCAGTAAACTTTTTTATGAAAAAATATATATCGCAGGGATTTTCCTACTGAATAAAATAAGGGTACTCCCACTGCTGAGAGATTTATATTTCCAGAGTTATTACAGTTTAAACCCATGTTTTTTTACATTAGCAATGCCCTCTAGTGGTCAAATTCTAATTAGATTTCCTGTTAGATTCTAATGGAGAGGAAAGTCTGAGACATACAGTTCTCCATAGAATGTGATAGAAACTGCCTGTCACTTCATGTCAGTTAGAACTATCAGGAAGTAAACACAGTAAATTCACTTCCTGTCAGTTAGAACTTCCAGGAAGTAAACACAGTAAATTCACTTCCTGGTTATTTAAATTGCTATAAATTTTGAATAAAACATCTGACAGCGATGGGAGTAACCTTGTTTTATTCAAATAAAACGTAAGCCCTTGGTTTATAGACAGATCTGCACATAGCATCCAAGGGATAAAATAACAGCCTCTAACCCCTTAACATCCAGCCACGCATGCACGCGGCGGTCACTAAAGGACCATGGAGCATTTTTTTAAAAAATGTTATTTGCTGATCCGACTCAGGGATCCCCGAACGGTATGCAGCTGCGCGGGGAGCCCTGAAATCCATGACGGTTCTGGTACGTCATGGATCGTATAGTCACTTTTACCAGTGACATACCAGGACCATCAAGGGTCGTTAAAGGGTTAAATAGGAACAAGGATAGTGCAAGGGTACTGAAAGTAGTCTGGCCACACCTACAATTCAGAATGTGGGTGTGGCCAGCACAACTGAGGCTCTGCCCCTCAAAATCTGGAGCTGTAGTTGCCTACTCTGCCTACTGGGAAATCCGGCCCTGATCAAAGGGAATTAATGCACCGGTACTGTTGTTTATGTGTGTCCCACTGTTTGACTGCATGGGAGTAATTCGGGGCAAACCAACTGCCCCTCTAAGGGTGAAATAAAAATCCCCATTGATTAGAATGGATCTTTTAAACCCTTGAATGCTACAGAAGTCTCCAACGCATTATGAATTGCTCTACCTTTGCTTTCGAAACATGGCTCCCGGTGTACAAGTCCAACATTCTACGTATCTGCACTACCTTCCGTCCCACTCCGTGTGCTACCATGCGCCTCTCACTACTGTCCGTCCCAGTCCACGTGCTACCGTGCGCCTCGCACCACCGTCCATCCCACTCCGTGAGTCTGCGCTACCGTCCGTCCCATACCATGTGCTACCATTCGCCTCGCACCACCGTCCATCCCACTCCGTGAGTCTGCGCTACCGTCCGTCCCATTCCATGTGCTACCATGCGCCTTGCACTACCGTCCGTCCCACTCCATGTGCTACCATGACCCTCGCACTACCGTCCGTCCCACTCCATGTGCTACCATGCGCCTCGCACTACCGTCCGTCCCATTCCATGTGCTACCATGCGCCTCGCACTACCGTCCGTCCCATTCCATGTGCTACCATGCGCCTCGCACTACCGTCCATCCCATTCCATGTGCTACCATGCGCCTCGCACTACCGTCCATCCCACTCCATGTGCTACCATGCGCCTCGCACTACCGTCCATCCCACTCCATGTGCTACCATGCGCCTCGCACTACCGTCCGTCCCACTCCATGTGCTACCATGCGCCTCGCACTACCGTCCGTCCCACTCCATGTGCTACCATGCGCCTCGCACTACCGTCCGTCCCATTCCATGTGCTACCATGCGCCTCGCACTACCGTCCGTCCCATTCCATGTGCTACCATGCGCCTCGCACTACCGTCCATCCCATTCCATGTGCTACCATGCGCCTCGCACTACCGTCCATCCCACTCCATGTGCTACCATGCGCCTCGCACTACCGTCCATCCCACTCCATGTGCTACCATGCGCCTCGCACTACCGTCCGTCCCACTCCATGTGCTACCATGCGCCTCGCACTACCGTCCGTCCCACTCCATGTGCTACCATGCGCCTCGCACTGCCGTCCGTCCCATTCCATGTGCTACCATGCGCCTCGCACTACCGTCCGTCCCATTCCATGTGCTACCATGCGCCTCGCACTACCGTCCGTCCCATTCCATGTGCTACCATGCGCCTCGCACTACCATCCGTCCCACTCCATGTGCAACCATGCACCTTGCACTACCATCCGTCCCACTCCGTGTGCTACCATGCGCCTCGCACTACCGTCCGTCCCATTCCATGTGCTACCATGCACCTCGCACTACCGTCCGTCCCACTCCATGTGCTACCATGCGCCTCGCACTACCGTCCATCCCACTCCATGTGCTACCATGCACCTCGCACTACCGTCCGTCCCACTCCATGTGCTACCATGCGCCTCGCACTACCGTCCGTCCCACTCCATGTGCTACCATGCGCCTCGCACTACCGTCCGTCCCATTCCATGTGCTACCATGCGCCTCGCACTGCCGTCCGTCCCATTCCATGTGCTACCATGCGCCTCGCACTACCGTCCGTCCCATTCCATGTGCTACCATGCGCCTCGCACTACCGTCCGTCCCACTCCATGTGCTACCATGCGCCTCGCACTGCCGTCTGTCCCACTCCATGTGCTACCATGCGCCTCGCACTACCGTCCGTCCCATTCCATGTGCTACCATGCGCCTCGCGCTGCCGACGTCCCATTCCATGTGCTACCATGCGCCTCGCACTACCGTCCGTCCCATTCCATGTGCTACCATGCGCCTCGCACTACCGTCCGTCCCACTCCATGTGCTACCATGCACCTTGCACTACCGTCCGTCCCATTCCATGTGCTACCATGCGCCTCGCACTGCCGTCCGTCCCATTCCATGTGCTACCATGCGCCTCGCACTACCGTCCGTCCCATTCCATGTGCTACCATGCGCCTCGCACTACCGTCCGTCCCACTCCATGTGCTACCATGCGCCTCGCACTGCCGTCTGTCCCACTCCATGTGCTACCATGCGCCTCGCACTACCGTCCGTCCCATTCCATGTGCTACCATGCGCCTCGCGCTGCCGTCCGTCCCATTCCATGTGCTACCATGCGCCTCGCACTACCGTCCGTCCCATTCCATGTGCTACCATGCGCCTCGCACTACCGTCCGTCCCACTCCATGTGCTACCATGCACCTCGCACTGCCGTCTGTCCCACTCCATGTGCTACCATGCGCCTCGCACTACCGTCCGTCCCACTCCATGTGCTACCATGCGCCTCGCACTACCGTCCGTCCCATTCCATGTGCTACCATGCGCCTCGCACTACCGTCCGTCCCATTCCATGTGCTACCATGCGCCTCGCACTACCGTCCGTCCCATTCCATGTGCTACCATGCGCCTCGCACTACCGTCCGTCCCATTCCATGTGCTACCATGCGCCTCGCACTACCGTCTGTCCCACTCCATGTGCTACCATGCACCTTGCACTACCGTCCGTCCCACTCCATGTGCTACCATGCGCCTTGCACTACCGTCCGTCCCATTCCATGTGCTACCATGCGCCTCGCACTACCGTCCGTCCCACTCCATGTGCTACCATGCGCCTCGCACTACCGGCAGGCTCCAAAAGGGACTGACAGCGCAGGCGCACGGACGTCACTATGGTAAGATGTCCGTGCTTCCTGCTACTGTCAGCCTCCGAATAAGTCAAAAATCTTTTAAACCGGGTAATATTTCTGGTGACTAGCACTACTAAGCAGCTAGTCGCCAGATGAAGACTTAATTAATATAAAGTCTTTGCGGGGTGGTAGTTCCCCTTTACGTACATCAGCCTCTGTAACTGCTTTCCTGCCCTACTCTGTGCATCTGCCTGTCTGTCCTAATCTGCGTATGTGTCTTCCAGTCCTACTATGTGAATGTGCCTGCCTGTCCTAATCTGCGTATGTGTCTTCCTGCCCTACTCTATGAATGTGCCCGTCTGTCCTAATCTGCGTATATGTCTTCCTGCCCTACTCTGTGAATGTGCCTACCTGCCCTACTCTGTGAATGTGCCTGCCTGTCCTAATCTGCGTATGTGTCTTCCAGCCCTACTCTGTGAATGTGCCTCCCTGGCCTTCTCTGTGTATGTGCCTGCCTGGCCTACTCTGTGAATGTGCCTGCCTGGCCTGCTCTGTGTATGTGCCTGCCTGGCCTATACACTGTGTGTTTTCTTGCCTGTAAAATTTGTACTTTGTAGCAGACTTTAGATTATCTCTAAGATGCATATTTCTCACAATTAACAGGATGGTGGATGCCTCTCAGTTTGCACACCCAGCTGCTACTGGACTGGAAGACATTAAGAACCGGATACTTGGGGATGACTGGGCTCTGGGAGGTCTAGTGGTGATTGGCTTGTTCACGCTGCTTTTCCTGATTCTGGTCATGTATGCTGCATTCTTTGGTTGCTGCCACGGACCGAAACGCAAATCAAGAGAAAGCTGAGAGGGAAGACGGACTAGTCCCATGAACTGGATTAGGGTTAAGCAACCTTTGGCTCGCCAGCTGTTGAATACTACAACTCCCATCATCCCGAGAACTATAGATTTCCTACACCAGCAATGGAGCTATCCTAACCATCAGACGAAAGCAGTGCAGCATATTGGTACTAGGCTAGTATTCAGACACCGGGGGGAAGCACAAAGTGAAATAAATAATTTAAAAAATACTAATAAGTGTGACAAGCGCACACTGGGAACGAATAACACATAGTGTTTTATTCTTGGGGATGATGCCCCATTGTTGAGTCTTTTTTTTTACTCCTTTGCACCGCTAGAGAGGAGAAATCTCCATATTCGTATCAGTCTGGCCACGCTAACAGACCACCCAACACCGAAATGTAGAATTTGACGGCAGATAACCATTCAGGCCATCTAGACTGCCCATTTTTCCTACTGTAAAAACCTCAAACCCTATTTGACCCTCGGTCTTGTCTTATGTTCAGGACAGCCTTATGCCTATCACATGAACGTTTACATTCTGGAGCAAACCAACTTCAGTACGGTGGTGAAAAAAAAATTAGAGTGTTACATTGCTTTTTTTTTTTTTTTTTTTTTTTTTTTTTAAATACATATTTGAAAACTTCATTCAAAACTGTCTGTGTGTCATGTTGACCAAAAGTCCAGCAGATGTATAGATTAGGAAATATTCGCACTTATTTCTGGGAAAAGTGAAAGTCTCCTGGTGCAGCACCGCACTTTATTAGCATGAGAAATGTCACTGAAATCATTAATTAGCATATGTAAAGTAAAATGCTTACTCCTATATAATAATTCGCTAAAACGTGTGTAACGTCGCAGTCATGCACAGTAGAGACTGCCAGTGACGAGGCGGACACAGAGCGGGGAGCTCCGAAGGAGCGACCCGCTCTGTATCAGACGCGGTGTGGGCAGTCTCTACTGAGCGTGACTGCACCGCGACCAGCTGGCACTGTATCAGCGGCAGCGTGGGCAGTCTTTACTGTGCATGACTGCCCCGCAGTGGCACTGTGGCCCATGTAACAGGCTCTTCAACTAGTTAACATATAAAACATCACTGGACGGCTTAATAAGCATATTCCGTCACTGAAAAACTTCATTAGCATATGCAACATACCTGAAAAGCTTAATAAGAATATGAAGCATCACTAGTATAGCACGGGTTCCGCTCTCTTCTCAATGCCCGCACTGCAGTCATGCACAGTACACTGCCTGAATGCACCGCGGCTGATATGGAGTGGGGCACTCCGAATTTGGACCATAGTCCTCTCTGAGCACCTGCCTGGGATCGGTTCCAGGAAGGAGCGCAGAGAGAGAGAACTACAGTCCGAATTTGGAGCGCCCCGCTCCATTTCAGCCGCGGTGCATTCAGGCAGTCTGTACTGTGCATGACTTCAGTGTAGGCAGTCTCTACTGAGTATGGCGGCTTCTGACAAACACCCTAGCGAATTATGATATAGGATTTTTAAAACTTCAAATAATCAGGAAGTGAATTTAATGTGATTAATTCCTGATAGATCTAACTGACAGGAAGTGACAAGCAGCTTCTATCACGTTCTATGGAGAACTGTATGTCACTGACTTTCTTCTCCATTAGAATGTAACATAATAACTAATTGGAATTTGACCACTAGAGGGCATTATTAACGTAAAAAAACATAAGTTTAAATTGTAAACACTGTGGAAATTTGCATCTCTAAGCAGTGAGAGTACCCTTATTTTACTCAACAGCAAAATACCTACAACATATATTTTTTTCATAAAAAAAAAAAGTTTACTGATCCTTTAAATAGGGATTTTATCTTCTTGAATTCTAGTGGTCTCTTTGCAACAGTACCTCTAGTTGTTGGGGCCAACAAATCCCATCATCCGTTGGCAGTTTGGGGGTGATGGGAGCTGGGTATCATATTGAAATGTTGCCCTCTATTGGATGACCATAAAAATGGCAAGTTAAAAATACTGCATGAATCGTAAGGCCGTAGTCTTCAAAAGCTGCAGGTCCAAAAACTGACTATCCCTTTTCTATGGGTAAGCGAGAACAAAGTATCTGTAGACCAAGGTCAATGTGACAGCTCAGACCACACACACTGCTAAACATGACGCACTGGAGACCGTTCTCTCCTCCTAACGACTAATGACCCCTGCAGTGCCTGCACCGGCCAGTACTTAATTGCAGTGTTCATGGAGAAAACTTTTTAACAGATAATAAAAATAATCAAAAGTATCTAGATTAATCTAATTTAGTTACACTTCTCTTATAATGTGGGCAATCAGTGGATTTAATAGGTTCCCAAATGACCCAGGGATTAGACCAAACTAATGCATGGACCCTTTGGGTGCCAGAGATGTGCGCACCACATTGCTTTGCATATCCCTCTGGCATTCAAAGGATTATTTGCACCATTATGATAAGAAAGAAAGACCATGGGCTTTAGCCCACTAAAACAGTTCCTAGCAATGGCCCTGCATGCAGCTCATACTTACACACAATAGCAGAGAACATGATTTTACAGAGGAAACAGGGCAATGGACGGATGACTTTTGTAGTAGGGTGTAGGTAGGTAACATCTGGCTCTCCAGTTCTTGTCGAGTACATCTCCCAACAGAAGTCAGAGCTGTTCACCCCATGGCAATCAAAGGGTCAAACATTTGGTTCCCATGGAGTTCCAGCAGGTGAAATTTCAGCTTCACCCAGTTACATAATGCAAGACAGAGAGGTAATAAAAAACAGCTTGTGCTACAATGACAGCACACACAATGGGAGGCTCTTGTCAAGTCTCCAACACTCCCAGAATCCCTGAGTGTGGCAGCTCGCACAGCACAGCCCTGAAAACCCAGACAACAAAGCTCCACAGAGTCCTAAGTCAGACAGGTTCCTACTTGTTTAGGGCAGTACCAGGTACCAAACAACAGTGTCATTGTTTATACACAGAGCATTGCATCTACCAGGCTGAATTAATAATACCTTTCACACATACTGGTCAGTGATACACACATACAGACAGTGCCGTATTATGGGCCATAGGTACAAAGAAAATGTAGCACTTCTAGAGTAAACCAGCTGCACGCAAAAGACAATTAAATGGGGTTTTTAACTCCTTGAATGCTAGAGAGGTATTCAACACATTGCAAAAAAAGACACTGCTATCATTTAGAGGGGTTAAAAATCCTCATTTAAATCAATGTATATTTGGAGGAAACCAACTACACCAACTGCACCAGGGGACAATACAAATTCCCCAACTTCTCACTGATTTAACCCTTTAAGTGTCAGAGGGGTAATGCAATACACATTTCAAATAAATAAGCTACATACCCCTCTGGCATGCAAATGATGTTTGTGTGTGTCTGTCTGTCTGTCTGTGTGTGTGTCATGTCTGGAAATAGACCTCCAGGGCTCCCTCATTGGTCCTGTGTGAAGACACGGAAAGGCAGGACTGAAGTCTCATTGGCCTGTGTGATGCAGTCCCCATACGCCACCTGCTTTGGGCTTTAAAGCTCATAACAGTGGGTCTATGGAGGCCGTGCTTGCAACTGCAAAGTGTGTGACTGAGAACAATATACATCCAGGGTGAGTTCCAGCCAAAGGGGTAGCTTTGGCATCATGGATAGTACACCATTCCTATAGAGCCTGGTAGATTCAATAGCAGGCGCATTCCTAGTGGAGTGCCCCTGACCAGCACTTTGCATATGAAAATTATTCTTGGGATTGTCACCCCAAAGGTCATAGGGTAATCCAGACATGGAACCCTTGCTCACAGTGCCAAGAGAGATCAGCTACACCTCGCTGATGAGGCCCAACAAGGCCGAAACGTACATCTGGGGTTGGTCGTTTTTTTTTGTTCGGAAAACATCTGCAATGAGTTTGTATGTTCTCACTGTGTTTGCGTGGGTTTCCTCCGGGTATCCCGGTTTCCTCCCACACTCCAAAAAAACATACTGATAGGTGGATTTAGATTGTGAGCCCCAATGGGGACAGGGACCAATATGAATGTAAAGCGCTGCGTAATCTGTGTGCGCTATATAAATAAAGAATTATTATATTATTATTATATATTATTATAAAAGAATTGCCTGGCACTTCATGTCTGGATTGCCATTCTAGAAGGATCAGTATGATGCGCTTTAGGATATTTCCTCTCTGTGTAAGACACTAGTGAGCTAAAAGAGACTGCACCCTGGGTAGGACACCCCTCCTACAGCACCTGCTAAATTCTATGGTAGGCTTGTTCCTAGATGCAGGCACATGCACACAGACACCAAGGGGGGCTTGAGCACCTGCCCATTTTCTCCAAAGTGCCCTCGTGCCCTTTTAACAAAAAGTTACTTCGCCGCCCGCATTATCACCCCACCCCACCCAGTCAGGTCTGTGCCTCCTTCAGGACAGACCTGTAGATACTGCACTCCCACGTTGGCTCTTTAGTATTACAGAGCGCTGGGAGATGACATCATCTCCCAGCGCTCTGAATGAAGAGAAGACCGCACGGGAGCTCCAGCAGCTACAGGTCTGTGCCAAAGGCGGCACATACAGACCTCTCCTGACGCTGGATCACCAGGGAAGTGGTAGGAAATGGACACTGGGGGGCAATGTGGAGATGATGGGGCAATATGGATCTGATGGGGGGCAAGATGGAGATGATGGCAATGTAGAGATGATGGGGCAATGTATGTGAGGGTAAGTTGGAGCTGATGGCAATATGGAGCTGATGGGGGGCAATATGGAGATGAAGGGGGCAATGTGAGGGTAAGCTGGAGCTGATGGGGGGGCAATATGGAGCTGATGGGGCAATATGGAGCTGATGGGAGCAATGTGAGGGTAAGTTGGAGCTGATGGGAGCAATGTGAGGGTAAGTTGGAGCTGATGGGGGCAATATGGAGCTGACAGGGGACAATGCAAGGGCAATATGGAGATCATGGGGGGGCAATGTGGAGATTAGGAGCATTGTGGAGGTGTCCAGTGGCGATGGCCAATGGGGGGGGGGGGGGAGGTGCTTCGCATTTCTGTGCCTACAAAACAGCACAGAATAACTCCACTGTTTTTGAACAGCCCTTATGAATTAAGGAAACATGGTCACTCACCCTATCGCCTCGCAGAAGGACACCATTGCATCGAATCCAGCCATGGCAGCCTTGTCTGACGCTTTGGTGTCTCCTCGCTTTGCCTAAAAAGAGGAATATAATAATTAACAAAAACAAAGAAAATCTACTACAATAATTCCCCAGTCAGAACGACATCCAGAACAATGGGAAAGAACATCCATAAGGTAGGGTGACCACATGTCTGGACTGTCCCTTACTGGGGGTCTGTGTCCCGGTCACCCCCCACCGGGACAACAAAGAGTCCCGGAATTGAGCAACACGTGCCAGTCCAGCCAGTCAATGAAATGTATTTGCTATATGGTCCAGCCAATGAAGACCATATAGCAAATACATTTCATTGGCTGGCTGGACTGGTACATGCGAGACAGCTGGAATGGAGCAGGTATGCTGGTGCTGCAAGTGAGACCCATGGCTGAGGCTCCCGCCGGTGCTGACCATCTTTCTGAGGCTGACACAGAGTAAGAGTTCCTACTGGGAAGTCTCAGCCGCGGGACTAGGGTGACCACATGTGCCGGAACGGCAGAATGGAAATGTGGTCACCCTACCATAAGGACATTACCTGAAAGTCATTTAAGTGGACCTCAGATCCCAAGAGAAGATTCATTTTACAAGCCCTTTGTAGTATAAATCATTTTTTGAGATATTTATCTTTATTTGTTGGTGGCACTTTACTCTAATTAGTTTATGTGTTGGACCAATATTACATTATGCTGTGTATGAATGTCTAAGCAGATCCCACACTCTGGAGGCATTTCTAATAGCACAGAGAGTTACATTTAGACTCAAGCATGACTAATTAGCAAACCGTGTAGGGGATTAGCATCAGATGGTTGTAGCCTGGCCTTACGTTGCTCTCCAGTCATAGACAGTAGTACAGGGAGATATATTGCAGTCAAAGACAGACAGACACACACCTACCTGGGACTGTGCAATCTCCTTTTTAATCAGGAAGCTGACTTGGTCTCTGTCAGTCCTGGAGTAGTACAATCGGCAGAATGATTGCTTGCCATCCCGGCCAGCTCTCCCTGATTCCTGGTAGTAGCCGGCCATCGACTTGGCAATGTTCCAGTGAGCCACAAACCTGTCACAAAAACAAAATATGAGAATGTGAGATGGGTCATTGGATCGGGTCTCTCAGCTCATCTGCACAGTGCAGAGATCTCACACCAGAATGTGGGTGAAAACTATACTGTATAAAATGTTGTTTTATATGGTTCACTGTCAAAGTGCTGCACACTATAGTGACAGCAAGTAAATGGAGCATTAACCATGTCGCAGGAATGAAAAGGGCAACATGAGAATCTCTCCCAAAAGGGCAAGATTCTCATGTCGCTCTCATTTGAGCGTCTGCATGACTTAATGCAGCTCCCCATCTGTTTGACTACAACGCGCTATATGTAATAAACATACTTGTCCAATGGTTCTACAGAGTGACAGGTTAGTGGCTGAGAAGCTGTACTCAAACAATAGCTGTAAATCAGAATTCAGCATAAACATACCTTGGGGATATTTCAGTGCCTACATAAATATAAACCTTATTTGTTGTTTGTGTGTACTCCCATTCCCCCCCCCCCCTTTAGTATCTGCGGCTCATATTTCTGTTTACGCATGTGCTGAAATATCACCAAGGTATATTTATGCTCAGTTCTAATTTACAGCTATTGTTGGAGTACAGCTTCTCAGTCACTAACCTGTCGGTCTGTGCAACCATCGGATAAGTATGTATATTACATATGGTGCGTTGCAGTCGAACAGATGGGGACCTGCATTGAGTCATGCGGGTGCTCAAATGAGCGCGACATGAGAATCTTGCCCTTTTGATGCAGGCCAGATTCTCACGTCGCCCTTTTCATCACTGTGACATGGTTAATGCTCCATTTACTTGTGCAACATTTTAAAAGGATACCATTTTATATAAGGGGTAGGGAAATGGCAATGTTCTGATGCAAATCCCTGTTCTTTCCAAGATTTGGGGCAAACTTTCTTATATCCAAGACCTAGATTCCATTGTAGTTTATGTGTCATCAACTGTTTTATATGACAGTGACAGAGCATATTATCTATGTATGTGGAGGGGGATCTCATTATCAAATTTTCTTTGATAGTAACAAATTTATAAGCTTGGCTTTACTTCTTTATAAATATCACCCGTCTCTGTAGCTACTTGAGAATTTTAGTGACAACTCTTAAACCTCCCCACCCCACCCAAAAAAAATTCCCTCACCTTACATTGGCTTTATCTACACCCATCCCAAAACTGATGGTAGCCACAATAACTGGAACGATCCCATCCATCCACTCATTCTGAATGGAGGCTCTGTTATCGCCTTTGAGACCTGAGAGAGAACAATAAGAAAAGGACGCTGTAACCTTGAGGTTGATTTGTGCCTTGCGAACTATGACCTTCACCTAGAGATGAAAAGCCTTATATACAACAAAATGCGGGGTATCATAGGGAACAAAAACAAATTATTTTAATGCGGATTTTAACCCATGAATTCTATGGAGGTCTCCAATGCAATGTGAAGCAATATGCTGGAGAACTCCTTTCAAGCGGTCAAAATATTAATTTAAACCAATGGGGAATCTTCAATGTTGCCATTTGATGCCACCAATTTCTTTAACCCTTTGAGTGTCAGAGGGGTACAGAATGCATTGCTTTGCAATTCATTCCTTACCTCTCTGGCACTCAAAGGGTTAACTTCTGAAGGACAGAGGTGGATACAAATACCCACTTGTCTCCTCAAGGGCAAACGTGGGTGAAATCTCCCCAGTTCCAAGGTTAATATATGGAGAGTATTCACTACAGCTATAGAAATAAGAGGCTCTTAATTTGTTTAACCCTATGAGTACAGAGGGGTACGGAATGCATTCCCGAGAGAGGTCACCAATGCATTGTGGAACATAGCTGTCTAAACAGAACTAATTTAACCTGTTAAGGATCATTGCTTCCCAATGTACTGCGCACCTCTTTGGTCCTGAAGGGGTTAATCCTTTAAATCATCTAATTGGTCACCCCCTCTGTCAAATAACCCTTTGAGTGCCAGAGAGGTGTCCAATGTAATGCATAGTTTGCGATGGACTGGGGCCCAAAAAATGGTTTCCTCTAGATCCACCACTGGGTTTAATCCCCTTTAAATGTAGATTATACAGTCAGACACATTAAATAGGGGTGGGCAACCCAGAGGCCTCCACCTGTTGAGGATCATAATTTCCACCATAATTTGGTCTGTCTTACCTGCGTGATAGGCCTTGGAAATGACCCCTCGTTTGGACAGCTGAATAGCCAGCTCCTCGCAGGCATCCCGTGTGCGACAGTACACTATCCCGCAGCCTGAGAAGCGCTGACAGAGAACAGAAAAAACACCAAAGAAGAGATGGTAAATATATGGCCCATGGACCGTTTTTATCTGGTTGGCTGTACACATACAGTAGAGATGTTTTTCTCTAGACGAAGAAAGATACATTTTATAACAAAGCACGAATTTCATTCTGATAGTTCAGAGAATTGAGATATGGTCCATGCAGCTGCACAGATGTTAAAGGGATCATAACGTCTTACAGAGATAAAAAGTAATATTGTAGCCATTTGATGTCACTCCGATCTCTCAAACCTTTATGGTTTGAGAGATACAAGGTGATAAAGGCCTCCTCACTGATGTCAGCTGTAAAGCTGACAGCAGAAAATCTGTTTCGGCTGACTCGAGGCAGCTCTTCAGCAGAGCCGAAATACTGCGATCTACAAAAAAAAAAATAATAAAATACTTCTTTGGAACTGTCTACAGAGTGTGTCTGGTTTGCAAGCAGACTTTGTAGACCATTCCAATGAAGTATTTCTTTGTAAATTGCGGTATCTTGGCTCTGCTGAAGAGCCACCTGCCGGTCCAGGGACCAGGGTCAGCTTCTGTCAGCTAGATGCTGACGTCAATGAAAGGGGAACTTTATCACCTTATAGCTCTCAAACCATAAAGGTTTGAGAGACCAGAGTGGCATTGTTGGACTTAATTTTTGAAGAGTTACAATATTACCTTTTATTTCTATAAGACATTACTAACCCTTTAATGTATAATCTGAAGCACATTTTAAGGAAAAGGGGATTATAAATGGGCTGGGGGTATCATGGCTTGTGTAGATTGGAATATTTTGATTATAAAGAGACTAGACAAACTAGGTTTGTTTACAGTTGAGACATCTAAGGGGTGATATGATTATCATTTACGAATATATTCAAGGGTCAAGGCCAACACAAATAACTCTCTAGTGGGAAACTATTTACTTAAAACAGCAGATAAAAAACCAAGGGATCATCCATTAAGTCTAGGAAAAGGTGCTTTTTTGAGTAAAACAAAGAAACTGATTTTTTACTGTAAGGGCAGTAATGTTGTAGAATGTTTTGCCTCAGCAGCCTGAGCTTGCAGATACTTTAAAAGAATTATTGGATACCTTTGTAGATCGGAACAATATTGAAAATTATGACATTGAAGATATCATGTTTATCTAGGGAGATATCCAGCTATTTTTTTTTTGTTTTTGTTTCAGGAAGAACTTTATCATACCACTTGGGGCTACATTGCCAATGGCTTCAGAGGATTTTGTGGGTTTTTTCTTGCCTTCCATTGAATCAACAAGATTGATACGACAAAGGCTGGACCTGACGGACACATCAATTTTTCAGCCTCATCAACTATGACCTCACCTCGAATATGCAATGCAGTTTTGGGCACCAGTTCTTGAAAAGGATATTCTAGAACTGGAGAGGGTACAACAAAGAGCAACAAAATTAATTAACCCCTTATCGCCCGAGGACGTACATGTACATCCCGAGTGGATGTCCCAGGTGGACAGAGGACGTAAATGTACATCCCGGAAGTAATTTAATAAAATGGAAAAAAAAAAAAAAAGTTTGGTGGCGTTAAGTGCCGTCACTAAGGGGTTAAGTGAATAGAGGACTTGAAGTATGAGGAATGACTGGACAAACTTGGTTTATTTACTCGAGAAAAGACGACTACGAGGAGATCCATTCACAATGTACAAGTACATGAGGGCAAGATCTATGTAGTGAGTATCCGTATTCATTGCAGTGATAAGATTGAATTCTATGTGAACCACTCCAATTAAAAAAAGGGAGGATCTGGAAGACAATCAGCTATGTGTTTCTCTTACTCGTAGAGATGCACCGATACCAATTTTTTAAGACCGAGTACGAGTACCGATACTTTTTTCAAGTACTCACCGATACCTTTTTTTTGCAGTCATTTGCCAGTTTTCTAAGTACCTATATGCTTTAGGTACTTGAAAAACTGGCAAATGACCGCAAAAAAAAGTATTGGTATTGGTGAGTACTTGAAATATATATCTATATCTATATATATATATATATATATATATATATATACACACACCACCACCACCACCACCACCACCACCACCTCTTGATTCTCCCCTTTTGACTCTTTCTCCCCCTCTTGATTCCTACCTTTTGCTTCAATTTTACCCCTCTTCAGCCCCCTTCTTTTGCCTTTGCTTTTTCTCTCCCTTTTGATCCCCCTCCTTCTCCTTGACTCACCCTTTTGCCTCTCTCACTCTCTCCTGATCCTTCCTCCTTTTGCTCCTTTCTTGGCACCCCCTCTCTACCTCTTTCACCACCAGCTGCCCCATCTTGCCTCCCTTACTGTCCTCTGCCGGGAGCTCACTGTTCTCTCGCGAGCCCCGGCAGAGGTCAGCGTCGGAGCGTTGCCATGGTAACCCGCGGCAACGCTCCGACGCTGCAGGAAGGAGAGAGGTGACCGGGGAGCATTGTGAGCAGCTCCCCGGGCTCCCTCTCTGCAGCACCGACCCTGACACAGGGTATCGGTGCTGGCATCGGCCGCATTTGCGCGAGTACAAGTACTCGCGCAAATGCTGGTATCGGCACCGATACCGATACCAGTATCGGTGCAACCCTACTTACTAGCCTGAGTAAAGTGATCACACAATGCAGTGGTTCTCAATCTCTTTCTGTTCGGGGCACCCCTACCATGTAATCTAGAACATTCAGTGCACCCCTAACATATTTAATGTAATTTATCAAGGGCATAATCAAAGGTATAATGCAAAAATATAGTTATTATTAGTTTTGTTATTATGATTGTAAGACCTAACATATCATGCATAACAATGTCTATAAATCTTTATTTAAAAGTCCATTTTTTAGCCTTCATAGAAAACATGGGGCATTCTAAGTTGATGTCCGTGGCACACCAAAGTGCCACGGCACCCTGGCTGAGAATCACTGACATAGTGAAACTGTAGTAGAACATGGCTGCCCGCACAGAACCAAGTTAAGTGACAGAGAGGTGTATTAATGTGTTGGACACCCCTCTGGAATTGAAAGGACACTAACAGATGACTGGTATACAGGAGGATTAACCCTCTGTGTGTCAGGGAGATAAATAACGCATTGCATTGAAATGCGTTGGTTAACTCACTGGCACTCAGAAGGGTAAACATGAGCAGGACTCAGAAACTCTGAGACAGATCCATTAGTTTTTCAGGTTTTTCCCTTATCTTAATTGAAGATAATTGTCTCAGACTACCTGGGCACCTCCCTTCTGATCTGGCTGAACAGTTTTACATCAGTAAAAGGGGCGGGAGAGGGATACTTTGTCATTGAATTACTCTTGAGCTACAACTCTGACAGAATTGAAATAACACTCTCCAAAGTCCAAATACTATGATAATTAATTAGAGCTGTTTTTATTATGAAACATTACTATCCCTTTAATTAAGTATGCCCATGCACTTTGTCAGTTAAAAAGACAACAACAAAAAACGGTCATGGCTGCCTCCATGGACATGACATTCAGGACTTATTAAAGATGTTAACTCTTGAGCAAAGATACAAGGGAAAAATTCATAAGGGCCATTAGGGTTTTCTGGCCCCAGTGAGGTATGTGGAGAATTATTATTGGGAGGGTTTTAGTATTTGCCTACCCTGCCTAAGGGGGAATCCATCTCTGACCATAGACTTGATCTGTACGTGTGTGTCTATATTTGCTAGCACCTTGTTTATTTGAACGTCCCTTTAACTTACCCCCTGAGGGGTTTTCTCTCCGAGAGCTTTCAGACAAAATTCCTTTAGGTTCCCATAAGGGTCTCCCAGCAGCTCCTTTATCTGCACGTCATAGAACAGGTTGAAGCGGAAGCAGGGAGTTTTAAACATGGCCACGGGTTGGTGCAGCTTGAGAGAGGCCACAATGTCATCTTGCACCTGCTTGGTGGCTGTGGCCGTGAGGGCCATGCAGGGTGTCTGTGGGATACGGGATCTCAGGGAGCCCAGGCGCAGGTAGTCAGGGCGGAAGTCATGACCCCACTGGGAGACACAGTGTGCTTCGTCTATGATGAGGTAGGATAGGAGGCCGCGGGAAAGAAGCAGTGTTAGGGTGGGCTGGAAGGAAGAGGAGGCGGCCATTTCTGGGGTGATGTACAGAAGTTTGATCTGGGGGCTCTCGCTCTCCAAGTCTTGAAGGATTTTCTTGCGTTCTGCGGATTGCAGTTTGGAGTTCAGGGAGCAGGCGTTGATCTTCAGAGCAAGCAGGTGATCTACCTGATCCTGTGGGTTTAAAGGAGGCAGTGTCAGCTTGTTCTATACACACAGCTCATTTCAGGAGACAGGCATTCCATCGATTTTCTCTTTTTTAACTTGTATATTATCTTAGAGAGAGACTGTTACCGCTTACTCTCAATAAAACTCTCCCATTCAAAACAAAATGTTACTTTAAATTTCCCCCCACCCCTTTCAGGGAGTTCAGCTATTTCCATCTGAAGAAGCCATCTTTGGTTGGTCAACCAGACACCACTGATGGTGCTTCGGTAGCTATGGTAACCCTACTTGGTGTTCCAACCAAACAGGATGTTTCCTTCATCTAAATGTTTTAATGGAGTTATGAACACTATCTTTTCTGTATGAGTTCAGATGATAGAAGTGTCTCCCTTGGTCTACCATGACTACTGGAAACCCATCAGCAGAGTCTGCTTGGGAAATCGGAGTGAAGGGATTAAAAGCAGTCTTTAAATCTATGATAATTTGGGGAAAAGTTATTTCTCCCCTACGGTGCAGCTAGTTTGCATCAAAATTAATCCTTTTTTCTTTGTGTATATGTAAGGTGAACAGATCTCTATTTGAATACAGGACATTTATAGAAATACTAGTGTAAAAGCTCGTGTACATGGGCCAAGGTCTGGGAGATGTTAACCCTTTTGAGTGCCGGAGGGGTACACAATGCGTTGCGTACCCCTCCGGTACTCAAAGGGTTAAAAGGCTGGTCCTGGTCTGTGTCTGCTGTCACTCACGCGATGCGTTGTAGAGACTGCCCGAACGTACAGAATGCTCCCAGCATTCCACACAGAATGCTCCCTGCACAGAACTCCCAGCATTCCGCACAGAATGCTCCCAGCACAGAACTCCCAGCATTTCGCACAGAATGCTCCCAGCACAGAACTCCCAGCATTCCGCACAGAATGCTCCCAGCACAGAACTCCCAGCATTTCGCACAGAATGCTCCCAGCACAGAACTCCCAGCATTCCTCACAGAATGCTCCCAGCACAGAACTCCCAGCATTCCGCACAGAATGCTCCCAGCACAGAACTCCCAGCATTCCACACAGAATGATCCCAATACAGAACTCCCAGCATTCTGCACAGAATGCTCCCAGCACAGAACTCCCAGCATTCCACACAGAATGCTCCCAGCACAGAACTCCCAGCATTTCGCACAGAATGCTCCCAGCACAGAACTCCCAGCATTCCGCACAGAATGCTCCCAGCACAGAACTCCCAGCATTCCACACAGAATGATCCCAATACAGAACTCCCAGCATTCCGCACAGAATGCTCCCAGCACAGAACTCCCAGCATTCCACACAGAATGCTCCCAGCACAGAACTCCCAGCATTTCGCACAGAATGCTCCCAGCACAGAACTCCCAGCATTTCGCACAGAATGCTCCCAGCACAGAACTCCCAGCATTCCGCACAGGATGCTCCCAGCACAGAACTCCCAGCAATCTGAGAGTTCAAGCAGTCTCTACTGCGCATGCCGGCTTTTGACAAACATCCGAGTGAATTATCATACATGATCATTCTGCAGGAAATACACAGATTCCAGTCCCACCCTGCCGACAGCATTTTTCATAAGCATCCTGAATTAAATGTAAATATGATCACATTATGCATATGGCTCCATATGATTTATCTCTGACATGTAGGAAGACTTTACCTGAATCAAAGCAATGAGAGGAGAGATGACAATGGTGATACCCACAGCCAGCACTGCAGGAAGCTGGTAACACAAGGACTTGCCCGCACCAGTGGGCATAACTACAAACACATCCTGGTTACCTGATTGGAGAAAAAAAACAGCTCAATGTGATATGGGAATTGAGGGTCATAGCGGAAAAGAAAGTCTTACTGGACCTTATGTATATATGTGCAGGGGTGCGATCAATATTATTCTTCTTTTTTATTTAAAAAGCCCCCAACATATTCTTTGCCGCTGTACAAAAGGGGAGATACTGGGATGAGCCAACTGCAATATAGGGGAGTCCCGAAAATCCCCCAGATAGTCAATAATTTATAAGGCTCTTTTTGAATCCCTTGAATGCTAGATACTAGCATTCAAGGGGTTAAAAAAAGAGCCATTTGAATCAATTGTAAGTTTTATTTGTCCCCTGTGGAGAAGCTGGTGTGCTCCAGGTTTGTTCCACTCCACTTTTATACACAAGGTGCACTTTTATATTAGTTTAGCACCCTTCTGGAACTCAAAGTGTTAAAGAATTAGATTTTTTTAATGGAAAACATTTCTTTTGCTGTTGAATAGAACAGGGGTTCGCCATTCAAAACGTACGACTGCTTAAATGTGGTCACCAGGAGGCGCTTTTCTAATCACATACTGCAAAGTGCAGCTGTCTATGACTCAGATTCACCATTAGGGGGCATAATAAGAAAACAAATTTGCCTTTGGATACTAGTTGGAGCTTTTGCTAATAGCTTAATATATTTAAATAAAACAAGAAAAAGTTGAACTATAAAGGGTGTTCCAAAATTTTTAAATCATGGGTCAAAGGATCAGAAAGCGGTAAGTGTGATAGACACTTTATTTATTTATTTATTTATTTATATTTTTGACAACGATGGAGAATTATATCCTGTCAGCTATTCGAAAATATGGTTCTATTTATTACTGATCAAGTCAGTGACAGTACGGATATTTAAAGGGTTAGTAATGGCATGCTATAAATGAAGATCAGATTATTCCTTATACCTTTTAATAATGCCCCGTACCTTTGTCAATGTTCATATCGGTGTAGTTTTCTGTAATTGTATTTTAATATCCCCCTTTTCCTGACATCACTCTTCTTCGCACAGATCTGAAAGCTGGTCCAGACGGATCACGATGAGGGACAATATTGTGTCAACATAAGGGATTTCCTTAAACAGACACACACAATGTTGTCCCTCATCACGATCTGTCTGGACTGGATTTCAGATTTGAAGGAAGAGTGCGTGAGGAAAAAGGGGGGTACTTTAAAATACAATTACAAAAAAAACTACACAGATATGAACATTGCCAAAGGTACGGAGAATTAGATATAAAAAAAAAAAAGTATAAGTAATAATCTGATTAATCTGATCTTCATTTATAGCTTGACATTACTATCTCTTCAACAGACATCTATTCTTGAACTGAATGGTACTATCAAGTAAAAGATTAGGTCTTCCTGACCTACTAGTTCATGTGTGTTGGTTAAAGGGATAGTAATACTTCGTTTTAACTTTATTTTATTTTGTAGGCATTAAAAAAACATGAAGAATGATATAAGTCTTATCTCTCAAACCTTTATGGTTTAAGAGATATTCACAAACAAAGTATCCCCCCCCTGTTCAACCAGATCAGAAGGGAGGTGCCCAGGTAGACTGCAGAGAGGGAAATCTTCAATTAAGATAAGGGAAAAAGCTGAAAAACTTGTCAAGGGGGGAAGGGCTTTCATTGTTTTCATACAAAGAAAATTGTCCCTTTCTGTTATCTGTCTGGTCATACAACCAGATTCACATCTGAGAAGAGATGGCTTACACTAGGTAAAAGGGGCGGGAGGGGAACTTTGCTTGTGAATATCTCATAAACCATAAAGGTTTGAGAGATAACACTTATATCATTCTTCATGTTTTTTTTAATGCCTACAAAATAAAATAAAGTTAAAACGAAGTGTTACTATCCCTTTAATTAAGTATAAAAATAGTTTTTTTTTTTTTTTTTTTGTTTTTTTAAACATCTGAGGTGGGCTGCATTTGGCCCATGGGCTGCACGTTGGACACCCCTGAACTATAATAAGGCTTAAAGGAAAATCTACCAGAAGTAGGACTAGTCTAGTTTCATGGAACAGGAAAAGTCCTACAGAGTATAATTCTGCTAAAGTCTGGGGGTGAAAATGACTTGATTTGCATTATAAGGTAAGTGGCTCTTGAATGAGATGGGCAGGATAGAGAGGAGGGGAGGAGGGATTTGCCCTTCCAACGGGTGGAGAGTGGGAAGGACAAGCCGGAGACCAAACAGAACGGGCAGTAAAGTGGGCATGGTAACAAAAGAACTCACTGAGCCCTGAGAGTCCGACTCTGTCCTCGGAGACCCGGTAACAAGTATAGAAAAAAAACTGTAGTCTCCGGGTCAGATCCAGAATTCCCAGGTACAGAACCTTATTTAAACCTCTGAATGTCAGAAGGGTATGTTGCATACCCCTCTTGCACTCAAAGGGTTAATCAAGCTAAAGTGGAGCAATTCTGGAACAAACACAATTGTGCGTCCCTAAATTCCTACTGATTTAAAATGGGAATTTAAAGAGCTTAAAAGCATTTGCTAGAGATGTCTCCAATGCACTGTACCACAAGGCACTGCACCACAATGCATTGGGAACCTCTCTGGCATTTAACCCCTTAAGGACCAGAGGTCCAGGGAAGTTACCTTACCTTAAGGATCACTTTGATCCTTGCTGACACGTCGGTACATGTGACCTGTTATGTCTATTTGCGCAGGTCTGAGAGCGGTCTTGGAGCAGTCAATTATTAGACCATGTTTTAGACCCCATTTTTACTTACAGTGGTCCCGCAGAAGCGCTGTAAGTAAAAAGTACGTGACGTGCCAGGAAGGTCACCTGTCCTTAAAGGGATAATAATGTTTCACAAAACGCAGCTCCAGTTAATCTTCATAGTATTTGAGCCATGGAGAGTGTTATTTCAGTACTGTCAGAGTTGTAGTTCAAGAGTAATTGAATGATAAAGTATCCCCCTCCTGTCCCTTTTACCTAGTGTAACACTGCTCACCTCAGATGCGGAATCTGGTCTCTTGCCCGGATTGGTCATAGCAAGGGACAATCTTCTTACTGTGAGAACAATGAAAACCCTGCCCCCCCCCCCGACAGGTTTTTTCCTTATGATCACTGAAGATTGTCCCTCTCTGCGATACATCTGGACAGTCTTGCTGCTCTGAGGTGAGCAGTGTTACATCAGTAAAAGGGGCGGGAGGGGGATACTTTATCATTCAATTCCTCTTCTACTACAAACCTGACAGTATTGAAATAACACTCTCCATGGCCCAAATACTATGATGATTAATTGGAGCTGCTTTTATTGTGAAACCTTACTAGCCCTTTATGGGTATAAAAACCGGTGTTAGTCTGGCATGTCACCGGTCGTTAAGGTATTAAATCTATGGAAATTTCTTTTCTCTTCCAGCATTGCATTTGGTTTGCTCCATAAAGGCTTCATGACAGCATGATAAATAAGGCCCAAGAAAATGTCTGCCAATCTCTCTCTGTGAATGCGGTCAAAGACCAGGCAACCCGTTACACACTCCTCTGTAATGAACAGAACAAAAAAGACAGACTGGAGATTCAATCATCGGTCACCTTGCACTGCAGCCCGCGTGGCGCTCTCCTGCAGATCTGACCGAAAGGAATCGAACCCAAAGACTTTCTTCAGGGTGGTCTGTATTCGGCACTTGGGGCGATTGTGCGAGGAACAGGAGGAAGGTTTGGAACTCATCTTCCCGGACCCCTGGGGTGACTGCAAGATATTGTAAGGGCGGTTCAGTAAACTCAGCAAAGCAAATGGTGCACTCGTGGCTTATGTAAACAGCACAAAAATATCCTTTTATTAGTAATCGACTTGTCAGTCTAATTAATTAACCCCTTAACGACCAGCGGTCGCAGGGTGTGTGGTCCTTTAAGGACCATATAGGGAATTTCGGCGTGCCGCCCCACATGACTGATCATGTGGGGCGGCACGCCGAATGGAGGGGCTGAAAGAGATCGCTCCGGTCTTGAAGCGATCAAATTCAGTCCCTGGTATTACTCACTGCAGGAGCGCGGTGAGTAATAGTATGTGACGTACCAGGACCGTCACTGGTCCTTAAGTGCCGGACCAGCGTGACGGTCTGGGTACGTCACCGGACGGGAAGGGGTTAACTAACCCCTTAAGGACCAGAGGACACACCCCTCTGGTCCTTAAAAGGATAGTAATGTTTCACAAAAACAGCAGCTCCTATTAATCTTCATAGTGTTTCGGTCATGGGGAGTGTTATTTCAATATTGTCAGAGCTGTAGTTCAAGAGTAATTGAATGATAAAATTTCCCCCTCCCGCCTCTTTTACCTAGTGTAAGCCCCCTCCCCTCAGATGTGGAATCTGGTCTCTTGACCGGACAGGTCACAGCAAGGGACAATCTTCTTACTGTGAACATAAGGAAAATCCTGACCACCTTGTCAGGCTTTTCCTTATGCTCACTGAAGATTGTCCCTCTCTGTGATCCATCCGGACAGTTTTGCTGCTCTGGGGTGAGCAGTGTTACATCAGTAAAAGGGACAGGAGGGGGATACTTTATCATTCAGTTACTCTTGAACTACAACTCTGACAGTATTGAAATAACACTCTCCATGGCCCATATACTATAAAGAGTAATTGGAGTTGCTTTTATTGTGAAACATTACTATCACTAAAAACGTAACTAAATCTAAATGAAAACCAAAGGTTAACACATTATAGACCAGAGGATGCATAACACATTGCCTTGTAAAGTGTTGCACACCACTCTGATCCTTAAAATAGTTAAAGCTCAGTCTTTTATGAGGCCACTACTTCCACTTCTGGTAATAGCAGCATATACATTTACAGTCTGAATGGTACGTGTGCATGTGTGTGTGTGTGTGTGTCACAGCAACGAAGAGAAAACATGAACTGCCCCTCAGGAAGGGAGACCAGTTTTAACTCTTTGATTGCCAAAACAATGAGTCCCATGCCCTTCCGGCACTCAAATTGTTAAAACACCTGAGGCCCCTGGCAGAATTGTATATGTAGGATCCACAAATTTATGTTAACCCTTTGAGTGCCAGAGGGGTATCCAACACATTGCGTCGCAATATGTCGGTCACCTCTCTGGCACGCAAAGGGTTAATATTTAAAATTCTTAAATTTAGTTGTAGCCCTCTTCTTCCTTTCCCCTTATTTACCTGTTGCGCATGCACAACTGCCTCACTCCTCACTGGCTATCTGACCCATTGGTTCCTTACTGTAAAAATGGGACTGTTGGAAGCCCGAGGTGAGGCAGCCTGAGACTGGAGGTCATCCGGAGAATGCGCAGGTGCGCCCATGCAATAAAATGCCCCTGAATTGTACACTGACAGCTATATATTTATAATAATGATACTTCTCCTTTATTAAAAAAAAAATATATATTGTAGGGATTTTCCTATTGAGTAAAATAAGGGCACTCCCACTGCCGAGAGATTTATATTTCCAGAGTTATTACAGTTTAAATCCATGTTTTTTTACATTAGCAGTGCCCTCACTTCCTGATTATTTAAACTGCTATAAATTTTGAATAAAACATCTGACAGCAATGTGAGTGACCTTGTTTTATTCAGCAGGAAATGATGTGTAAAATATGTGTTTTCATAAATAATGTTTACTGCTCCTTTAAAGTTTAAGACAAAACCCCAAGGACGCAGAAATCTCCATCAGTGTTGATAGGGCTCTGAAGGGAGAAGAAATAAAAAGCACTCTGCTGCCCTCTTCAGGTATGTATCATGAATATAAAGTTTCAAAAACACAGATTAAAGAAGCAGCACACTTTTTTTTTTTTTTTAAAGAAAGCATATGTTGTAGGGCTTTTCCTGCTTAGTAAATCAAGGATACCCTTACTTTTATAACTCTTTGAACTGTCTGGAAGTGAGTAAAGGTGTCATTACCTTTTCTTAGGAAGTGATGAAGCTGTTACTTTCACATCCTATGGAGAGTTGATTGTAAACTGCTCCTCTTTCCCACCAAGTGAAACAGATTAATTATCTGAAATCTGTCTATTAGAGGGAATTGTTAATGTAAGAAAACTGTCATAACAGGAAAAATGAATTTCCCATCAGGGTGAGAAATTATATTTTTATAAACTCAGTACGAAAAGCCTGACAATGTCGGTTTCTTTTTTTCTCATTAAAACAGTCTGATATTCTACGAGCTCCCTGTAGCCCAAGAAAATAACTTTTTAACCCCTTCCCGACAAGTGACTTACCAGGTACGTCACGAAAAAATGTCACTTAGTGACAAAGGACTTACCTGGTAAGTCACGGAAGTCATTCGCTACAATGAAGAAAAAAAAAAAACCCCGTCGTTAAGTGCCGGCCGCGTGCGCTCGCGGCCGGTCACTAAGGGGTTAAGGTGGGCCAAAAAAAAACAAATTAAACAGGAGCAATCCAACAGCACTATAGTCGACAAATAAAAATACATATTAAAATAAATGGGGATTTTAATATCTTGAATGATTAAGGGGTGTCTGTGTGTACTTGCGTGTTATAGGAAAACAGTATTTTCTGAGCCGGAAAACAGTGGATGGGACTGGGGGCGGGGTATGTGAGGCTGTGTCCATGGGCAGAGGTAAGTGTTGCCCAGGATGTAAATGAAGCTGTGACCAGACGGAGTAATTTAGAACTTTAACATTTGAAATATTGATCACTGTTTTGTACATTGTGTGACATTTGGTAATAGTGTGTGTGTGTGGGGTTATCCTGTAAGTCCTGCAAAGGGGATGCAATGGGGAACCAGAGTGGGCACTCTGGCTTGTTTAAAGAATACTCCATGTGCTAAGGAATGTTTGGAATGTGAATTGACTCCTGCTGTGCTTCATTGACCTGTCAGGGGCGGTTATTATGGACCAGTTAAAATGTCCCTTTTTCAAGCACTAATTTGTATTCTTATCTTGATAAGAGTGTCAGGAAGTGTATATAAGCAGTGTGTTTTAACAGTAAAGGCTGCTGATCACTTGCCACGAGCGACACCGGAAGAGTCTTCAGAGAGTCCAGAACAAGGCCCTGCGGATATCGTCTGGAGCTCCAAGATTCGTAAGGACAGCTGACCTTCCCAGGGAGCTGGACATTGAGATGTTAGACGAACACCTAGCGAAGCTGAGTAAGAACTTCTGCCAAGGACTGGATCAGAACCCGAACCCTCTGATCAGAAAACTCACTGCCACCACTGCAAACCCCTTCGACCGTTACCCGCGGCCCATCACAGCAAAGACCCTGTGAAACCAACCCAACTGTGACAAGTAAACACAGACCAAGAAGAATCCAAACCTGCGACTTAAAACCCAACCCGAGAAGATGGAGTAGTGAGGCTCAAGCCTCGGTGTCCAAAAATCACCGCTGATGGATAAAATCTATCAGCAAGAAGAAGACGACTGGAGAAGTAAAGTCTGCTCTGTTCTACCCTCCTTAATACAAGTCATTGAATTACTCTTGAACTACAACTCTGACAGAATTGAAATAACACTCTCCAAAGTCCAAATACTATGATGATTAGAGCTGATTTTATTATGAAACATTGCTATCCCTTTAAAAAATAATATTTTTACTAATACAAATACGAATGTTACTATGTAAATACTTAAGGATTAAGTCAGAAAAAGTTAAATGCTCACTGATAAGAAACAAAAACATTATTGTTTTGTTCTACAGCTACTCATATTTTAGCTCTCTAAATTGAATTAAGTTTTAATCAGCCCAGAATGTGACCAAAAACACCAAGGCATTCCCTATGTTTCTGAACATTTCCCTTAAACCTAAACCTTGCTGCATTCATATCTCCATCTTTCTGTTCCGGAGCAAGTGGCGAAGTTCAGTTCCAGGGAACAATAAGAAGACTGGATTTATGAGATATCATTAATTAAAGGGGAACTATCATACTGAAAGTTATCATTAATAATCTATAGATCTGACAAACTAGCAAGGAGGATCTTTGTGCATCCCAACTAAGACTCCTGAAAGCTGATTCAGGGATCAGAAAACTGACTGCAGTGGCCAACTCTGAAGGTCCTGTAATGAAACTTAAGTTTAAGACTTGGAAGTTGCAGAGTTCAGTCTCAGAGTCCAATTACACACCACCATATGCAGCAAGAGCATCTATCACATACAATAACAATATGAACATAATTGCGGAAAGTGATATCTGTGATTTGTCTGCAGAGGTCAGTTTCCTTACCCCTTAAATGGCTCATAGAAATAATTTTGTGGTTGCATGGCCCCTGGCTTTTCTGCTCCATTATGAGCAGGATTCTGACCTCCTAAAATGTTACTACAAGCTCCTACATTTTGGGGGAATGTCATATACATATACCACTTCACTATATCCTAAATTTCCAAGATATTCCATCTGGCCCCAAATCCGTTCATATTTCTGTCAGTGATAGCTAATCTTTCATCAATTAGATCTGCAGCACTTTCCACCATTTACTTTGAATTAAGCTTTTAAAAATTAGGTATGTGTCCTGTTTTCTATGATATATATAACTTTAATGCACTTATACTTTTATATTGTGGATTTACACTACAAAATATTTGTGCTGATTTTGCATGCTGACTGCAACATTTTTTACACTACTATCCATTTGAGTACCAAAGGGGTGTCCAATGCATTGTTTTGCAATCCGTTGAACACCTCTCTGGCACTTTAGGGGTTTTTAAAGAGCAATCATTATATTTTACTAACTCTGTTCCTATGGAAGAAGACTTAGTAAAAAGCTCAAGGCTTAACTGTGCAACCCTAAAATGACTCCTGCCCTCGGTTCCTGGGGGAGGTGCCAGAAAACCAACCAATGACTGACAGCGAGCTGGAGTGTAGACCAGAACCATGTAGCTCTCAGCCACAAACTTTGTGAGATGAATGCAGCCACCATAAACTCATAGTGTTGGTCTTGAAAGCCCTTGACTAAGGTCTATGAGGGCCGTCTGCATAGCCCAACGAGAATGAACTGCCACAGAGGCCAGGAATCTCTTTTCAGACACCTCTTCTGCTTCCCTTGTGAGGCTCACAATGCAGCCCAGGGTTAATTGGCAGGTTTGCTTCAAGGGCACCATACCTGCCAGTAGGGCACTATGCAGGTCATAGTTGCCTTTTAAATGAATGGTTAAAACACAGAAGCTTTCACATAGTTGCACAGACAATGTTGAGGATTTCATAATTTAGTGTGTTTAATAAATGTACCTGTTGTATTTCATATATTTTCTAAATTAAAAATTGATGGGCATGTGCTTTAGAAATAATAATTTACCTGCATATGCCTTTACATAGCATAGACAGGTAAACTGAATATAATGTTGACTGTGATTGCCAGAATAACGTGGATATTTATGACTGTACTCTTGTATATATTCAGCCTGTATATGTGTACAGCATACATTATAGATATATGTAAGGCATGATCATAACAGGAAAGTCTCAGAGTTTGAACCTGAGACTTGGGGTTTTGAGTTAAATCTCAGGGTGGAAAGCCATATTTACTGGGTGAAAGACAGCCCAGTGTTTCAGGGTGAAAGACCAAAATTTCAGGGTGGTAGAGTTGTATTTCCTACTCTAAGTCTGTGCTAATTCAACATTTTTTTTAAATCTCTAAACTAGCACCAATTCCAGCTAGCTGAAAAACAGAGGGAGAATGTTGCATGTCTTGCATGTGCACACAAAATGAGACCTCTGTGTTGCAGCATGTAGATGGTTATTTGAGAACTGATTGCAGCTACCTCTGGGTTTGAGCAAATAGGAGAATACTGCCTAAAATCTATATTATGGAAAGCTTCAAAGTTTTCAATGTCAGCTCATTTTTAATGCTTATAGGTGTGTCTTGATAGCTAGATAAATGATTTTCCAACATTTAAAAATGTTGGGACAATTTACAATAACGTGACAAAGTGACAATAGTCATCTACAATATTGTACAGCGGAATGCTTATAGAAAACTCTGTAAAACTGAATTACAGCTGCAAATGTTCAGTTGGCCAGATATTACTCTTACTAAAACACTACATCATCATATCAATATGCATAATATGTTTGGAATATCAAGGTCTATCAATAGCAAACACATCAAGCAAACAGAATACAAGGTTATCGAGGATCTACCACCTTGTGTTTTTTTTTTTACATATCTGAAATCTTCATTCAAAACTGCCTGTGTGTCATGTTAACCAAAAATCCAGCAGATATAACGTTTAAGAGATATACACAATTTTATTTATGAGAAAAGATAAAGTGAAAGTCTCCTGGTGCAGCACAGCATTTCATTAGCAAAATAAATGTCAATAAAAACCTTCATTATCATATGTAAAGTCAATGAAAGGCGTAATTAACATATACAGCGACACCAAAAAGCTTAGTTAGCATATGAAATATCACTGAAAAGCGTAATTAGCATTTGGAACATTACTAGTACAGCATCGGTACAGCAATTAGCACACAGTAGCAAGTATGAATATCTCCTTAACTGTATATTTGCTGGTCTTTTGGCTAATATGACACACAGCCAGATCTTAATTACGTTTTCAAATATGCAACCTTGAACCAAGCTGACAGGTCCAGTTTTAAAACAGGGACAAATGCTGGGACAAACAATATCCAGGGACAGGCAGCCAAAACCAAGTCTATCCCTAGAAATGACAGGTGATGGACAGATTGATGAATTATACAGATATATGTATCATATATTATGTCTTTCTATTATTATATAAAGACCAGAAGTGGGCAAGTTGATGTCCTCCAGATGTGAAGGATTACAACTCTCACATACCTCCCAACATTTCAAATGGCTGAACAGGGACACTTTAGCTTCAGTGACGTTGCTGGGTGTGTGGCTGGTGGTGGGGGGGGGGGGGGGGCCATTACCGATAATTTTTAGGCTATTTCATGACCAATTGACACCTCCTTGTGTAACCTAATAAATGGCTTATAACAAGACTAAAATATTTTATTTACAGATACTAATTTATAAACACATATAAGGATGTTTAAACAAACAATAATGTGAAGGTTATTGCTGTGGAGCAATGTCATAGTCTTATATACACACCACACTGTCTGATCTCCTAAAAAAGAGGGACATCAGGGTGGGATAGAGGAACAGAGGGATTTGGGTCTAAAAGAGGGACACTTGGGAGGTATGCTCTCAACATTACTAGCTGGGGTGATAGGAACTGTAGTCCTCCAGAAATGGAAAGTCTTAAGTTGCTCTCACCTCTAATATAGAGACAGTCAGGTATACGTGTCAGATGATGCTGCCATATGTCGGTGAGTGTTAATGTCAGTATATCAGGTAGACATATACCATAGGTGAATATATAAAGATATGCGTGCAGCCCGCCCCCACTCAGTCCAGTCACATTCTTACTCGCCCCTCAATGATCTCAAACTGTATAGAAGTCAATTCTCTTCCGTACAAACTTCCTCCAATTTCCGCCGGTCCCGGCGCCTAATGATGACGTGTAGAGAGAGCGGCCTACTGGCCTGTAGAGAAGCTGGAAAGAGCAACTATGGTCCTGTTGCTATGGTGACGGTCTCACCTTCCTTCCGGCGGAGGAGGAAACGTCTCTTAAGCTGCAGTAGAGATGGCGGCGAATAAGAAGAATGTACTGTCTTCTCTGGCGGTGTATGCGGGGGATTCGGAGCCCGAGGCCGAGAGTGATGGGGAAGTAGAGGGTGAGTGAGGGAAACATGGAGTGGGAGATCCATGTCAGAAGTGGGGGGCAGTTGAGGGAGGGTGATTGCAGGGATCAAAGTAACTTGAGACGGGTCATGGGGATTGCTAAGCCTGAGGGAGACGGGGCATGGGAGACTGCTGTGGCTGAGGGAGACGGGGCATGGGAGACTGCTGTGGCTGAGGGAGACGGGGCATGGTGACTGCTGAGGCTGAGGGAGACGGGGCATGGGGACGGCTGAGGGAGACGGGGCATGGGGACGGCTGAGGGAGACGGGGCGTTGGGGACTGCTGAGGCTGAGGGAGACGGGGCGTTGGGGACTGCTGAGGCTGAAAGAGACGGGGCATGGGGACTGCTGAGGCTGAGGGAGACGGGGCGTTGGGGACTGCTGAGGCTGAGGGAGACGGGTCATTGGGAACTGCTGTGGCTGAGCGAGACGAGGCATGGCGATTGCTGCGGCTGAGCGAGACGAGGCATGGGGACTGCTGAGGGAGACGGGGCGTTGGGGACTGCTGAGGCTGAGGGAGACGGGGTGTTGGGGACTGCTGAGGCTGAGGGAGACGGGGCGTTGGGGACTGCTGAGGCTGAGGGAGACGGGGTGTTGGGGACTGCTGAGGCTGAGGGAGACGGGGCGTTGGGGACTGCTGAGGCTGAGGGAGACGGGGCGTTGGGGACTGCTGAGGGAGACGGGGCGTTGGGGACTGCTGAGGCTGAGGGAGACGGGGCGTTGGGGACTGCTGAGGCTGAGGGAGACGGGACACATGTTCTATAAAACAACTGGAGAGACTTTTGAATAGAAATTATACTGATAATTATTAAAATATCATATTGATTCCAAAATCATTTATTTATACATTTGCTCCAAAGAGTATAAGGCTGAAACGATTCGTCAGAATGGTGTGATGTAAAGGAACATAGAAGAGTTAACTAGGTTTGGGTAAAAGTGAGAAAACTGATTTTACAGAGAAATACAGACTTGATTTTGGTGGGGGGCGGCATGATGAGGGACCTTATTCAGGAAAATGATCCATTATGGCCAGATCAATTGCACCATAGAGAGGGGACAATACAGAAAATCCTGATGATTTAAATGGGTTTTTAACCACCTTGAAAGCTAGAGGTCTGGTGTTGGAGACCTTTCTAGCATTCATGGATGTAAAAAAGGTCCATTTAAATAATTGCCATTCTTCATTTTCCACATTTAATTAAAGTGAAACTGTAAGACCAGGGAGGTGGAAGAGCCAATCATTGTCTGTTTCCTGCTTTATGTCCTCAGATGACAAAGGAGGTCTGGTATCCAAAGCATATGGACTGGATGACACAGCTCGAGTTGAGGAAGATGGATCCAACAAGGAGGATGATGATGCCAGTCAGCATTCGGTAAGTGTATGTTCCCTATTCCACAGTCTGTCACAGTGAGAATCTCCCTTTTGAACAGTCTTCACAAATTAAACTTGTCCATGTTTCAAATCTTGGGCCTTATGCAGAAAGGAAAATATGAGTAGTTTTGGGGCATACTAACTGCACCATAGGTGAGAAATAAAAAATCCTCATATCCCCATTGATTCAAATGTAGCATCTTGCCCACTGAATGCTAAAGAGGTGGACACCTTGAGCATTCAAGTGGTTAAAGCCCCATTTAAATCAAAGGCATGCCCCCCCCCCCCCACACACACACACACACACCTTGGTGCAGTTGACTTGTTCTAGGATTGCTACAATTAGATTGTAAGCTCCATGAGACAAGGGACATTTTCATATTGTTTCTATGATTGTGGCATTTAATGTAACCCTATTTCATATTCTTTCTTTATGTTCTCCTTCTGCCTAAATTGTGTGGGCCGTATTAATAAATTTTTCTTATAGATTTCTCTGAACTACAGCTGTAGTGCACCCTACTTGCGTATTTCTTTGTATGTGTACAGACACAAGCTGATTTATGAAGACAGAAAAAAAAAGTGTTTGAGTTTTAGCAAGGAAAAAAAAAAATGTGTGTGTGTGCACTTGGTATGTAATAGATCTGACTTTAGTTATAAGACGTGTGGAAAACTTTTCTCACCTTCATAGAATTCTTGATTTTTCACATTTTATGCTACTGGTGTATTTTTAAAGTGGACCTGTAACAGTTTAAATGTATCTAAATTTCCCATACTTGTGGTAGTGTGTGTGCGTATATGGGGGGGGGGGTTGTTCCCGTGTTCCCCTCAAAAATTTGTATATTATATTTTGTAGAGAATCCTTGGTTAGTTGTTGAACGATCTGATCTCCACAGAGCTTTGTTCTCTGACTTGGTCGGATAAATCTGTATTGTGCAGTTCTCACATGTCCCGAAAATCACCTCCCCACCTTCTAAAGGCCTTGTTCCCACTGGAAAATAAATAATTAAATGCATGAAAAATAACAGTGCATGAAATTGATGTCTGTGTTGTATGGTAATGTTCACACTGCTGAAAAAATGCAGAGAATGTCTAGCAACTATGCAAAGATGTCTGCTCTGTTTCCTTGCTGTCAGTCCCGGAAGCAGTAGGAATTCTCTATAAGGAGGTAATAATTCTGGCGACTAGTACTACTGAGCAGCTAGTCGCCAGATGGGTAATTCTTTAGGGGCAAGTTTAGGCAGGGTGGTAGTTCCGCTTTAAGAAAGAACATTGTAAGTGTAATGCGTGGTATGATTTAAGACAGAGGACTGATGATTTTTGGAGAGTGGGGTGACAGGGTGTGTGTAATATGGGAGATGGGAATTATCGCCCCTTCGCACTGTAACAGAGAGGGCTGCAGGAGAAGCCTCTAAGGGCCTAATGGCCCCGGGGCTGCCTGTTGCTCTGCCTCAGAGGTATCCGTAATCCTTCCTTGCAAGGAGAAACCAGGAGGATATTTATCAAGCTAAAATAGTTTTTGACAGTCAAAATGACTATTTTCAAGGCACAAAGGGCCACCTTCAGGAAGATAAAGAGACAGAGTTCTGGGGCATTCAAATGGCACTGTAGAAAAACAAACCTTCTCTGTGCGTTACAGTTATACTGTAAATGGTGTTCTGTGTTTGTTCTTCCAATTTGTATGTGATAATCTCTACACACACACACACACACACACACACACACACACACACACCCCACCCCCCCCTCAACTTGCCTTACAGAAAATCCTAATGGACTCTACGAATTTTACAGTTGTGATTTTTCTTCAAGAGAAGATGCCCTCAATCAGTCCTAGGTCAGATCTGCAGAGGCGGACACGACAGTTGCTGGCAGTTTTTGTCAAACTATCTGGCAAGGTGCTGGAGTCTACAGAACCATTTAACCCTTTGAGTGCCAGAGAGGTATCCTATGCATTGTATACCTCTCAGGCACTCAAAGGGTTAAGGACCAGAGGTGTGTGCACCTCTCTCTGGTAATTAAAGGGTTAAGATTTGCACACACGGTGGGCGGAGTTCGTGGCCTGTGGTCTTGTAGGCAACTGTCATGACATCCAGGACTGATTGAAGAGTTTTCTCTCGAACCAAAGAGCAAGGAAAAAACTTTGAGAGCCACAGGGATACTTTGTGTACCCCTCTTGCACTCAAAGGGATACATATGTATCACTTACGTGACACAAATGATTAAACTAGGAATAGGCACCATAGAGTTGTGAAATGGGACAGCAGAGAAAATCATCTTCCTGTACCCATCCTAGTATATTCCTACCAGCTGTGGAAAATTGTTACTCTATGATCCTTAGCATGCTGCTTTATTTTACTGGACTAGGCTAGGGGTGTCCAATGTGTGGCCTGCCTGAGTCCTGGGTGCAGCCCATCTGAGTTAAAAAAAACAAACAACATTATACCTAATTAACTAGCACACATGAACTAGTAGGCCAGTACAACATAATCCTGTACTTTCCAGTACTGTACAGTTCAAGAATAGTTGTCAGTTATATATCACTATAGTCATTGACTTGATCAGAAGAAAAATTCTTATTTTTCCATAGCTGATAGGCCATATTTTACCATTGTCTTGCACCAAAGACTATTGTCCTTTCATTGGTATAGGACATACTGTGGACTTAAGAATCTTATGTTTTATTCCATGTGTCAAGCATTGTTACTAAAGATTTAAGTCTCATTTCTATGTAGTATATTGAAAACCAGATACAGAGTATGAACTCAAGTTATGAAACACGTCCCTATGTAAATCCTACTTCTCTCCTTTTAATCACTATTTCAGTTCTTTGTGTTAATGTCCATGTTTGGATCCAGGCTTTGCATCATTATCTTTGTCCTGCTTGGCAGATCTAAGGGTTTGATACTCACTTAGACATGTCATGTTAAATGGACCTATATGCAGGCCCTACCTCTCTCCAGCCCTTTATCTCTATTCCTGGCACCCTCTTTCTCTGCACACAGGGTTCAGGCAGCCCCTTTTTCTAAACTTTGCAACTTTGTCTTTGTAGGATGAGGAAGAATCAGAGACTGAGAATCAGGAGACTGGTGAAACAAAGGTATTTTTTTGAGGGGGGAACAGAGACTTTTAATAGCATGGCTAACTCCTGTGTGTCCTCTGTCCTGCTAATACTTAGTCCTCTCTCTCAAGAAGCAGCTCACTGCTTCTATCTAACCTACATAACACAAGCACCGGGTGTATGTACTGGAATATAAAGCTTTGTTTCACTGTGCTTTCCCTGCTTCTATGCTAAATGACTGTAGTGTCACTCCTTACTTTCTGTTCTTTTATAGAGTTGGATTGTGCAATGTGAAAAATGTACATTTCTTTGTCACTTCCTACTGTGTAAAATAAGGGTATGCTGCCTTCCAGGAGTTGCTCAAAAGTTATTACATCTGAATGTTTTTGGAGGGGTTACGATCTATCCATAGCCTGACAATTTAGGGTTGTACCGTTGTCAGTGTCAAAAGGTTGTTCATAGGGAGCAACAGCACCCACCCTAAAATTTCAGGCTGTGGACGTACTGCACCAAAACAAGTACAATTTCAGGTCGCTGTGATACTGCATCTAAAAATCTAAGTTTGAGCTGTAATAACTTTTGAATGAAACACCTTTCAGCAGTGGGAGTTCCTTGATTTACTCAGGGGGATAAAACCTTCAATGTGTGTATGTATTTAAAAAAAAAAAAAAAAACTAATTTAAATGTATTAATATCCCTTTAACCCTTTGATTGCCAGAGGGGTACGCAACGCCCTCTGGCACTCGGTTAATTCTTCTAGAGAGAGGCTGATGTACTAAGAATCGGTGCATTGGAGACCACATTTGAAGGAGTTTAACACACCATTTAAAATCTTTGGGAATTTTGGGAGTTTTTAATCCCCCTTCCCACGTGATGGTGGTGTTGGTTTTCTCCGGAGTCACTCCAGTTCTTCTAAGTACATCAGCCTGAAAATCTTTTATCAGAAAAATAGATTATAAGGATGGGGGTTTGTTTAAAGGGATAGTAATGATTAACAAAAAAATCAGCTCCAATTAATCTTCATAGTATTTGGGCCACAGAGAGTGTTATTTCAATACTGTCAGAGTTGTAGTTCAAGAGTAAATGAATGATAAAGTATCCCCCTCCTGCCCCTTTTACTGATGTAACACTGCTCACCTCAGAGCAGCAAGACTGCCTGGATGGACCGCAGAGAGAGACAATCTTCAATGATCATAAGGAAAAACCTGTCAAGGGGAGCAGGGTTTTCCTTATGATCACAGTAAGAAGATTGTCCCTTGCTGTGACCTGTCCGGTCAAGAGATCAGATTCCACATCTGAGGTGAGCAGTGTTACACTAGGTAAAAGAGGCGGGAGGGGGATACTTTATCATTCAATTACTCTTGAACTACAACTCTGACAGTACTGAAATAACACTCTCCATGGCCCAAATACTATGAAGATTAATAGTAGCTGTTAAAGAAAAGTTACTATCCCTTTAACATCATATTATAATCCAGTTTGGACAAATTACATATTTCCTGCTGTTGGACTACAATTCCCATCATTCTCAGCTAGCTGATACTGGTTGGAGTTGTAATCCAGCATCAGCTGGAGTGATGCAGATTGCCCGTCAGTGATGTAATCCTGGGGTTCTGTGGAGTTGTCACTCCAACAGCCTGCTTTAACTGTACGTGGATTTGACCCGAGACACCAATTTTTGACTCCGATCTTCGTGTCTGTCTGAAAGGTGAAATTGTCAGTGCTACCTGCTGAATGGTCTTCACCATCTGACTGCTTATTTAGTGTCTAAATTGGTTCCATTTGTACCAGAAAGGCAGCGTGAGAAGTCCTGCTTGCCTCATGTGTTCAACAGAGACATAACTAGAAGCCACCGGGCCCCGGTGCAAGAATTGCCATCTCCCCCACCACCACCTCGACGACATTGACATTCCAGCATTGGCCATCACTGGCCACCTCCACATTGTTCCCCATCTCCTACCTCCCTGGTGGTCCAGTGGTGTGGCAAGATTCCAGAGGGGGTCTGTGCCTCCTTCCACTCAGACCTCTATGCAGAAGGAGCTCCCACACGTCCTCTCATAATGCAGAGCGCTGGGAGACTGTCATCTCCCAGCTCTCTGCATTACTAGAGTGCCGTGGGAGATCAGGTGTCAGAATGTTGCGGGAACCAATCAGTGGGGTTGCAGGTGGCGGCCGGGCCCCTGAAGTGACCAGCCCAGTTGGAAGTGCGATCCCTATTGTTACTCCACTGGTATTCAAGCAGTGTGATCTGTAAGCTGTAGTACAGTAAGATTCCTTGAGGACAGAATGGAAGTATCATTTGGGTTAGAACAATATGGGGCATATTGCATAGAATGTATTTTTCAGAACTTTAAAAGTTATTCAAAGATCTCTCAGTATCAGCTCATTTTGAAATTTCCCAGATATTGACCCCCCCCCCCCCCCCCCGGTCCATGAGATGTTTTATGTTGCCAAATCTGACCGTGGATGCATGGGGTATTCCAATAAATCGGTGCCATTGTCCTCTGTTTTATTGGGCAATGAAAGTGTGACTTCCATAGCAATCCAATTGGCAGTATTGAATTTGATGGTGGAAGTGAAGTAGGAAACCTATGGCTCTCCAACTCCCATCATTCCCAACCAGCAGATTAATTGGATGTGGAATTCTGTACAGAATCTTTTTGCTAGAGGAGGGAGGGATCCTGCTGTATTGTGTCACTTTCTACACAAATATGTCAGTAAAGTTTTGTTAGAACACGCACAGTGTGCTGGGATTGTGGCTGTTCAGCATTCCTGTCTGTGAAAGGTCTGTCTGTCATTCCATGCACGGCTTCTCTTCCTTTTTCCATAAACAAATATAAAATATTACATTTATTTTTTTAATTAGTGAACTTGGGCAGGGGTGTGGTTGGAATTTAACCCTTTGAGTGCCAGAGGGCACCTCCTGACATTCAAAGGGTTAAGAATTAAAAGGCTAGTAATACCTCATTATTACTCTCCCCCATGTTGTAGCCCTTAAAATTCTGAATTCCACGATACCAGCGGCATCTCTCAGTCCTTTATGGTTTGCGAGATATCCGCTTTCAAAGTTCCCTCTTTTTGTCTTTCCCTTGACGATAGCGTTCTAACTGAGAGAAAGGGAATCCGGGACCGGCGGCGGCTCTGCAGCAGTGCTGAGATCTTATTATAGAAACAGAAATCCTTCACTAAAATGGTCTTCCACGTGTGCATGCAAACCAAGCACAAACCAAGCACACGTAGAAGACATTTTAGTGAAGGATTTCTGTTTCTATAACGTGATCTCAGGACTCCTGCAGAGCCGCCGCTTGCTCACTGAACGGATTTCCCTGCTCTCAGCTAGAACCCTGACATCAGGGGAAAAGCCAAAAAGAGGAAACTTTGAAAGCGGATATCTCGCAAACCATAAAGGTTTGAGAGATGCCGCTGGTATCGTTCAATTCAGAATTTTAAGGGCTACAACATGGAGTATAGTAATAATGAAGTATTACGATCCCTTTAAGGGCCTTATAGTCTAGAAGAAGTGGAATAATTCTTTGGCAATCCAGAAAGGGCAAATAAAAAAAAAATCCAATTGATTGTAAGTGGGGATTTTAACACTTTGAATGCTAAAGAGGTCTCCAACGCATTGTGACGCCTGGGGAACTTTCCATTAAAAAAAAAAAAAAATCCCTACCCTACAGAGAAGTTAGTCTAAGAATTCTTCCTCTTTACCTTCCTGGGTTTGGCTATATGGGGACTGGAATGAGAGATTTATATGATTCTTTTACATTGAACTCAGAGGGTTAAACCCCTGGAAAGCTCAAGTGGTTTGCAAATCAATGTGCTGGAGATCTCCCAGGTCTCTCCAACACATTGATTTACAAATCTCTCTAAAACTGAATGGCTTGAACTCTCATTCACAGCGTGTTGCAAAAGGATTCACCCCCACTTGACATATTTCCTATTTTAATGCATTATAACCTGGAATTAAAATGGATTGTTTGAGGTTTGTATTATTTGATTTACACAACATGCCTAACACTTTGAAGATGCAAAATATTTTTTTATTGTGAAACAAAAAAGAAATAAGACGACAAAAAAACAAACATAAAACTTGAGCGTGCATAACTATTCACCCCCCCAAAGTCAATACTTTGTAGAGCCACCTTTTGCAGCAATTACAGCTGCATGTCTCTTGGGGTACACCTCTATAAGCTTGGCACATCTAGCCCCTGGGATTTTTGCCCATTCTTCAAGACCAAACTGCTCCAGCTCCTTCAAGTTGGATGGGTTCCGCTGGTGTACAGCAATCTTTACATCATACCTCAGATTGTCAATTGGATTGAGGTCTGGGCTTTGACTAGGCTGTTCCAAGACATTTAAATGCTTCCCCTTAAACCACTCAAGTGTTGCTTTAGCAGTATGCTTGGGGTCATTGTCCTGCTGGAAGGTGAACCTCCGTCCCAGTCTCAAATCTCTGGAAGACTGAAACAGGTTTCCCTAAAGATTTTCCCTTTATTTAGCTCCATCCATCATTCATTCAATTCTGACCAGTTTCCCAGTCCCTGCCAATGAAAAACATCCCCACAGCATGATTCTGCCACCACCAAGCTTCACTGTGGGGATGGAGTTTCTTGGGGTGATAAGAGGTGTTGGGTTTGTGCCAGACATAGCGTTTTCCGTGATGGCCTAAAAGCTCCATTTTAGTCTCATCTCACCAGAGTACCTTCTTCCATATGTTTGGGGAGTTTCCCACATGCAAATGTGTTTGCTTTTTTTTTTTTTTTTTTTTTTCACCTTTAAGCAATGGCTTTCTTCCAGCCACTCTTCCGTGAGGCCCAGCTCTCTGGAGTGTAAGGCTTAAAGTGGTCCTATGGACAGATACTCCAATCTCCGCTGTGGAGCTTTGCAGCTCCTTCAGGGTTATCTTTGGTCTCTCTGATTAATGCCCTCCTTGTCTGGTCCATGAGTTTTAGTGGGTGGCACTCTCTTGGCAGGTTTCTTGTGGTGCTATTTAATGTTGCTCCATGGGATGTTCAAAGTTTGGGATCCTTTTTTAAATAACCCAACCCTGATCTGTACTTCTCCACAACTTTATCCCTGACCTGTTTGAGAGCTTCTTGGTCTCCATGGTGCCTTTTGCTTGGTGTTGTGGATTCTGGGGCCTTTCAGAACAGGTGTGTATGTATATGTGTATATATAAGCACAAACAGTGGACTTTATTTAAAGGGATAGTAACTTTTCATAGTAAAAGCAGCTCTAATTAATCATCATAGTATTTGGACTTTGGAGAGTGTTATTTCAATTCTGTCAGAGTTGTAGTTCAAGAGTAATTCAATAACAAAGTATCCCCCTCCCGCCCCTTTTTTAGTGATGTAACACTGTTCAGACAGATCAGAAGGGAGGTGCCCAGGTAGACTGCAGAGAGGGACAATCTTCAATTAAGATAAGGGAAAAACCTGAAAAACTTGTCAAGGGGGGCAGGGCTTTCATTGTTCTCATAGGAAGAAGATTGTCCCCTGCTGTTATCTGTCTGGTCTATGGACTGCATTCCACACCTGAGAAGAGATGGCTTACACTAGGTAAAAGGGGCGGGAGGGGAAACTTTGCTTGTGAATATCTCTCAAACCATAAAGGTTTGAGAGATAAGACTTATATCGTTCTTCATGTTTTTTTAATGCCTACAAAATAAAATAAAGATAAAACAAAGTATTACTATCCCTTTTGGGTTGCACCAGATCTTATTTAGGTGCTTCATAGCAATGGGGGGGGGGACATGCACGTAACACTTTTTCAATTTTTCATTTTTTTAGAATTTTTAAAGAGAGTTATTTTCTTCATTTCACTTCACCAATTTGTGTATGTCCATTATATGAAATCCAAATTAAAATCCATTTTAATTCCAGATTGTAATGCAGCAAAATTAGGAAAAATGCCGAGGAGTTGAATACTTTGGCAAGGCACTGTATATTTATGAGAATATTTTAACATTCCCCAAAGGGCAATTGGTTTGCCATTTCTTAGTATGTTAGGCTGTTAAACCAACTGAAACTTTCAATCACGCTATTTGACCACTAGGTGCCGCTGTACTTCAAGTAACCAATAAAGATAAACTTTGGCTGCAGCCTGAGGTCTGCGTTACTGGTGGCTGCCAATAAAGCAAATGAGACAGGAAGACTTTTTTTTTTTTTTTTTTTTTTTTTTCTTCTCTCAAGGACTCCTAAAATTGGAAGCGTGTGGTGCTTCTTGCAAAGCTGATATCAGAGGGTGTGTGTGCGTGTGCCCCAGATGTGGCAGCACGCTAAAACAGGGATGGAGAAATCCTGGGAGCTATGACTTATAAAACTTCAAATTATTATTATTTATTTTTTTTTTTTTAAATATGTTCCTGTTTGTGTGCTAATTTACTGGCTCCTAAAACTCCCTTTTGGATTACAAAAAAAAAAAAATTGTTTGGCTCTTAAGTCCATTAAATTTTTGCCCACCCTTGTTCAAAGACCAACTGCACCAATGGTGGAGAAATAATAATAATAAATTCCCATAATTAAAGTGGATCTACCACAATAAGTAAAGTCTCCCTGCAATAATTAGGCAGGCGTTGGCTAGCTTAATAATTGTATTATCGCTCGGCACTACACCATTCTACAGAAATCCTTAATCTTCCGAGACTGACGGCCAGGTTAGTGCAGTCTGCGTGCCTTTGCCGTCAGTCCGTTCCGGTGCCGTTCGGGCCAGTGCAATGCTTCTGAAGAGAGACCGGGACTGACAGCGCGTGCGCGCAGACAAGATGTCTGCTCTGATGCCTGGCTTTCTGTCTCGGAAGATTAAGGATTTCTGTAGAATGGTGTAGTGCTGAGAGGTAATACAACTATAGTTAAACTAGTTGCCACCTGCCTATTTAATGCAGGGCGACTTTACTTTTCTTAGCAACATGGCCCCAAATAATTACCCATCTGGCGCAGTAGCGCTAGTCGCCAGAATTATTAGTGTTCATGAGAATTATACACTGCTCCAGGACTGAACGGCAGGAAACAGCGCTGGCATCTTTCTATAGTGACGCCTGCACGGTCAGTCCCAGCCTGCTCTAGGAGGTGCTGCTAGGAGCTGTTCAGCTTCAAAAGGGACTGACATCGCAGGCGCGCAGACGTCACTATGGAAAGATGTCTGCGCTGTTTCCTGCCTGTCAGTCCGGGAGCGGTGTATAATTCTCAGTAATGCGGTAATAATGCTGGCGACTAGCGCTACTAAGCAGCTAGTAGCCAGATGGGTAATTATTTGGGGTCATCTTGCTAAGAGGTGGTATTTCCGCTTTAACCCCTTAAGGGCCAGCGGTCCTGGGACATTTACGTCCCATAAGGACCGCTTTGATCTTTGCCGACGTGCCGGAACACGTGACCTGTTGCGTGTATCGGCGTGCCGCTTTGGGGCCTGAAAGAGATCGCTCCAGTCTTGGAACGGTCAATTTTAGGCCCGGTGGAGTGCTGTAAGTAAAAAGTACGTAACGTACTATGACCGTCATCGGTCCTTAAGTATTTAAGGAACATGACGGTCATACTACGTCACATAGTCCTTAAGGGGCTAAGCATTCAGGGGGTAAAAAGCCACATGCCATAGGTTTTTACAGTAGAGTAGAGACCTCTCTATCACTTAATGGGTTAAATGCCCCTTTTACAAGAGCAATGATGATCCATTGTGGGGAAAAAAACACAGATGTTTTCCCTACTGGAAGATGTTTCATTCAAAGGTTATTATGGATCTAACTTTTTTTTTCTTTGTAATTTTTTGGATGGTGATAATTTTTGAATGAAGCATCGCTTGGTAGTGGGCGTAACCTTGTCTTACATAGGTGGAAAGGTCTTATAATAACTTTTCATAATACAACATTAATTATCCTTGAAATTCATTTGCAGCTTCGGGTATTTTGTTTTTGAGTGTCTCCCATGACGTCACTGGGTTGTCCCAGAATAGTTCAACTTTACTTTGTGCATATGGCCTATGTATTACAATGGCTTGGATTCGGACATCCCTAGTGTATGGACATCTCTTTATATACTAACTGCTACAATCTCTAAACTCATTATACTTCCTGTTGTCCCCCATATCCCATTCTCTGGTTTTATTTATTTGTTATTCACTGTTGATATAAATAATGCGTGAGCAACTGGTGGCAAGAAGGGGATAATATTTCTGAGTTACTTGGTTACAAGTGTTTTTATGGTTTCCCATGTAAGAGGGACCGTTTCCTGGAAACCTTTCTACTAGTACGAGATATGAAAGCCTTGATCCCCCTCCCCTCACTTGGCACGGTGCAGCCAGCGGGCTCCCGACTCCTTTTCCTCTTGTGACTCCCGCAAGGGTTGGGCAGAGGAAGTGTACATTATCGGAGCGCAGTCACTGTTTAACAGCAGGGTGTGAATTTTACACACATCAACTGTCTGATTTAACTGTTAAATTGTTTTATATTTCCCAAATGCCCGAAGGCAACTGTTGGTACAGGGATGAGACACCTGAGGTCCATCTAACTGTTAACCATTTCAGTGATAGAAGGGTGCACAACGTCTTGCAGAAGAAGGTGTTGCGTACCCCTCTTTCACTGAAAGGGTTAAAGACTACAGTCACCATCAGAGTACATTTTAGGCTTCAGAAAACAGATTTTTTTTCTTTTTCTTACGGATGCTGCATGAATTGCATGTGATTTAATTGTACATATAACTCCAGGTCATTTTTGGGTGTTAATATTATTTAACTCCTGGGATGCTAGGGTTGTCTTTAGGATTCAAAGGGTTTATCTGGTGGTCCTCAATCTTCTTTCCAATCAAGGCACCCCTAACACGTAAATGGGATTTTTCAGGGCACTGTAACATTGTATAGGTAATGTAACAAGTGCATAGTGAAGAGTACAAACACATACATGTATAGTTAGTCTTGGGTCTTACCGTTTGAATGAGAAGTGTTGTTCTGTGTCGTGTGTCTGTGTCGTGTGTGTATATATATAATATATATAAATTTCTATCCTAAATAATAATTCACTAGGATGTTTGTCACAATGCAGTCATGTGCAGTATAGAGACTGCACACTTTCTTATGATTGCATCACGTGAGTGAGGCGACGCAAGACTGTCACATAGAGTAGTGAGGTAGCGGCCTCTTAACCCTTTGAGTGCCAGAGGGGTATGCAATGCATTGCTTTCGTACCCCTCTGGCACTCAAAGGATTAACATTAAATGGACCTTGGCCCATGTACACGGGCTTTTACACTAGTGGGTATGTGTGTGTGTGTTTATAAATATTTTGAAAATCCCATGTACACCTGCCACAATGCCACCCAGTAACCTCAGCTGGTGCCCGGGTCCTCTCTTCTCAGTGGTCTCTCTGCAGTCATGCGCAGTGCTGACTGCCTGAATGCGCCACTGCTAATATGGAGGCGGTTGCTTCGTAGTCATCTCTGGGCACCTTTCAGGGACCAGGCGGTCCCAGGAAGGTGCACAGAGAGTACTCGGGGCTAAATTTAGAGTGCTTCGTATGAGCCACTGCGCATTCGGGCAGTCAGTACTGCACATGACTGCAGCTCGCACAGCCGTCTCTACTGCGCATGACTGCATCATGACAAACTTTTTAGCAAAGTATTATATAGGATATATAATATGTATTGAGAGCCTCATTGCATAATTTGTTTCCTCAGAAGACACACACTCACTAGCTCATTACATAATTTGTCTCCTTAGGAGACACTGCCACCCCTGGATGTGCGTAAGGAGGAGTTACTGCTCCCATTGTGTGATTCATCATACAGGAAGTTGGCCTGCCCCTACTATCCAGCCCGCCCACAACTATACAACCAACCAAAAAAACAAAATGGCTGCCACTTGATCCTACACTACAAACACACATACGCTATCCAACTCAGGAAAGAAAAAGCGCACACACACACACCACACATACCCCTCACTCACTCACTCAGACTCCCCGTGGCCTCAGCAGAACCTGTAGTGCAGCTCCAGGGGAACAAAATGGCACTCAAAGGGTTAAGGTAGGGCTTCATTGCTGAATTATTTCTTCACCGTCATCATTTGCCTTACAACACAGAGGACATGCAGCCATCAGGTACACACTTACACAACCCTGTGGCAGTCAGTGGGTTATCACGTTTTACCCCTCAGGGAGTGTGTTCAAAACCCTCATACTGTAAACTTGCATTTCCCTCCCACTTCTCCTCCTTCCCCAGCCTATTACTAACACTTTCCCACATTTATGTTAAGCCCTGCCCCCTACTCGTGATTAAGCCCCACCTACTTTTACCCCAAATTGCCTCATTCGTCTCTCCGCATCAGCACCACATGACTCCCCTCCAGGGATTCCACAAGTCAAACTTCCCAGGTATGAATACACTTCCCACTGCTATTTAACTTTGACATACCACTCTATACCTTAACCTTTTGAGTGCCAGAGGGGTGCACAACGCATTGCAACGCACTCTGGCATTCAAAGGGTTAACATGCTGCTATAACGCTCCTTTTATTTTCTGATTTCCATTTGCACAATACTGCAATTCTTGCCCAAAGTAAAGGAAAAAAAAATACAACATTGCACACTTCCCAAGTGTCTCTCTTTAGGAGATATTAGTGCTTCACGTCTGTTTATCAGTGCGTCTGCATTTCACAAATGTACGCCCAACGGTCATAACATGACGGGCAATGCCATCCCACGTTACTGTAATATAAATCGGTTCCGTAAATATACATTAGACATATGACCGCTTTGTCAGTCTTCCTAGAAAAAAGCTGGGTATCCTGAGCTAGTGTCTGTATTACACTGGGTGAGGACCACTAAGTTAACCCCTCTGTCACTCAAAGGGTTAAACTAATTGAGCCAACACGTCAAATGGACAAAGAGTAGGGTTGCCACCTTTTCTTCCAAAAAGTACCGGCCATGGCATTCCGTCCATAGACTTAACATTGGACAGAAGCCAATTTTTTACCGACCTGCCGGTAAAATACCGGCTGGGTAGTAACCCTAACAAAGAGGGACACTTGTGTTTTAGGTGGTGTTGATAGGGGTGTGGCTGGTGGGCGGGGAATTACGAAGATTTTTTAGGTTCTTTAATGACCGATTTGTCCCCTCTTTGTGTCACAGACTAATTTATAAATACATATACTGTTTTTTTTGTTTGTTTTTTTTTATGGCTGAAAGATTCAGGTTTGTAAATATTTTACATTAAGATCCCTTTAATCTGAAATCGCTACCCATATTAAAACAGTAAACACAAATTGTAGTCACTTTATATAGATACATTTTAACCCTTTGAGCGCCAGAGGGGTGCTCAGCGCATTGCTTTGCAATGCGTTGCGTACCCCTCTGGCACTCAGAGGGTGTCTGTATTACACTGGGTGAGAACCACTAAGTTAACCCCTCTGTCACTCAAAGGGTTAAACTAATTGAGCCACATATTCCTAGGTGAGAGTTCCTTTCCAAATGCTAGAAAGGTTTCCAACACATCTAGCATACAAGGGGTTTAGCTAATCCTTTGAGTGCCAGAGGGCTGTGTTGCGCAACCCTCTGGCACTCAAAGGGTTAAAAGCCCCCATTCTTGGATTTGGAGGCTTGTTAGCTGTTCAGTTGGCTTTCCCCAGAATTTTCCCACTTATCTTAGTGTATATGGCCAGCAGTGCTTTGCAGGTTGCTCCTTGACATGTCAGTATCTCAACTTGTCTTATCTTTGTCTACTCTGATAAGGGTTCTGTGAATCTACTAATGTCAACAAGTGAGAAGGAACTGGCGTCTGATTTAAAGGGATAGTAATGTTTCACAATAAAAGCAGCTCTGAGTATTTTTCATAGTATTTGGGCTGTGGAGAGTGTTACTTCAATACTGTCAGAGTTGTAGTTCAAGAGTAATTGAATGATAAAGTATCCCCCTCCCGCCCCTTTTACTGATGTAACACTGCTCACCTCAGAGCAGCAAGACTGTCCGGATGGATCACAGAGAGGGACAATCTTCAGTGAGTATAAGGGAAGAACCTGTCACGGGGGCAGGGTTTTCCTTATGATCACAGTAAGATAGATTGTCCCTTGCTGCGACCTGTCTGGTCAAGAAACCATATTCCACATCTGAGGTGAGGTGACTTACACTAGGTAAAAGGGGCGGGAGGGGGATACTTTATCATTCAATTACTCTTGAACTACAACTCTGACAGTATTGAAATAACACTCTCCATGGCCCAAATACAATGAAAATTAATCAGAGCTGCTGTTTATGTGAAACATTACTATCACTATAAACTCTGTGTTATAGGTAAAGTGAGAAGGAGCAGCTCACATCTATGGTCAGGGATGGATTTCCCATTAGACAGTATAGGAAAACACTAAAACCCTCCCAACAATAATTGGGAGGACTGAACTTGGACAGCTCTGCAATAGGGGATGTCGGATCTTTTTGGTGCACATGGGATATCTCCATAGTTCCCAATGTAATCCTGTGTCTGCAATACTCATCTTGACCTTTAATCTATCAGAAAAAATGCCAAGTTATCATCTTAAAGAAATATCTCCAAGCATTGTGAAATCCCTTAATTTACTCTGTAGGAAAATCCCTACCACATAAATATTTTTCATAATAAAGGTATATTGTCCCTTTTTAACCTTCTTGAGGATTAGGCGTGCAACACATTGCAAAACAATTGATTAATGCATTGCTGTCACTGTGACCGTGTCACCCGTGTTAACCCTTTGAGTGCCAGCAATGCATTCCGTACCCCTCTGGCACTCAAAGGGTTAAGACTTTGTGATTCTGCAGGCTTTTCACTTTGCTTTCTAGACTTTATCACTGTGTGCCTGGGCTAGAATATACACAAATGTTATCTCAAGTGAGCAAGGAATGTCTTGTGAAGTGATGTATAATCAGATAATCGGTGCTCTTCTGAAGTTTGCGTAATGATGTCTGTACAGCGTAGCAATAAATGTGGCAAACAAACCCAGATGACAAGAACATGACTTCTTTGGATTTGAGCTTTCATGTTGTATGTTTTGTGTTTACTGTTCTAAAATCGGGACATAGATTTCATCTGAGCTGAAGCAAATGGTGGTTTGAGAATCTTTATTGTCCCACTATGTTAACTCTGAGTGCCAGGGAGCATACCTCCCAACACGTCAAATGGACAAAGAGTAGGGTTGCCACCTTTTCTTTCAAAAAATACCGGCCATGGCATTCCGGCCATAGACTTAACGTTGGACAGAAGCCAATTTTTTACCGGCCTGCCGGTAAAATACCGGCTGGGTAGTAACCCTAACAAAGAGGGACACTTGTGTTTTAGGTGGTGTTGATAGGGGTGTGGCTGGTGGGCGGGGAATTACGAAGATTTTTTAGGTTCTTTAATGACCGATTTGTCCCCTCTTTGTGTCACTGAATAAATGATGTAGAAGACTAAAGTATTTACACAGACTAATTTATAAATACATATACTGTTTTTTTTGTTTTTTTTTTGTTTATTTGTTTGTTTTTTTTATGGCTGAAAGATTCAGGTTTGTAAATATTTTACATTAAGATCCCTTTAACCTGAAATCGCTACCCATATTAAAACCGTAAACACAAATTGTAGTCACTTTATATAGATACATTTTAACCCTTTGAGTGCCAGAAGGGTGCGCAGCGCATTGCTTTGCAATGCGTTGCGTACCCCTCTGGCACTCAGAGGGTTAAGGAGAATAAAAGTTGTGGGGACACTGTCCACTTTTTAAAAAGGAAATGTTTGAGTTATGTGTCTAGTAATAATACAAATGAATGCAGCTATTTTGCATAATTTTAACACTTTGTTTGCCAGAGGGGTGAGCACAGCATTGCAAAGCACGAAAACGGTTAACTTTTTTATTTATTTATGATCTGACTGTACTGTAGAATGAACATGACTGTACACTCAGTAATGCAGAACGTAGACGGCTCATCACACCTCGCTACAACGTGTGAAGCAGTGTCCCATTGATCAGGGTGGACTCAGCCCTTCCGCTCCATTCTCCTTTTTCTTGCATTACTCACCTCTGGAATCATTAACCCGCAGGCACTGATTACGGGTCTGATTAACATGCTGTCCCACACAGCACCACGCCCTGCTCTGTACATCCCTGTTCACCTGCCGCATTGACTGTGCGGGTGATGTACACAGGAGGACTAGAGCGTACCAACTGCACCTGTGGGGGAGGGTTCACATTTAAAAGGTTGCACGCAAAAGAGCGTGCAACCTTTTAACACAGTAACCATGTCGCCATGGTTAAAATGGTGACATGTTGCATAGCCAGACATCATATATCCCTAACTACCGCTCCCATCCTGCCTACCTATCTGGATAGAGCTGCTCAAGTTACCTTGTCTCTCATGTAAGCACTGCAGTCATGCATGCTCAGCGCTGGATAGAACTGCACAAGTTTTCTTGTGAGCAAAGTGCAACCCCAGCCCGACTATGCTCACACTTGTATCCAATGCACACTTACCAGATAGGTAAGCATGATGGGAGCTGTGGTTAGGGGTATGCAATGGTTCACTATGCAACATGAGTCTCGCACTGTCATGCAGAGCAAGATTCTCATGTTGTCATTTTAACCATAGCGACATGGTTCCTGTGTTAAAAATTCACACTCTGTGTTACGTGCATCCTTTTAAAAGGATACCGTGGGGGTGGGGGGTGGAGAGTGAAAATTCTCCCAGGTCACATTGATTTAAATGTTTGACTTCTTGACTGCTAGCGAGATCACCAATGCAACAGTCAAGGAGTTAGTCTCTTTTTAACCCTTTTAGTGCCAGAGGGGTATCTCAATGCGTGGTATACCCCTCTGGCACTCAAAGGGTTAATACCAATGATGTTATTACCATGTTGCAGCGCATGGGGATATATCACCCAAAGGGTTAATAAAGTACTGTATTGTAAAGGACCTGGGATCATGGAACGGTCAGACACAAGAGTAGGTAGAATCTAAGATCCATATTCAGGAAGAAAGAGGTACAATTCACTACAAATCGGCTGCAGCATAGGGGACAAATGAATTTTCCCAAAATTCCTATTGAGTTTAAAAGAAAAACTCCCATCTTGACCCGCAGGAATTTTTATTTTATTTATTTTTTAGTAGAGGCATAAAGAGATAAAGTGGAGTAATTCTGGAGCAAATCAATTGCACTGTATGGGACAAATAAACGTTAACATTTATTTAAATTTGGCTTTTAACCCCTTGAAAGCTGGGGTCTTCAGCACATTGCTTTGCAATGTGTTGGAGAACTCAATCTTTCAAGGGGGTTAAAAGAACCTTTAAACAAATATCTACTACCCTGCAGTTGGATTGCTCCACTTACTAGAGCGCCACCTGGTGGTGTGCGCGCAGAGCAGTAGTGAGCGTTGAGGGGTAAGCCGGCCTTGGCAGTGCAGACATACCTGGCAGGCATATGCACGCTGCTGCTTATCATGTGTTCCCCGCGGTGCTGAATACCTGCCATTGCTCAGACAGGCGTGCCTCCGCCACAACACGCAGATAGGGAGGGGGCAGGCAACGAGCCATGTCTGCTGTCTATGTTCTGCTTCAGTCACCCCAAGTGTGCCCCCTCTGTATTGGTGTACCTCTGATTATGAACCCACTGTATAGACTAGTGGAGTAGATCACTGCTTTCATCTGGTTTATTCAAACACCATATGAAGGCAATGGGTTAAATAAAGGCTGAACAGCTTGTAGCCTCTAGCTATTGATGGACTACAGCTGCCATGTACGTCAGACTGCACTTGGCTTAGCTTAAACATACACAAATACATTTTTTTAAAAGTTTTGCAATAATTCACTATTTACTCACTGCTATGAAAAATCTGAGAACACCAGACATTGGATTTGTTTATGTTAATGACTTTCTTTATTTTACCAGTTCACCTAACCCTTTGAGAGAGAGAGAGAGGTATACAACGCTTTGCGTTTCAATGGGTTGGATACCTCTCTCTGGCAATCAGTGGGTTAAATGTGAAGAATTCCCTAGAAATGTTTATTTTTGTTTTAATAGATACAGCAGTCTGGTATCTTTATCTGTTAATTTTCTGCCTCATGTCTGCAACTTACTGTGTATAATTTTTACTGGAGGCTGCGTCTATAGCCTAACCACTCGGCAAACGATGGGATTCAATAGCTCACAGGGGTCAGCTGTCTTTTATTGTATTTATTCTTCTCTTTGAAGGACACCCGCCTAGGTAAATCCTTCTGTTCAACAAATAACCATTTTTGTCGCTGAGGGAAATTTACACTATAACATCTGACTGAGGGAATTTTTAAAAAAAGAGGTGGAAAAATCACAGACTGGGAGCCCAGACTCCTATTTATATATACAAGGGAGATGGCAGCACTCACTGTTAATAAGTAGTCCTTTAAATGCTCCGGGTGCTCGTCCGAGAAGTAGTAGTTATACAAATATAAGTTGCAGGAAAGCATGCTCCAGAAGTCCATGAGTCACTTAAATCACACAGGTGTTTTTATTAAATCTACGTTTCGGCCACCCTCAATGGCCTTTATCAAAATTACGGTAATCTTGATAAAGGCCATTGAGGACCATAATCTTGATAAAGGCCACTGAGGGTGGCCAAAACGTCGATTTAATAAAAACACCTGTGTGATTTACGTGTCACACACACACACACACACGCACACACACACGGCAGCAGCAGAGGCAGCTGGGTGTCAAACTATCCCGGAACCGGGAGCACAGACCATGTTTGGCCTCCATGTTTGGTAGATGGGACTGACAAGGCACCATGATGCAGGTCCCTTACATTGTCCTTGGCAAGCGAAGGACAGGCTGAAGATGACGAAATTGGTAGTTACAGGCACAGTAACACCTTAAAAATGATCAGAGGTTCAATACATTTAAATGTCCTTTACTTCATGCTTTACCTGTAAAATGTTTTTGTTTTCTGTTGCCTAAACGCTAGTCTTTCCTGTGCTCTATGGAAGCAGCCTTTTCCGTGGCTCCAATTAAAGCAAAAGTCTTGATGACTATCCATGATTATCTGTAAATGGGCTGATTAAGATAACAGCTGCTCTGAATTCAAGAACAGAGGGCACTGATGACCATAAACTGATTTTCAGCTCTTAACTCCAGACAGTGCAAATTAAATAAATGGTTTATTAACAGGACAGTTAACATTTGTCAAACAGGTTACACCTTTGCCAGAGAGGTGTACAACACATTGTGTGGTAATTTTTTGGATACCCCAAAAAAATATTTCCAGTTTTGTGGAGTTTAAAATAATCGGTATGCTCCAAACCTTATCTTTCAAACAGCTATGGTTTGAGAGATATAGGGATTCAGAGTCTTCCCCCCCCCCCCCTCCCGATTTCAGCTGCAAAGCTGACAGCAGGAGAATCGAGTCGTACGACTCGAGGCAGCTCTGCAGCAGAGCCGAAATCTCGTTATTGCAAAATAATTGGATAGATCTGCAAAGTGTGCCTGGTTTGCAAGCACGCTTTGTAGACCTTTCCAATGAATGAATTCTTTTTAAATAATGCAATTTCGGCTCTTCTGCAGAGCTGCCTGCTGGTCTCTGGACAGGGATATCCTGCTGGCAGCTTTACAGTTGACATCAGGAGAAGTGGGGGGCACTTTGAATCCCTATACCTCTCAGACCATAGCGGTTTGAAAGATAGGGTTTGGAGAAAATTGGAAATATTTTATTTTATCTTTTTTTTTTTTTTTTTTTTTGGACATTAATGTCCCTTTAAAGGGATAGTAATACTTCGTTTTATCTTTATTTTATTTTGTGGGCATTAAAAAAACATGAACAATATAAGTCTTATCTCTCAAACTTTTATGGTTTGAGAGATATTCACAAGAAGTTTCCCCTCCCGCCCCTTTTACCTAGTGTAAGCCATCTCTTCTCAGATGTGGAATCCAGTCCATAGACCAGACAGATAACAGCAGGGGACAATCTTCTTCCTATGAGAACAATGAAAGCCCTGCCCCCCCTTGACAAGTTTTTCAGGTTTTTCCCTTATCTTAATTGAAGATTGTCCTTCTCTGCAGTCTACCTGGGCACCTCCCTTCTGCTCTGGCTGAGCAGTGTAACATCAGTAAAAGGGGCGGGAGAGGGATACTTTATCATTGAATTACTCTTGAACTACAACTCTGACAGAATTGAAATAACTCTCCATGGCCCAAATACTACAAAGATTAATTAGAGCTGCTTTTATTATGAAACATTACTATCGCTTTAAGGATTATATTTTAGTGATGTAAGAAATAAATATATATATATATATATATATATATATATATATATATATATATATATATATATGGTTTTACCCATTAAGCTCTAAGTACATGGTATTTGAAACTGATTCAACCAATTTTGTTTTTGTGTTGGTGTTCCTTTAAGTAGGTTGAGGAGGCCAGTTGAGGATAATGGAATTAGTGGATAACCCACTAATAACTAGGTATTGTCTGCAGACAATGAACATTGCAGTTCAGCTACATTTATAGTGCCACAGGATGCCCAACCCAGAGATGGGGCCTGGTTCTTGATGTGGCACAGCTGGCACAGTGCTTTGTATATAAGCCTCTGTGTGCCCCTCCCCAGACAGGACTTGGCACATACCTACCCCCCCCCCCCCCGCCCATTACCTGGCCGGCTCACATTCCATTGTGATTTTCCACAATCACCCCTCCCATCCTTTGGCTTCATTTTACCTTTTAACCCCCCAGCAGCTCCCTGTGCCCACTGGGCGGGCAGCCTGCACAGACAGGATATATCCAGGAAACCTGCAGGTTGTAGATCACTTCATCCCAAGGGGGGTGAGTGTGTGTGTGAATATGACCTATCTCAACACTTGGCGCACACACAGGGAGGGATACAGTGGAACTCCTGTCTGTGTCTGCCCTGTTTACAATGGAAAGTGGCTCATTCTTCCAGAGAGCCATAAATCACGTTATATGGGTGGTTTGTGTTAAGCGTTTTTATTATTTTATCACACAGACAGCTCTGTTTGACTGGACAAAACTACTGTGACCATTCATTTTATTATTCACTTCTCCAAAAATCTCATTGTTTAAACCAGAAGAAGGCAATCCTTTTTACTATGCAGTTGTTGAGGACTACAACTCTGTCATGCCATGATGGAAGCTGTAATATCCAACAACTGGAGAGTCAAAATGGTTGCCTACTTGAGGTTTAACCTACTGAGTGCCAGAGGGGGTATACAGCGCATTGGACAGAAAGTGTAAAGTCATGTTTCAAAATAAAAGCAGCTAAAATTAATCTTCATAGTATTTGGGCCTTGGAGAGTTATTTTAATACTGTCAGTTGTTTTTCAAGAGTAATTGAATGATAAAGTATCCCCCTCCCACACCTTTTACTGATGTAACACTGCTCACCTCAGAGCACCAAGACTGTTCGGATGGATCACAGAGAGGAACAATCTTCAGTTAAGATAAGGGAAAAAGCTGAAAAACCTCTCAAGGGGCAGGGATTTCATTGTTCTCACAGTAAGAATATTGTCCCTTGATGTGAGCTGTCTGGTCACCTCTGTTCTGAGGTGTGAGCAGTGTTACATCAGTAAAAGGGGCGGGAGGTGGATACTTTATCATTCAATTACTCTTGAACTACAACGCTGACAGTAATGAAATAACACTCTCCACGGCCTAAATACTATGAAGTTTAATTGGAGCTGTTTTTGTGAAACATTACTATCCTTTCAAAGGAGAAACAGCCTTAATATGGGTCAGTTCAAATAAAATTAGTGTTTCTGTCTCTGTGCTTCTGCTATCCTGGTGAAAGTGGCGTTAACCCTTTGGGTGCCAGAAGTATCCAACGCTTCAGAACACAGTATGTTAGATTATGCACTGAGGTGGGATAATGTGGAAGCACTATTTCTCCAGTGATGTCGCTTACTCCACTTCCTATCTTGTTCAATGGAGCCTATGCACTAAGATCTCTAAAGCTGGAGAAATCTTGGTGAATAGGCTCCATAGAATAACATATGACTTGGGGAGTTTATCACATTTATCATACACTCGTACATCTCCCCCAAGATGTCACAGAAAATGACTGAGGATTCTGACAGTTGGCTTCAGTGCAGATAGGTTGTTGATCCAGGTAAATATCCGACTGCAATTTGGAGTCTGGAAGGAATTTTTTTTTACCCACTTGAGGCTTAATTGGAACTGGCTTCAATTGTTTTTGCCTTCCTCTGGATCAACATGGGTGTTTAGGCATGGCTGGACTTGATGGACATGTGTGTTTTTTCCAGCCTCATCAACCATGTTACTATGATTTTAGCTGTAAGGACTTGTTCATGAGCTGGAGATCTGAATTCCTTGCAGGTTCCTCCAGTGATGCTAATGCATGGTAGAGGTATGACCTGGGTGGCCCTCGCGGGTCAGCCTTTAATTTGATGCGATGCGCCTTACTAGTGTGACCGATATGCACCTCGACCCATAGGCCGCTGTGCGGAGTAGCACGGCTGAACTTCCCTTTGTTGACCTCGTGGGTGCAGGAAAAATGCAGCAAGATGTTAGACTGCGTCACGCATGGCAGCAACCTCCAGTGGGAACTGCCATATTGAGGCCAATGTGCCCAGTTCTGTAGCAATGAGAACGGAGTCATGATATACTGAGCTAAAATCAACAAACTGAACAAAGCCTTAAAGACACTCATGTATATTGCCCCAAAGAAATCTATCTGTTCTGTGAAACCTGTTATTGCAACAAAGTCTCCGAGGTGAACGTAGTCTAATACATGACACCATTGTCTGTGCCAGGGACGTAGCGCAGCATACTATGCCGGACAGGGGACCAGATTTCTCAATAGGCACAGTAAGTAACTGTCTAGAGCTCAACGTTTTGGGTGGCGGAGTCTCAGAGGTGCTGACCACACCCACATTCTGAATTGTTGGTGTGGCCAGAGAAATATCATTGTCCCTGTTTTATACCCCTTTGCAGTCTATTTAACCCCTTGGATGCTAGAGAGATGTCCAATGCCTTGCAAAGCAATGCACTGGACATTTCTCTAGCAACCAAGGGGTTAAAGCTTTTTGGTCCTTGCTTGTTATAGGCCAAGGGTATTTTCTGTACCAGGAAACAGTGGATAAGACTGGGATGGGGCCATGTGAGTGGGGGTAGGGCTATGGGTGGAGCTAAGGGCTCCTACAGTGCTGTGCCTGGGATGTAAATCCAGCACTGATGCTGAATATAAGATGAGGGGATCAGTTAGGTTTGAGATTATACAGCTGACCTGGAGCAAACCAATTGTACCTTTTCTGCCAGTTCAATACTTGTATTATTATTTTATTACAGTTTCAAGCACTGCACTCTGGGACTTGTAGTCATGCGTGGCATGTTGTGCTTCGTCTCCTCCCTTGCCGATTACAACTCTCAGCCATTGAGTATTAGCAAATCTGTATACAGGGGCTCTAGAGGCAGCAAAGGACTAGTCTTAAACTGATAGTAATGTTTCATAATAAAAGCAGCTCTAATTAATCATCATAGTATTTGGACTTTGGAGAATGTTGTTTCAATACTGTCCAAGTTGTAGTTCAAGAGTAATTCTATGATAAAGTATCCCCCTCCTGCCCTTTTTACAAATGTAACAATGTTCAGCCAGATCAGAAGGGAGGTGCCCAGGTAGACTGCAGAGAGGGACAATCTTCAATTAAGATAAGGGAAACACCTGAAAAACTTGTCAAGGTGGGCAGGGCTTTCATTGTTCTCATAGGAAGAAGATTGTCCCCTTCTGTTATCTGTCTGGTCTATGGACTGGATTCCACATCTGAGGGGAGGTGGCTTACACTAGGTAAAAGGAGAGGGAGGGGCAAATTTTATCATTCAATTACTCTTGAACCACAACTCGGACAGTATTGAAATACCACTCTCTATAGCTCAAATACTATGATTAATTGGAGCTGCTGTTTTTTGTGAAACATTACTATACATTGGAGGTTTAATGTAAATGAGAAAATAAATCTATCAAGCAGTTGCTGTGAGTGCTTTTTCATTTATGAAATGTTGGCAGATATGATCTGGTGACTTTAAATCTGCCCCCTTCCTATTGCGAAATGCCAGAGGATTTAGTGACGTTGGCATGCTGGGAAATACCAAAGTGCCACTCTGCTGCTCTTGGCTCAGACTCTGTTTTTTACAGTTTTTGTGGGGGGCACTAATAACTTCCATTGTCCTCTGTGTGCCGGTCCTACGCTGACTCCAGGTTACCAGGCAACCATGAAACACTTTGTACCGCAACTATGAATAGCCTCAGTGCGTGCGGAGGGCTCAAATCTCACATTCCCCCTCTTTTCTTTCTGTGTCTCCTCCAGTGTCAGAGATTCGGCCTGGGATGTTCTCTCCCCCCCCCCCTTATTCTAGGACGTTAGGATTTTACACACATGCACCCTTTGAAGGACAATACTTTATCTTTGGAGCACAGGGTCGGCTCTGTGTTGCAGTTAAAGGGATAGTAATACTTTGTTTTAACTTTATTTTATTTTGTAGGCATTAAAAAAACATGAAGAATGATATAAGTCTTATCTCTGAAACCTTTATGGTTTAAGAGATATTCACAAGCAAAGTATCCCCCTCCCGCCCCTTTTACTGATGTAACACTGCTCAGCCAGGGCAGAAGGGAGGTGCCCAGGTAGACTGCAATGAGGGACAATCTTCAATTAAGATAAGGGAAAAACCTGAAAAACTTGTCAAGGGGGGCAGGACTTTCATTGTTCTCATAGGAAGAAGATTGTCCCCTGCTGTTATCTGTCTGGTCTATGGACTGGATTCCACATCTGAGAAGAGATGGCTTACACTGGGTAAAAGGGGCGGGAGGGGAAACTTTGCTTGTGAATATCTCATAAACCATAAAGGTTTGAGAGATAAGACTTATATCATTCTTCATGTTTTTTTAATGCCTACAAAATAAAATAACGTTAAAAAGAAGTATTACTATCCCTTTAACCTTTTGGTTGCTGCAGGTCTCCATTGCATTGACCTCTAGCATTCAAGGGGTTAACTGATATGCTGCACTGTCTGTAATATAGCTATGTTTCCTTTAAGATAGGCTTAGTTTGTTTTAAACAGAAGTAGAAACTGCCTGCGCTGTTGCAAGCCCTTTCTTTGTAATATGCATGGTATTTGAGATCTTGTCGATGGCACAACCTGGAATTTTATGCTAATTCATTACTAAAAACCGCTTTGATTGAATCTAGGCAGAGCTCCCCTACTGGGGGCATAGTTATTTCACGTCCTATCGGTTCAACAGGTGGTGTTTTTGCACCTTGTAAGAGCATTCCTAAAGAGGAACTAATGTGAACAAAAGATAAAATATACTTGTTAACCCACTGAGATCCAAAGGGATGCGTAATGCTTTGCAAACCCCTCCAGCACTGATATTGTCAACCCTTTGAGTGCCTAAGGGGGGTAGTTAACACATTGCTTCGCAATGCGTTGACTACCCCTCGGGCACTGAAAGGCTTATTAAAGATGAATTGTGTTAATATTCCTACCACTGGCAGTAACATTATTTTAAACTTACAACACTCAGTATACCGTTTTCTCGGTGGACTTCTGGGCTCCAGAGATGAGGCTGCTGTGATGTTACTTTGACCTGAACAGCCAATAAGAATGAGGCTGCCACTGGCAGTTTAGACTATTGTAGGAGGTGTGACAAGAGGATGAGGCTGTAAATTTTTATACACACACTGATATGCACGTGCCCTCATTCGTGATAACTCATTGTGGATCTCCTTCACCTCCAATTAAGGAGTGATTGGGCTGTGTTCTGGAAACTAAAGATTAGTGTTTTTTGGAGCAAACCAGCTGTACTGTAGGGACAAAATAAAAATTATTGTTTTAAATCATTCAAGCGGTTAAAAGTTTTGAACATTGTATTTTGCCTCCGAATTGCTCCTTCCTGAATACAACCGCAAATGTTTTCCGATCATTTCGAGGAAATGAATTTCAATGAAGTATTTGCTGTGTTTCATAACTCCTCACCAGTTGTCCTTCTGCCAAGAGTAGAGTGCATTGTGATGCTGTTACAGTACAATAAAGCTATATTACCCAACAAGCTTTGCTGCCCATTATGTGTCTGAAAGGTAACAAGTGGCTACTGGGTACAAACTGGACTAACCAGAGAGAGAGTAAACAGCTTCCCACCTCCCCTTATAGTGCACCTGCCATGTCGTGTAAATAGAGGCCTGTATGTCCCACCCATCCTGCTCTATTACTACCTGCTGTAAAGCTGATTGTATAATCAGGGCAGGCATGGCTCTCTGCAGTGTCATTGTAAATCCTAATAACTTGTCACTTATACCAGGTGCATGTTTCCTCCCACCGTGGGTCAGGTAGATAAAGCCGCCGTGGAAGGAACTAAGGGCTGTATCCAGTAAGCTAAAGAGGTGCTGTTATGGATCGAACCAGCTGCACCATAGGGGAGGAATGAAAATTTGCCATAATTTTAATTTGATAACCCCTTGAATGCTGGAGGTTTATAGGCCCCATTTAAAAGTGATTTGGAACTGTTTATATCTCCCCTGTGGTGTAACTGGTTTGTTCCAGAATTGCCCCATGGTCTCTGCGGCTTTAGCCTGGTGACATGTATGTGTGATACTAACCACCTGAATTCTGTGCCACCCTCCCTTAACTGTTTGAGTGCTAGAGAGATAACCAATGCATTGCATACCTCTCTGGCCCTCAGAGTTGAAGGGATAGTAACACCATAGCATAAAATACATAATGTAGGATTTAACCTCCTGAGTGTAAATCAAGGGATCTCCCACTGCCGAGAGGTGTTTTATTCAAAAGTTATTGCAGTTCAGGTGCAATATCTCAATGGCCTGAAACTGTACAGTGGTGCTGTTGCTGAACCATCCTATGGAGGTTTATGGCCAATTGACCCGAGCTGTCCGTAGGATGGTGTAGCAAAGAGCTCCAATGTACAATCTGAGGCCACTGAGGTACCGAACTTAAAAATTCAAGTTTGAGCTGCAATAAAATTTTTCTAAAACGCCTCTCAGCAGTGGGAGTACCCTTCTTTTAACCAGGAAGATAAACCCAACAATATATAACGTTTACATAGTAAATGTTAATCACACTGCTTTTCCCCACAGTATCCTATCTTACTGTCTCCTGCCCCCACCCCATGGGCATCTTGTTTCTCCTCAATCACACCCTTGTCCCAACAATCTTCCTCTCATCTACACATCCCTGTCCCACTTCCTGTTATCCAGGTCCCCCCACCACTTAGTCATCTTGTTTCTCCTCAGTCACACCCTTGTCCCAACAATCTTCCTCTCATTTATGTATCCCTGTCCCACTTCCTGTTATCCAGGTCCCACATGGGCATCTTGTCTCTCCTCAATCACACCCTTGTCCCAACAATCTCCCTCTCATCTACGCATCCCTGTCCCACTTCCTGTTATCCAGGTCCCCCCGCCACATGGTCATCTTGTCTCTCCTCAATCACACCATTGTCCCAACAATCTCCCTCTAATCTACACATCCCTGTCCCACTTCCTGTTATCCAGGTCCCACATGGGCATCTTGTTTCTCCTCAGTCACACCCTTGTCCCAACTATCTCCCTCTCATCTACGCATCCAGGTCCCACTTCCTGTTATCCAGGTCCCACTTCCTGTTATCCAGGTCCCACTTCCTGTTATCCAGGTCCCACTTCCTGTTATCCAGGTCCCACATGGGCATCTTGTTTCTCCTCAGTCACACCCTTGTCCCAACAATCTCCCTCTCATCTACACATCCCTGTCCCACTTCCTGTTATCCAGGTTTACCCCCCTTCTCGCTGCCTCTTGACTACTGAACTCTTCCCCCACACACCACCTCCACATAGTCTCCTTCCCCTTCCCTGTGGACCCTCTAAATAATTTTGCTGCTGTTCTGTGCCCATCCTCCCATTTCAGTCACTCTATCATACAGAACACCATCTCTTCTAGCTACCTTTCTTATACTCCTACAAATAACTGTTTCTTCCCTATATTGCTGCCACCTCCTTTATGTTTCCACCTCTTGTTGCCCCCTTGTTTTCACTGCCTCTCCTTTAATCCTTTGAATGACAGAGGGGTACACAACTTATATTTTCACAATGCTTTGCGTACCCCTCTGGCATTCAAAGGGTGGAGGCCTGTCCCTTACACCACCACCTTGAATCTCTTTCCGTCATCCAACATATAACAATGTCTCTTCCTTTGTTGTTACAGGAGCAGTTGGAGCTGGAGAAGAAAGACCCTCAGGAACTGGTAGGTAAGTGTTCATGTGCAGCATGGCTGCTCAGGCCATCCTTTCCTTGTATAGTCAGAGTACCATGGCCGCCCCCTAAACTGTAGGGAAATGTGTTAGGCAGCCAGGCATTTCTTACCACTGTAGCTGAACAACAGGCGAATGGAAATTATTTTATGACGAGAAGATGCTGTCAGGGGCTGCACATAATACTGAGCGGACCTGATGAGGAAAAGTGGTGTGTTTCTTGAACAAACCATATTCACAATACGGAACCAATAAAAATGTCCTAAATTCACTTTCAATTGAATTGAGACTTTTGTAGTGCATTGGAGACCCCTCTGGTATTCAAGGGGTTAACAGCCCCAAGTAAAATGTGTTAAGATATATGTAAATGATCGTGCTGTAGGTTTACTCTAAAATCACCCCATTATGTATTACCATATATCAACCTCAGTGTGTTCGTTATTAGAAAGGCATATAATCTAGTTTGGTGACTTAAAAGGATGGTAACGTTTTACTAAAAAGCACCTCCACTTAATCTTCATAGTATTTGGGCCATGGAGAGTGTTCTAGCAATACTGTCCAAGTTGTAGTTCAAGAGTAACTGAATGATAAAGTATCCCCCCTCCCATCCCTTTTACCTAGTGTAAGTCACCTCACCTCAGATGTGGAATCTGGTCTCTTGACCGGACAGATCTCAGCAAGGGTCAGTCTTCTTACAGTGATCATAAGGAAAACCCTGTTCTCCTTGACAGGTTTTCCCTTATGTTCACTGAAGATTGTCCCTCTCTGTGATCCATCCGGACAGTCTTGCTACTCTGAGGTGAGCAGTGTCAGTAAAAGGGGCGGGAGGGGGATACGTTATCATTCACTTACTCTTGAACTACAACTCGGACAGTATTAAAATAACACTCTCCATGGCCCAAATACTATTAAATACTATTAAACTGGAGCTGCTTTGTTTGTGAAGCACTAATATCCCTTTAACACCTTGTATTCCAGAGGGTTGCACAACACTTTGCAATGAATTGAGTACCCCTCTGGCATTCAAAGGAATAAAGTAAACCTGATGTATACTGCTGGTGCATTATATGTAAATTCAAATTGTTTAAACTTTTTTTTTTGTTTTGTTTTGTATACTTTTGTTCCAGACAGTGAGCTCCATGAATTGGTTCCTCGAGCCTTCTCTCAGGCACTGTGAAACAGAGGCTAATGATACAGAAAACCCTGCTTCCAGCCTAGTAACCCTTTGAGTGCTAGCGCTGTACACAATGCATTACTTTGCAATATGTTACAATACCAATTTAGCACTCAAATGGTTAAATGCAATATACAGAGCACTCGGTGCTGTGGGGCTAGTGTTACAATGTATCGCTGTCCCTGCTTTCACAGACACTGAACAGAAAGCTCTTTTTAAACAGGGAAACGAGGAGCTTGCTGTCCAGGGCATAATATTGGTGAAGATATTATAATAATGAGCATAAGCAATTTTACTTTATTATAATATGTACAATAAGTAAAGTAAAAAAATAAGTTTATTGCCGCTTTAACCTTTTAAGTGCCAGAGAGGTGCTTAATGAATTGCACACACCTTCTGGCACTCATTTGGTTAGGTAAACCTGTTCTCTCCCCTACCACTGTAATATGACACATCCATTCAAAGGCTCTGACTGACGGCGTGTACTGAGCCAGCCACACCCTCAGCCATGTGCTCGGCTCCCTGCCTCAGGACACACATACTGACGCAGTGAGCACATGTGTGTGATGGCGCTCGGCTGTTGAACACTTCCTGTGTCTTGCTGGGGCGTAGCGATGGAGCCCTGAGTGACGCACACGGTGGGTGGGAGGGGCTGATGGTATTTTATTGGAGGTTTAACCCTTTTGAATGCGTTGCGTGCCCCACTCACACTCTAAGGGTTAAATCCTGTGTATTAAAAAAAAAAAAAATGGAGCAATTCTGTTCCTTATTCATCAAGCTTAAGAGGTGCAATTCTGGAGCAACCCAGCTGCATCATAGAAGGGAATTGATAATCCCTTGTTGACTTAACCCCTTAAGAATCTCCCGGTCCGGGGGTGGGGGCATTTGGTATCCTTTTAAAAGGTTGCGTGCAAAAGAGCATGCGACCACATCTCTCATTAAGTATGTCGCCAGGATAAAAATGGCGACCTGAGAATCTCGCACTGCATGAAAGAGCGAGATTCTCAGGTCATGCTATGAAACGTCGCACTCTATGACCCAAGGAGTTAGTGTAGTTTGTCCTCTGCTCTGTCAGTCTGCAAGCAGAGAGAGAGAGCTCGGAGCAGCGCTGCATGTGAAGAGGGGAAAAGAAGGCCAGAGTGGGCTGCACACTTGTGCAGACTTGACAGCAAATAGAAACAATTACCGGTTACTGGCTTGAGTGCTCCCTGTCAGGCAGCCCGCAACCCCCGCTCAGCTGAAGGACCAGCTGTCAGTAGGAGAGGTGAATGGGAGAAGGGAGGACAAACCACACTCTAACACCTTGGGCCTAGAGTTCAACGTTTCATAGCGCGTCCTGAGAATCTTGCGCTTTCATGCAGTGCGAGATTCTCAAGTCGTCATTTTTAAAAATGGTGACATAATGCGAGATGTAGTCGCAATCTCTCTTGCATGCGATCTTTTAGATGTGAACCAGGGTCATATTTTGGAGGACCAGGACACACAGGGAAGTGTTCAGAGAGCCACGTGCAGCCGCACTGTGATCACAAACTTCTGTAACGTGCCAGGACCGTCACCGGTCCTTAATGCCTGAACAGGCATGAAGGTCCTGCACATCATGTGCCTTTAAGGGGTTAAATGGGGCTTTTAACCCACTGACTGCTAGAGAGATCACCACTGCATTATGTTGGAGATCTCTCTAGCTGCCGGCGTTAATTTCATTTCCTGTGGCTTGTTCCAGTATTCTCGTCTTCAGATGACCCCGTGTGACAACTATTCTCAGTCTGTGTCCCACTCTTGTCTTCCCCTGCCTCTGGGGAAGATGGGAGTTGCAGTCCAGCTGGAGAGGCGCTAAGTTGCCAGCCGCCCTCAGTAGGAGGTCAGCATCAGACAGTGCGGAGGGCTGTCTGTCAGTGTGGGCATGTAAGTTGTTTGGGAGCATGAGAACCTCTGTTCGGTTTTCCTAAATGCCAGCCAATGCTTACACTATCCGCATGTTCTGCCCTGATGCCTGAAAAATGGTCACCATTGTCATCTGTTTTCCCATAGTGCTGTTTGGGCATCATGCCTGGCATTACAGGGAGTGCATGAGCCTCTGTTCTTGCTGTGGCATGTCCCTTGCTTACATTTGCCCTATGTCAATGTCCCAGACTGGCGAAATATCCACTCGGCTAGCACTGGTGTTCGTGTGCCCTCTGCCCCTCCTAGTTATCTTGCTACACTTCCTAGTGCCATGATACAGCTGGGCACATTCATGAAGACAAAGAGCAATTGTGAAGCAAACCAACTGCACCATAGAAAACAATTAAATAACCCCACTAATTTAAATGGGACTTTTAACCATTTTAAGTTTATGGTAATGCTTAGTTTTGAACAAACATATTACATGGTTTATAATGCTGAGTACAACAAGGGTACTGCCACTGCTGAGAGTTTTTATTTAAGTATTATTGCAGCTCAAACTTGAATCTTTTTCGCTGAAGTATTTCCAAGACACGACATTTTATGGTGGCGCTGTTGCTACATTTTTCTATGACTAGGTGCAGTCAGTTGACCATAATCTTCCACGGGATGCTGTAGTAACAGCGCCACAGTAAAATTTCAGGCTATGGTACTGCTGCACCCCAAAAAAAATGCAATTTTAAGCTGCAATAACTTTGAATAAAAAAAAAATCTCTAAGCAGTGAGCGCACCTTTTTGTTTTATACACCAGGATAAACCCTGCAATATATATGTTTTTTTCAGTATTAAGAATTGCTATCCCTTTAATGCTAGAGAGGTCTGCAAAGCAATGTGTTAACAGGACATGTCCCTTCTACCTGTTCCTGTGTTGATACCTTATAACAAACTTTATTGCACCTGTTAACTGTACAAGCACATCCTTTCCTGCCCGCTGACTGCTATAAGTTGTGAAGGGTGCACACTCCTAGGTTGCATGGCAAACATTGCCGCACAAGTCCAATCAGCCTCAGCTGGATCAAATTGTAGTCCAGCAACACCAGGGGAGCCAGTGTTTCTGGCCTCTATTTTAGTGCTGCAATGGTCCCTATGTAGCCCTACAGCGTACATCTTTCATAAGAGACTGGAATTAACTGTTGGAGTACTAGTGATGTCCATCACACTGCTTTGGCCAATTGAATTAATGGGAACTCTCACCTAGCAGAAGTCACGTGACCTTGATATGCCCCTTCCACAGGTAGAATGCAGTAATGGAATTGGCATCTCTGCTTGGTTAAATCCCATTCAAATGGAAACAGAGGAAGGGGTTCCAGTTACCAAGAAACACCCCCATCTGATCAGAGAGCAAGCCAAAACTTTAGTACCCCAATAATGAGAAATGCCCTATGCTACTATTGTGCATTCCTATGCTGAGGGCGGGCAATCTGTATGCATCCAGCTGTGGCTGGACTTACAACTCCAGTCATCCTTTGCTTCCATTTTGCTCAGGAGTTGTAGTCCAGCAACAGCTGTAATAACATGTGTTGTCTGTCCTTGGTCTGTACTCGGGTAGCAGTCATGGCATTCCCAGGGAGCAGAGATGCCAATGAAACGCGAGCTGTACTGTGAGCCCTGTCAGACAAATGGAGGAACAGAGCATTGGATCAGAGTCCCCAGTGCTTCCTCATTGGCCTGGCAAGAGGAGATTGAGACTTGCAAGACTGATGTCTCGCGGTTCATTCTCAGTCCCCTCTGTATGTCGGCTGCATGCACAGCTCCTTACATCGATGACTGAGAGCCACATATTCCTGGGTTCTGTTCCAGCCCTTGCTAGCCAGGATGGCCCCCCCAAAAAAAATATCTGATAGCTGTTTGTGGGGTTGCACAGAACAGCCCTGAACCTTCGATCAAGTCTCTTCCTGTAGGAAGAGACTTAGTGAAACTTAATTGACCTTTAAGGACCAGTACATACGTCTGGTCCTTAAAGAGTTCATTGTTATTACTGCATTGGAAACCCCGCCCTGGAAATCCTGAATTTTCATCTGCCATTGGCATAAGAAGGGTTAACCCATTTCTCCTGACTGGGCAATAAAGCATTTAGGGATGGGCTTTATGGTAACCCAAGTCCTGACGCGCACTTCTAAGAAGAGAAAAGGAAATAAAGAGGATGATTGTTCTCAAGCGTGTGTGGGGGGGGGGGGGTGAAGGCAATCAGAACAGCCAGGGGCACCAAGAAAGATCCTTGGCGTGCCAGCCCCTCCCCCTACAAAACAGAGGACTTAATCCGGAGAGTTGGCAGCACTGAAATGTCATGTTTATCACCCAGAGCCTATTAACTCTATGACTGCTAGAAATCAATCTGGACAGCAGTGTCCTTGAGGCTAGTGAGCGACACGTCTCCCCAACATTTCTCACACTTTCTTATGTCTCTTTCCCAGCATCCTTTTCAGAAAGAGTCCGAAACATGTCGCCAGATGATATCAGGATCCCTCCAGAGCCCCCTGGCCGTTGCTCCAACCACTTGCAGGTAAACCACCAGGAATAACCTGCACCTATAATCGCCTCTCCACGTAAAGCTCATTAAAGCAGAATAAGCACCTGGACATATAAAAGCACTCCTATACCTTTTGAAAGGCCATACATACAAAGAGAAAGAGAAGCAATTCTTTCTGTGGCCTAGCACATAAGGGAATTCTCGACACTCCCATTGATTTATAATGATAGTAATGTTTCATAATAAAAGCAGCTCCAGTTAATCTTCATAGTATTTGATCCATGGAGAGTGTTATTTGAAATACTGTCAGAGTTGTAGTACAAGAGTAATTGAGTGATAAAGTATCCCCCTCCCGCCCCTTTTACCTTGTGTAACACTGCTCACCTCAGAGCAGCAAGACTGTCCGGATGGATCGCAGAGAGGGACAATCTTCAGTGATCATAAGGGAAAACCTGTTAAGGGGGGCAGGGAGACGGGATTCCTTATGATCACAGTAAGAAGATTGCTCCTTGCTGTGACATGTCAGGTCAAGAGACCAGATTCCACATCTGACGGGAGGCGGCTTACACTAGGTAAAAGGGGCGGGAGGGGGATACTTTATCATTCAATTACTCCTGAACTGCAACTCTGACAGTAATGAAATAACACACTTCATGGCCCAAATAATATGACTTCATTGGAGCTGCTTTTTTTTTTTTTTTTTTTTTTTTTTGCTATCCCTTTAAATGGGACTTCTTTTCCTTTGAGTGATGGAGAGAGCTCAATCCATTGGAGACCTCTCTAGCATTCAAGGGGATATAAGGCTGTTTAAAGGAACAGTAACTTTTACAAATATTTTGGAGTTATATACATTTAAATATCCTGTTTCATACTGGAATCTATAAAAACAAACACATACAGGGGGCAGCCATTCTTGCCTTTTTCAGGGCTCTCAAAATCCCATTACCATCTCAACCTTGATGGCTGTCTATGCAGTTGTAGTGCCGTCTTGTCTGTAAATGGGCTATGATAAGACAACAGTTTTTCTGAATGCAAGGGCACTTGGTACTAATCTCAATAAGCTATTGTCTCATTGCAAACTACACAAACCAATATAACCGAATGGTGTCTGAATAGGTTGGTCTACCTAGCCATTATAGAAAGCAAGTTTCGGATTACATTTTTTTTTAAATAACTTATTTTCTGGATGCCAGCTGCAATAGGTTGATGTGTTATAAAGTCCATTTTAAATTTTTGATTAACCCTTTGAGTGCCAGATGGCTACGCAACGCATTGCATTGCATACCCCTCTGGCACTCAAAAGGGTTAATATTCCTCTAAATAAATGAGAATATTTATTCATATGGTTGTTTTGCCTCAGAATTGCTCTTCTTTGACTTTGTATATAATGCCCTAAATGAGTTGTTCCACCAGCTTCCACCTGTACGCACGCCTTTAATGCTTTAACCCTTTGAATGCCAGATGGGTATGCAAAGCATTGCTTTGCAGCGTTGTGTACCCCTCTGGCACTCATAAGGGTTAATGCTGAGATGTAAAAACCTCTGGCTCTCCAGCTGTTGGTAAACTATCGAGGCGGAGGTTGCTGGCTCCTCCCTTAACCCTTTGCCATGTATCATTCTTTACTCCCTTCAGGCACAAATAATCCTCTGGCAGTCAAGGGTTAAATTTGCTGTTCCCAGGAACATAGAGGCAGCCGTCCCTATTCTTCGGGGCCTAGATTTGCTTAGTATTGTTTATACAAGACTTCAAGGAGTGTTACACATGTTATAAGAACTAAAGCAAGTCATTGAGACAAGATTAGCTGCTTCTGTGTTCCCTGAGACGGCAGATTTAAAATAAAAAATCTAATATCCATGGAACACTGCTTATTTCAGGCATTACTTTCCCACAAATATCTGGACAGAGAAAAGCAAGCAATTAATGGCTTTATCTGTACAGTAAACTGATAGAAATGTTTAATCCTGTGAGTAACAGAGATGTATCCAGCGCATGCGAAGTGATGTCATATATCATTCTGGCACTCGGAGGGTTAAGGCCTAGTTCACCCTGTGACCACGTTGCCGCAATACATGTCGACACTGAAAAGTGAAGTAGGCCTAAGAGCTCTTATACTCGGGCTACATTTATGTTGTCCATTCTCAGAGTTCACTTTTCTCCTGCGTTCTCCCACCTGAGGTGTATTGAGGCATCCCACTTGCACGCCAGCCAGATGTTATGGGCTGACAGCCATGTGGGTTGTCCATTCAGGGGGAGGTTGCAGCATGCATCTCAACTTTTAACATTCACGTGAAAGGTCTGCAGTCGGCCCCATAGGCTGATGGCAGACCTACCTTGCTGTATCTGTACTGCATTCTTGATTGAAACCAGCAACTCTGTATCTTGCTGCATATTGATGTCTTCACGCTAGGCAGTAGTCAACAATTAGACACCATAGCCCAGCATAATACCAGTCACCATGTGTGATCTCACCAATGCATCATTCCTGTATTGTTGTAGCCCATGTGAAACTGGCTTAACCCCTTAACGGTCCTGGCACTTCATGGGTAGGTTTGCATTAAGGACCCATGACGTGCCAGGACCGTCATGGAATTCGGGGCTCCCCGCATGGCTGCACGCCGTTCGGGGAGTGATCACATCGCACTATGCAGGCTTGCTGTGATCATGAAATTCCATGATGTGCTAAGACTGTTACCAGTCCTTAAAGGGATAGTAATAATTATTACTAATCCCTATATTAGCCATATTAAAAATAAATGTATTGCCCCCAGTGTCATCTCTCAAACCTTTATGGTTTGAGACATAGTCACTCCTAAAGTTGCCATCTCCCTCCCCCTTCCCCGAAGTCAGCGTTGTAGCTGAAGGGAAATCCGGTTTTACGATCATCAGGCGGCTCTGCAGCAGAGCCGAGATCGCGTTAATAAAAAAGAAATATAGTTCACTAAAACAGTCTTCTACGTGTGCTTGCAAACCAATCACAAACCAAGCACACACAGAAGACCATTTCAGTGAAAGATTTATTTTTTATTAACGCGATTGAGGCTCTACTGCAGAGCCGCCTAAAAGTTGTACGACTGGCTTCCCTGCAGTCAGCTACAACGCTGACTACGGGGAAGGGGGAGGGACAGGGGAACTTTAGGAGCGATTATCTCTCAAACCATAAAGGTTTGAGAGATGACACTGGGGGCAATACGTTTATTTTTAATATGACTTTAATATAGGGATTAGTAATTAAGTATTAGTATCCCTTTAATGCCGTGACAGCCCTGGCACGTCATTGGTCAATAAGGGGTTAAAACCACATTTAAAAAATGACTAAAAAAAAAAAAAAAAGAGTTTGTGCTCTTTCCTTTGTGGCCAGTCCTTCCTGTGCTGCTGTAGGCTGCCTCACAGTGGGTGTGGCTTTAGAAGGTGCCACACAGTTGCATATTAATCCTTTGCTCCTTATGCATTTCTCTTGTATTTGGTTCAGTCAGAAGCTACTGGGTTTATTAATCTGTATTCCTTCTGGGCAAGTTATGTGCTAATTGTTCTGGTGCATGTAGAAGGGAGCATTCGCCAGCATTCATTTTGTTAATCCGCTACTGATTCAAATTACGATTGTACCCGTTCCATGCATGCCACCACTGATATAACTGTTGTTCAGAAGAAAGTGGAGTAATTCTGGTGGAAACCAACTGCCAGTTGATTTAAATGGTACTTTTAACCCTTGAATTCCACAGAGGTGTCAAGCTCATTGTTCCTCAGTGCACTGGTGAGGTGACCTCTCTAGCCTTCATGGGCTTAAAGGAGCAGTAGACTTTTTCAGAATTGGAAAATCCTATATAATAATTCACTAATTTGTGTGTAACGCCGCAACATGCGTGTGTGCGTGCGTGACCTTTCCATGTGGAGTAAAACGTGGGTATTCCCATTGCAGGAATCATAACTTTCTAGAGTTATTACAATTTAAACTTTAGTTTGTTTGTTTTGTTTCTCCCCCCCCATTAACATTGCATTGTACTGGACAGATGAGTCACTTCCTGTCGGTTTGAACTTTCAGGAAATAATCATGCAGTCACTCACTTCCTGACAGTGTTGAACAGTTATAAGACTTGAATAAAAAAGAACTGACCGCTATAGGAGTGCTCTTGTTTTACTCAGCAGGAGTAACAAATGTTTTCATACACAAAGAAAAAAAGAAAAATTACTGCTTCTTTAAGTCAGTGTGTTGGATACCTCTCTGGCACTCAAAGGGTGAACATAAGGCTAAAAGTCTAAATAATGGACTTCACAGCCTTAGAATGGCATGACACCCCCCCTCTCCCCAGATATACCTCATAAGTAAAGTTTTGGAGGAGTGGGGGTTTTCTAATCATGAAATTAGGCCCGTATTACATTTTTTCCCAGTACAGCGGAGGCTTCTCTAGCCTTAAGGGTTAAGTTTCAGCCAATATGTATGTTGAACCGCCCTTGTTTTTGTCCTGTGTCCTGGAAACTGCATGTGAGAAGTCGAGAGGCTGCGCATGGCTGTGAGGAATGCAGTATATAGGTGCGAGAGGCCGCAGGCGAACCATTTCACTGTGTCTCCTGCATGCTGAAACTCGCCCCACTCAACCTTGCACATACAAAGGATAATCTGTGTCTGAGACTTCTCTCTCTGTTCTGCATGCCTGTGTCCTCCTGAACGTTGTCCACTAAATAAGGATTATTTGGGAACCTGCTGGGTCTGAATAACACAGAGGGACATGGTTTACTTGGGGTCACACTGGAGATGTTTGTCATGGTCTTCTCTGGAGAAGCAGGAGAGTGAAAATCTATCAGTTTCAGTCTACCAGTTTCCTGCTTTTTAATTTATTTTTTTTTTTTATATCTAACATGGTACCACCACTTTTTACCTATATTCCATGAAAGTGCAAGGCTTATCTTATATAAGGGACTAGTGTAAAAGCCCGTATACACAGGCCAAGGTCCATGTGATGTTAACCCTTTGAGTGCCAGAGGGGTAAGCAAAGATGCATTGCGTACCCCTCTGGCACTCAAAGAATTAAGAGACCGCTACCTCACTGCTCCACGTGATGCAGTCTTGCATCGCCTCGCTCACACAATGCAATCATGTGCAGTAGAGACTGCCCATGACTGCATCGTGACAAACATCCTAGCGAATTATTATATAGGATAGTAATGAATGAAAATAAATGGAGCTCCAATCCATCAGTATGGTTTTGTCATCATGTAGAGCGGTATTCCAGTCGTATCGGAGTTGTAGTTCAAGAATTAAGTTAGAAAGGATCCCCCCTCCCGCCCCTTTGCTTCACAATACGTTATAGTACCCCTCTGGCATTCGAAGTGTTAAGACTCCGATGTGTGTTCAGTCGAGGTGTGTGTAGAAGGCAAGAGTGGAGTAATTCTAGGACCAGACCACTGCAACACACTGATACAATAAGTCCTTTGGATACTAGATCCTAAGCAATTCGTTGGAGATCTCTAGCTTTCAAGGTGTTAACCCTTTGAGTGCCAGAGGGATAAGGAATGCATTGCAAAGCAATGCATTCCATACCCCTCTGGTACTCAAAGGGTTAAAAGCTCAATTTAACCCTTTGGTTGCCAGAGAGCTTTCCAATGCATTGTTTTGCAATGCATTTTATATCCCTCCGGCACTCAAAGGGTCATGTGCAGTGGTTTCATCCCAAAATGGCTCTGTTTGTGTATATGTAAGTTTTGTGCTGTACACCAGTGGTTCTCAACCTGTGCGCTCAGTGGCTATTAACAGGCCAGGATTTGAGAATTTCCTTTTAAGTGTACAGATGAGTTAATCAATATGAATGAACATCTGATCAACACACTTGTGTTCTAGCAGGGAAATTCCTAAGTCCTGGTCTGTTAGTGTCCACTGAGGGCACGGGTTAAGAAGCTCTGATGTACACCCTTGCACGGCTCTGCTCACTCATACACATTAATACATATATTACTTTGAACGGGCAAGGCTCTAAGCAGCAGATATTCCATTCAGTGCACAGGGTCCTACTCTGCAGTGCTGATCACCTCTGGCAGTGAACATCCTGAAGGGGAGGCTGTCTCTGTGACCTTGTGCTGCCCCATCACCGCCCCCCAGTAAAGGGAATCCAGGTGCACAGTTACAGGTGTGTGCAGGGGGCTCCACATTGCTGGGGGAGTGTAGACGGAGACTCCTGCATCAGACATAAGAGGTCCATCATGTGATCTGCAAGGTCAGGTTTATAGAATGGCAGTGGGTTAACGCCATCAGTGCTGGATATGTCTACTGAGGAGAGTACACTAAAACAGTGTGTGTGATATGCACAAAGTAAAATGGGGCAATTCTGGGATCTTAAGGTGTAATTAACCCTTTCGGTGACAGAGGGGTATGCCACGCATTGCTTTGCAATGCGTTTCAATACCCTCTGCCACTGAAACGGTTAAAAATACCGCATTGTACCCTTGAATACTAGAGAGTACATCGCTTAGCAACTCATGGGAGACCCTTCTAGCATTCAAGAGTTAAAAGCGGAAATTAGTTGTTCCCTATCGTGTAGTTGGTTTGCCCCAGAATTGTTCCACTTTTCTTTGCTGCTGTAGCTGAATATTTGACCATGTGGCCCCAACCAGTCTGTAAATAACATTAGTTTCCAGGACTGTCGCTAGAGTTTATCTAAAAGGGTAGTAGATTGGGCACTTACACCCAACAGCACTTCTCTCCCCCTACACACTGACCGCCAGTTCATGTGGCAGTAGATGCTTACACCCAACAGCACTTACTCCTTCTGTGTCCAACCTTCCTTCCTCTAGACTGTAAGCGCTAACGAGCAGGGCCCTCTTCTGTTCTCCACATGTGATTGTACTATTTAATACCTCTGTATGTCTATTCCCCATTGTACAGCTCTGCAGAATTAGTTGGTGCTATATAAATAAATAATAATAATAGATTCCTAGAGTGGACTCCCAGCAGTGGCAGAGTTGATAGGTGGCTGTCCCGCTGTTGATGAGCTACAACTCCCTTAATCTCTGACGATCTGCAGATGCTGGATCGGGTAGAGGTTTCCCGTTAACCCTTTAAGGGCCAGAGAAGGAGCACAACATTTGCTTTGCAATGTGCTGCACACCTATCTGATCTGTAACCCTCTGAGCACCAGAAAGGTGTCCTGGCACTCAAAGGGTTAAAAGAATGCAGAATCTCCGGTATAAAAAAAACAAAGAAGCTGATGTATTAACCCTTTGTGTGCCAGATGCATTGCAATGCGGCGTTACCCCTCTGGCACTCAAAGGGGTAAGACACGTCAACATTTACCTAAAATTACATTTAATTAACCCCTTGAAAGCTAGAGAGGGCTACACACATTGCTCTGCGGTGAATTGGAACTGAAAGGCCCGTTTAAACAAGTGGAGATTTTCTTTTCTCCGCTAGCGTGCAGTTCATTCAGAAATACCCCAGTTTTCCACATTGCAACAGCCTCAATGTTGACGTACAAATGTAACGAGGTGTGGGCGGGGGGGGGGGGGTAGGTAGGGAAATGGGCAGACTTATCTGCCACCAATTTATACATCTCTGTGTTTACAAATGTGGCTCCAATCCTCCAGGAGAAGATTCAAAAATTGTATGAGAAGAAGTTGAAAGAAGGGACCGACATGAACCACATTATCCAGAAAAAAAAAGAGTTCCGGAACCCCAGGTGAGCACACGTACCCCACGAAGCACTTCCTATCAGGGGAGCTGTGTCTGTGGGGAGGCAGTCTACTAAATGCATGTAAACACCACCCCACACCCCCCATCTGACTCTGATCATCTCTTTGGTTTTCCCCAGCATCTATGAGAAACTCATCCAGTATTGTTCTATCGACGAACTTGGCACTAATTACCCCAAGGTGAGTGTGAGGGGAAATCCTAGTGGAGCCTCAGGCAGTATAAATGGGAACATTAACCCCTTAGCGACCGGCGGTCCTGGGACATTTCTGTCCCATAAGGACCGCGTTGATGCACTCTGACGCGCCGATACGTGTGACCTGTTGCGTGTATCGGCGCGTCACTTTTGGGCCTGATAGAGATCGCTCCGATCTTGGAGCGGTCAATTTCAGGCCCTATTTTTACTTACAGCGCTCCCGGTAGAGCACTGTAAGTAAAAAGTAAGTGGCATACTATGACCGTCATTGGTCCTTAAGTATTTCAAGGACTGTGACGGTCATAGTACGTCACATGGCGTTAAGGGGTTAAAAAGAACTGAAAATATAGAAATAAATTGCTCTTAATGTTTATTTTAATAGAAGAACATTCCTAGGTTGGAAAAAAAGAAAAAAAACTCACCAGCTTGCCTTAATCTTGTCAGATTCCTAATTGGCCCCTAAGAACCAGTTCTGTGTAGACTTGTTCCCTAAAATGAATCTTTAATTTAGTGGTCCTCAACCAGTGTGCCATGGCACTTTAGTGTGGCTCTAGCACCAGGTTAAAGGGACAGTAATGTCCCAGAAAAAATGATAGTTTTGTAGTGCTTAACAAGTTCAACTAAATGCAACAAATCTCATCTCTCAAACCGCTATGGTTTGAGAGATATTACTATTCAAAGTCTCCCCCCCTCCCCTTTCCATGATGTCAGCGCTGTGTGACTGCAGGGGAATCCTGTCCGGGGACCAACTGGCAGCTCTGCAGTAGAGCCGCAATCGCATTATTTAAAAAGAATGACTTCATTGGCAAGGTCTACAAAAGTGTGCCTGGTTTGCAAGCACACTTTGTAGACCATTCCAGTGAAGTAATTTGTTTTAAATAACGAGATTGCGGCTCTGCTGCAGAGCATCCTCGTGTCGGCCGACACGGATCTCCTGCTGTCAGTTTTACAGCTGACATCAGGAGAAGGGGAACTTTGAATGCGAATATTTCTCAAACCATAGCGGTTTGAGAGATGGGATTTGTTGTATATACTTGAACTTTTTAAGCACTACAAAAAGATAAATATTTTTTCTGGGACATTACGAACACTTTAAGATGCCATGTTTTTTCTGCAGAGTTTGCCAAAAAAAATGTAAACAGTGCGTTCCAAATGTACATTTGTAATGCACTATATGCTCATTTGTGCCATTCTGATTGAGAGATGTAAGAACTATTTTTATAACCGCTAAACACCCCTGCCTAATGACCTATAATTTGTTTGGGGTGTAGTGTGCATTCCAGACCACGTGTTAGAGGTGCCTTGAGCGGAAAACAAAGCACAGCTTTAGTTTGTAGTGGATACCGTGCCTATGGAGGCGGACATGACTTATTGTTGCAAGACCCCAAACTCCACCTACTGAGTTCTTCAACAAAGCATGATGTCTGCCTCCATGGGCACGGTATCCAGTGCTAATTAAACATTCATTTTGAGGAACCAGTTTCTGCATAATTTATTCATAGTGGCCATTAGGATTTTCTTCCCAGATTAGGAAGTGATAGTGTTTCTTAAAACTGCTTGGATTGTAGACATTTCCAACTCATTGGAGACATCCTTAGCATCCAAAGGGTTAACTAATCTTTCCCCAAAATGTGTGTGGTAATTAAAATCCAACAATTTGCTTGTTCTGTGACCATTTTCATTGGCCTCTATGCTGAAAGGCATCTCTGTGAATCTACTACAGGTGCAGTCTGAGGACCTGCAGCTTTTGAAGTTGTCATTTTTAACAGCTGGAGAGCCTTCGATTACCTACAACTTCCGTTATAACCTGATGGTTTCCAGCTGTTAAAGAGCACAACTTCCATCATCCCGGGAATTGTAGTTTTCTACAGCTGGCGAGTCTCATGTTGACATCACTGATCTACTACCTTCCTTTTGTGCACTTTGTATGTGTGTCTTTTTGTGTCTTTGTATGTGTGTCTTTGCAATTTGTTCTTGCATCACCGTACAAAAAAGGGCCTGTGTTCATTTATGCTCTCTCTTCCAGGACATGTTTGATCCCCACGGATGGTCAGAAGACTCTTATTATGAAGCCCTTGGTATGTATACGACCTCCAGACTTTGATAATGGTGCAGGCACCTCTTATCCCATACCTTCCCACAGCCCAGAGCTCTGGGGCTCTGCCTCGAATGTCACAGCAGCTGTAAATAGACTTTGGGGAATTTATGGTTGTAATTACTATTCTCTGTTTTTCTCTTTGTAGCTAAAGCCCAGAAGATTGAAATGGACAAACTTGAAAAGGCAAAAAAAGAAAGAACAAAGGTGAATTGAAGTCTTCCCCAAGTCAGAATGGATTTAAAGGGATAGTATTGCCAAGCTGTAACAAAAGCTAATCTTGTAGGGGTTAAAAAGTTAAACGAAATGCCCCCAGTCCCATCTCTCAAACCTTTATGGTTTAGAGATATTCGGGACTAAAGTTCACACCCCGCTTTTCCCTGGAGTCAGAGCTCTAGCTGACTGCAGGGGAATCCGGACCCTGGACAAGTGGAGGCTCTTGAGCAGAGCCAAGATCGCATTATTGAACAAGAAATCCTTCACTGGAACGGTCTACAAAGTGTGCTTGCAAACCAATCACACTTTTGTAGACCGTTCCAGTGAAGGATTTCTTGTTCAATAACGCGATCTCTGCTCTTCTCAAGAGCCTCCGCCGGTCCCGGGACCTGATTCCCCTGCAGTCAGCTAGAGCTCTGACGCCACGGGAAAGATGAAGGGCAGCGGACTTTAGTCCTGAATATCTCTCAAACCTTTATGGGATAAAAGGAGAGGGAGGGGGATACTTTATCATTCAATAACTCTTGAATTACAACTCTGACAGTACTGATAACACTCACCATGGCCCAAATACTAGGAAGATTTAATTGAGCTGCTTTTATTTTGAAACTTTAAAGGGATAGTAATACTTCGTTTTAACTTTATTTTATTTTGTAGATATTAAAAAAACATGAAGAACGATATAAGTCTTATCTCTCAAACCTTTATGGTTTAAGAGATATTCACAAGCAAAGTACCCCCCCCCCCCGTTCAGCCAGATCAGAAGGGAGGTGCCCAGGTAGACTGCAGAGAGGGACAATCTTCAATTAAGATAAGGGAAAAACCTGAAAAACTTGTCAAGTGGGGCAGGGCTTTCATTGTTCTCATAGGAAGAAGATTGTCCCCTGCTGTTATCTGTCCGGTCTATGGACTGGATTCCACATCTGAGAAGAGATGGCTTACACTAGGTAAAAGGGGCGGGAGGGGAAACTTTGCTTGTGAATATCTCTCAAACCATAAAGGTTTGAGAGATAAGACTTATATCATTCTTCATGTTTTTTTAATGCCTACAAAATAAAATAAAGTTAAAATGAAGTATTACTATCCCTTTAAGAGATGCCTTTCATGAGTCTAAACGCTGTGAGGTTGACCATTCCACTTTAAGGAGGGGCATGCTGGCATCCAATTTACTTTAACCCCTAAAGGACCAGATAGTTGTGCAATATATTGATTTGCAGCGCATTGCACAGGGCTTTTCTTGATGAGTTTAAACAAAGGCAATCAAATGCTGGGAGATTAGTTTATTCAAAAGTAATTACAGTGAGTGTCCAGAAGGCAAATTGCTTTCTTTATAATGCGAGCGGTGGTAAAGCTAGAGTCAGACTAGGGGTAAGGCCTCCCACAACCAGAAACTCATACATCATAGTATGGATCCCTCTGGATCTCCTTCTTCCCATATAGAGATACGTGTAGATGTGATCCAGAAATTCTAGGAATTTGACTATGCAAGATCAAAATTGTTATATCTGCACACTCCCTTTTAGCAGAGGGGAAAACATGTGGAGTTATGACAGTATTGAAATAACACACTTCATGGCCCAAATACTATGAAGATTAATTGGAGCTGCTTTTATTTTGAAATATTACTATCCCTTTAAGCTGCATGTACGTTTTTCGTGCTTCTGGTTTTTCCAATCGGTGTTAGAGATTCTTGGGTTAGTGGCTGGCCTCACTCCTTATCATTCCCACTCCTTAGACTGCCAGACCCTCTCTGCTTCACCCAAAGGGGTAGGGTAGCTTAATGGGGAGGGATGAACATGCAAATCCTACCAAGATGGACTTGGAAAGATGACTGCTCCTTTTTAATGGCCTCTTTCTTGTTTAGATTGAGTTTGTGACGGGAACAAAGAAGGGCACTACGACCAGCACAACAACTGGCACTACAAATACCACAACCACTGTCACAACAGGTAGGTGGCACTGACTTTTTACCCATTTGAGTGTCTGTGGTGAACAATTTGTTGCAGAGAAATCTGTTGCTCACTCAAACTGTTAAATAAATAAATTTGAAGGTGAAAATGGGCTAGCTGTTTACATCGCCTGGGTGGGGTTAATTAAGACACCATGATGCCCCCACGCAGTGTGAGAGGTAGCAGTTGGAATGACCTCTGATCTGTGCTATGTACTTTTCCCTCTCCCCCCAGATTCCCTGAAACGGAAGAGCAAATGGGACTCGGCCATACCAATTACCACCATTGCGCAGCCCACCATCCTCACCACCACTGCCACACTACCCGCAGTCGTCACAGTTACCACCAGCGCCAGCGGATCCAAAACTACAGTCATTTCCGCAGTCGGTACCATTGTGAAGAAAGCAAAGCAATAATTATGAGAGACGCTGACAGGCTCACAGACTGAACCTTAAAGGAAATACCCTCTCACGGGCCTTGAATTTTTATTGAGCCCTTTGTGACTTCAAAACGGCATCTGGAGTTCCAGCCATTGTGCCACTGTGCAAGACTTTTTATTGGAATTTTGATTACTGGACAGTGATGGGAAAGACTTCTGCTCTCCTACGTTCCTGAATGAAGTTGTTTTCAATCAAGGGACATTCTGCTTTGGTTGGGGGGGCTGCAGGTGTATGTACCTCAACCATTAATTTTATTTTCTTTATTAAATTCTTAATATTATTCACAATGTTTTATTTTTATTCCATCTGGATTACCTTGTCAGAACAGTTGATATGTTATAACCAAGGAAAAGGAGTGTTTTTGTTGTTTTTTAGCCCGGGCAGTGGTGTACCCACAATAGCCACTTTGAACCTTTAGAGAGCCAGTGGGGTGTCCATTGCAAGGTCTCGGATACTCAATGGGTGAACAATGGGGAAACTGTATTTGCTCCCTACTGTGTGGTTGGCTTGCACTAGAATTGTTTCAGGTCTTAAGGCATCAGCCTCAGTACTTAACCCCCCCCCCCCTTACGTTAGTAGGGCCAGAACATTCAAATGACCCCTATGACTTCTGTCTGTGTTGCACTGTACCAGAGAGAACCTCTTCCATCAGTCTTGAGTGTCACCCATGGAGGCGGACATGACAGTTGCAGGCAGTTTTTTTCATATGGAAATGAACGCTCTGTACATCCCTAACTAACCCTTTAAGGACCAGGAGAACTCATAACACATTGTGAAGGTAATTAAAGGGTTAAGATTAATATGTGCAGTGACTACAGTTACAGATCCTTGGGTCCTGCAAGCAACTATCATGTCCCCCTCCATGAAGATGACTTACGAGACTGATCAAATGTTGCCTCTTGAACCAAAGCTGGTCCCCACATACACTGCCCCTCTTCTGCCAGTTTAGTGTCACCGTTAGTCACAGATACCCTCAAACACTGCATCACCCACCTTCGTCCCATTGTACCAGTAGTAGCCATAGAACCATACATACCCTTTTATGACACACCAGTTATACAATAATACACCGTCTGCTTCCCCAGCCTTGTTCCACTGGTAGACATGCTCCCGCTATCCTGTACATTGTCAGCCCATACCATTGGGGTACCATTTTTCTCCGGCTGGCACTAGGTACGGAATACAGTGGGAAATTCCATAGTGTTGAAAGATATATTATCTTTGAAGTGATTGATGTGTTAACCCTTTGAGTGCCAGAGTGGTACGGAATGCATTGCTTTACTGCATTCTGTACCACCCTGGCACTCAAAGGGTTAAAAAAAACCAATGTGTTTTTGTTTTGTGTTTTTTTTTTTTTTTTTTTTTGTGTGTGTGTGTGTGTTTGTCCCCCAGAACCACATTCTGAATATATCTGGCAACACCTGACTAGGGTTAGAAAAGCAAGTAATGCATCATTTGATGCAGCTTGTCATCTACTTTCCAGAAATCTATGGCTCTTTTTCAACTTTATCAACTGAAAATTGTACACATCTCACAATTTACAGCACAATGTCTCACAGGATTAACAAAAAAAAAAAAATGAACTGTGAATGCCCCCACGTCTCCAGTGCACATTGCTACACAATATTTTATATATATAGAGAGATAGAGAGAGAGATAGAGAGAGAGATAGAGAGAGAGATAGAGAGAGAGATAGGTAGGTAGGTAGATAGATAGATAGAGATAGAGGTAGGTAGAGAGATAGAGATAGAGGTAGGTAGAGAGATAGAGGTAGGTAGAGAGATAGAGATAGAGGTAGGTAGAGAGATAGATAGATAGATTTCCTAAATGGGTAACGGCTTTAATTTACAATTATGTTTTTCAGGGAGAAACCTAAAACCCACTAAACGTGATTCAGAAGGACTAACTACTCCCATAGCAGCAATATAACCCCATGAATACAAGAGTTTATTGTGACGACAAGGGCAGACCCAGAATTTTTGCATCTCTTACTTAGATATTGTGCCCAGGAACTGACAAAAGAGCTTGCAATCTATAAACTAACCTTAAGAGCTTAAAATACGATAACCCCATAATAAAACATTAGCTACTGACTCGGGCATGCATAGTGCATACCCACAGAGCTAACAATTAAACGAGAGCTACCTGAAGAGCTTGCAGTTGTGCAAGATTATATGCTTCCTCCCCGTCTCCCAATTTATTCTTCTATATTTTTGTCATCTTTAACCCTTTGAGTGCCAGAGGGGTACATAACGCATTGCAATGCGTTGTGCACCCCTCTGGCACTCAAAAGGTTAACTATTGAATCCCTGCAATGTCAGCACTGATCATACTGATGGGTTCCTAAACCCTGTGTTTGGTGCAGCATTCAGTGGCTTAAAAGCCTAATTTAAAGGGATAGTAACACTTCGTTTTAACTTTATTTTATTTTGTAGGCATTAAAAAAACATGAAGAATGATATAAGTCTTATCTCTCAAACTTTTATAGTTTAAGAGATATTCATAAGCAAAGTTTCCCCCTCCCGCCCCTTTTTCCTAGTGTAAGCCATCTCTTCTCAGATGTGAATCTGGTTGTATGACCAGACAGATAACAGCAGGGGACAATCTTCTTTGTATGAAAACAATGAAAGCCCTTCCCCCCTTGACAAGCTTTTCAGCTTTTTCCCTTATCTTAATTGAAGATTGTCCCTCTCTGCAATCTACCTGGGCATCTCCCTTCTGATCTGGCTGAACAGGGGGGGGATACTTTGCTTGTGAATATCTCTTAAACCATAAAGGTTTCAGAGATAAGACTTATATCGTTCTTCATGTTTTTTTAATGCCTACAAAATAAAATAAAGATAAAACGAAGTATTACTATCCCTTTAAATAAATGTGCATTTTTTTTTTTATTTTTTTTTTTATTTTTTTTTTGAAAAGTTGGTTTGTGTCCGTAATGCTGTACTATTACTTTGTGCGTATATACTAATCAAGTGATTATTATGGTCTCAGACAATAAGTGACTGTTGTGGGCAGAGTGACGCTGCTCCTGAGAAATAACTGGGAGCAGAAGTAAACAAACCCAGCCCTGTGTGTGGGGGAGCCCTGTGGAAGTGCAGTGCAGGATCACCCTGTACTAAGAGCCCTGACGCGTGTCAGAGCCGCTCCTCCTGCATTCCTCTGTATCTGTCGCCTCCGGCAGTGCGAGCCCAGACGCATCTCCTGTACTGACTAGTAGCTCTGCTCCATGAGAGAGGGATCCTGTATATCGCTGAACCCCTCTCCTGTGTGTGACACTGACAGACAGGGGGGAGCTGTGAATGAGACACTAACAAAATGAGGGAGTCCCTTTCTCATTTTGTGTGTGACAGACTTGGGGAGTGTTTTGTGTGTTGTACATGTGTGAGAGACTGGGGGAGCCCTGTATGTGTGTTTGTGGGTGACACTGACTGAGGGAGACCTCTTCTTGTGTATGGCAGACTGGCAGAAACACTGTGTGTGTCACACAGACTGAGGTAGCCCCTTTTGTGTGTGTGTCAGACTGAGGGTGTCGTGTGTGTGTGTGTGTGTGTGTGTGTGTGTGTGTGTGTGTGTGTGTGTGTGTGTGTGCGCGCGTGCAACAGACTGACGGAGTCCCTTTCTTGTGTATGTTGTATGTCAGATTGAGAGTCCCATGTGTGTGGGTGTCTGTATCAGACTGGGGGTGTCTCGTGTGTGGGTGTCTGTCTCAGACTGGGGGTGTCTCTCTGGGGGGGTGCGTGTGTGTGCGCACATGTGTGTCAGAATGGGGAAGCCATGTGTTTCAGACTCGTGTGTGTGTGTGTGTGTGTGTGTGTGTGTCACATTAATGCTGATAATGCTCCTGTTGTGACATACAGGTGTGCAGATCTGGAACAAGCTAACTGCACTGCAGAGAAGAACGGAAAAGTAACTTCATGGGGGGGGGGGGTTACTTTAACTGCTGGAATCCTAGAGCCGTTTCCAGTTCATTTCACTGCAGTGCATTACAGACATCTGCTTAAAGGGATAGTAATGCTTCATTTTATCTTTATTTTATTTTGTAGGCATTAAAAAAACGAAGAACGATATAAGTCTTATCTCTCAAACCTTTATGGTTTAAGAGATATTCACAAGCAAAGTACCCCCACCCCCATTCAGTCAGATCAGAAGGGAGGTTCCCAGGTAGACTGCAGAGAGGGACAATCTTCAATTAAGATAAGGGAAAAAGCTGAAGATTGTCCTCTTCTGTTATCTGTCTGGTCTTACAGCCAGATTCACATCTGAGAAGAAATGGCTTACACTAGGAAAAAGGGGCGGGAGGGGAAACTTTGCTTTTTGGTTTGAGAGATAAGACTTATATCATTCTTCATGTTTTTTTAATGCCTACAAAATAAAACAAAGTTAAAATGAAGTATTACTATGCCTTTAAAAGAACAATTTCAACTGATGAGCATTCTCAGATTTTTCATTGTTCCAGAGCTGCACCTCTTTAACTTAACTGAATACCATATATATATTTATATTATATAGTCTGCTTGATGTCAACGGAGATATTCAATACATTACAAAGGATGCCCCACGGGGATGCAAATGGTTAACAAGCACCCCTTCCTTCCTCTCACCTTCCTGTCTGGCTGACCCCCTGCTTAACAGAGAAGGAAACCCCAGGAAAAGACCAGCCATAAATCGTCCTTAATATTGCACACAAACATTTGCACACTTCCTTTCATGTGCATGACCCTATCACCCTTTCCAAGTGGGGCTCGGGGGGGGGGGGTTCCCAAATTGCAGGTCTGGCTTAGCTCAGCTTCAAGAACCAGACCAGATTTTGCTTGTGATAATTAATTGGTGGTCACACAGGCCAAAAAAAAAATCCTTTGAGGACAACATCCAGGCCATCAGGTTGTCGGCACTGGTATAGACACATTTAGGTTGAGTTTATATGGCCGACAAGCGCAACAACGCGTTTTACAGAACAGATACCATTGTTTTCTGTGGGGCATTTCACAAGGATGACGTTTTATAGCAAAAATCACTTTCAGTTACAGCCTAGTGTTGCGGCAACCTTTTGCCAACAAAGTTGCCGGTGTGAAACAGGCTTTAGGGAACTTGTAGTCAATTGTTCTGAATGATGGGAATTGTAGTCTCCAACAGCTCAATTGGCCCGAGATTAACCACCACTTCTGCTTTCTGGATAAGGACCTAAAGGAGATAAGCCCATGTGTGGAGCATTCCAACTGCACCGTAGGCCACTGCCCAAAAATTTCCATCAATTTAAATGTGGCTTTTAACCCCTTCATTACTTTTCAATGTTTTGAAGACCTTTTATAACATTTATGGTCTTCATAAATGTCCTTTTAAATAAAAAAAACATTTTGTGAATTTTCTTTAGTCCACTTTGCCGCCCCTGGTTTTGCTTTCTGTATCAGGGCCTTTATATCCTTACTAGTGTAAAAGCCCATGTACACGGGCCAAGGTCCGGTTAATGTTAACTCTTTGAGTGCCAGAGGGGTACGCATCACTTTGCAATGAGTTGCGTACCCCTCTGGCACTCAAAGGGGTAAGAGGCCTCTGGCTCACTGCTCCACGCAATAGTCTTGCGTCACCTCACTCACGTGATGCAGTCATGAGCAGGCAGTCTTTACTGCTCATGACTGCATCATGACAAACATCCTAGCGAATTATTATATAGGATAGGATTCTAACTCCCTTTGCTCAGTCATATATGGGTGAGATCAGGGCTTAAAGGGATAGTAATACTTCGTTTTATCTTTATTTTATTTTGTAGGCATTAAAAAAACATGAAGAACCATATAAGTCTTATCTCTCAAACCTTTATGGTTTGAGAGATATTCACACACAAAGTTTCCCCTCCCACCCCTTTTACCTAGTGTAAGCCATCTCTTCTCAGATGTGGAATCCAGTCCATAGACCAGACAGATAACAGCAGGGGACAATCTTCTTCCTATGAGAACAATGAAAGCCCTGCCCCCTTGACAAGCTTTTCAGGTTTTTCCCTTATCTTAATTGAAGGTTGTCCCTCTCTGCAATCTACCTGGGCACCTCCCTTCTGATCTGGCTGAGCAGTGTTACATCAGTAAAAGGGGCAGGAGGGGGATACTTTGTCATTGAATTACTTTTGAACTACAACTCTGACAGAATTGAAATAACACTCTCCAAGGTCCAAATACTATGATGATTAATTAGAGCTGCTTTTATTATGAAACATTACTATCACTTTAAAATTTTAATTAGTTTGCTACTAGCCAGACCTGACAAGTTACTCGCCACTGCAAGCCATAGCATACCCACCAGGACTGAATTTTTAATAACTAAAACCACCAAAGAATATTGCACTTCCACATGTATCGCCCAAGGTAAATATAAAAACAGCTTTATTGATATAATTTCACACACGATACATATTAAATACCTTCATCCAAGTATCATTATGCTCCTATACCACATGGAGAGACTTGAGTCTTGGAGTCACAACCCAGTAGATGGCACCATGTACATCATATTGGTCAACGCGTTTCACGCAATAAGCGCTTAATCATGATCAAGCGCTTATTGCGCGAAACGCGTTGATATAATTCTTTTGATGCATTTTCAAATGTGACGGATTTACTTCGTAAAATATTGTCCTTCTTTTACCACCGACTCACGATCCGACAATTTTATCATTACAATGACTTTTTCAACATCCTGCCCATAATCTACCGTTACTTTGTACTTTTTGTGACCCTTTGAGTGCCAGAGGGGAATGCAACACCCCTCTGACACTCAAAGGGTTAAAGGATTATTTGCATGAGAAAACTGTAACAAATCATGGGCTATTTTACCTCCTGGTGGTCTGTATATCCTGCCAACCTCTGTTTCTCCATGTTAAAGGGATAGTAATGTTTCAAAATAAATACCGCTCCTATTATTCTTTATATTTTTTGGCCATGTACAGCGGTATTATAATGCTCTACGACAGCGGTTTTCAACCTTTCTAGTGCCGCGACCCTTTGATAAAATTTCCCACGTTGTGGCGACCCCTAACAGTAAAATTATTTTTGTTGCTCCTTCATCTCTGTAATTTTCCTACTGTTATGAATCGAAATATAAATACCTGATGGTTTTAGGCGACCCCTGGCAAATCGTCATTCGACCCCCAAAGGGGTCCCGACCCACAGATTGAGAACCACTGCTCTACGATGTGCAGTTCCAGAGTAATTGAATCATAAAGTGTCTGCTCCCCCTTTACCTATGTAAAGCTGCACAGCATGACCGTCCGGATGGGTCGCAGCAAGGTACAACCTTCTGTTAGCATAAGGAAAAACCTGCCCTTTTCCTTGTGCTCACAGTAAGAAGACTGTCCCTCGCTGTGATCTGTCCGGTCAAGGGACCAGATTCCACGTCTGAGGGGAGGCGGCTTACACTAGGTAAAAGGGGCGGGAGGGGGATACTTTATCATTCAATTACTCTTGTACTACACATCGAAGAGAATGATAAAACACTCTACATGGCTCAAAAGCTATAAAGAATAATTTAAGCTGCATTTATTTTGAAACATTACTATTCCTTTAACCCCTTGGGGGCTAGAGAGGTTGCCAACACATTCTTTCACATATGGATCACATAGTGGGGGATATTTTTGGTATGAGACACGGGGCCTGACTTTGACTTTCCACACAGAAGTCACTGAAGGAAAAAGGAGGAAAGCTAATTTGAATGATAATTGAGCCGCTTGAAGTCATTGTGCTGAGCAGGTCATGACCTTCAGTGTGTTGGGACAAAAATGTCTGGGAGCAGGAGGGACCAGGGTACGGTTTGACTTCTATAAGAGAGAGAGAAAAGGAGTTCTACTGCATTAGGAATGCACTGTGATACTGCAAGCAATTACAGGCCTCCATGTGTAAGCAGCGCACACAGTCTGTCCGTGACACTCACTCCAGGACTGCGGCCACAAAGAATCCTGTCTGCTTCCATGGACAAGATATCTGCTCATAATTTAAAGGGATAGTAACACATAATATGTAAAATATATATATATATATATATATAATATATATATATATATATATATATATATAATTTTTTTATTATTATTTTTAATTGTGTTTATCTTCCAGAGTAAAACAATTGAGAGTTGGTACCGTGTTAGCCGTATAAATACAGGAGGCAAATATAGTTTTTGATACCTTTTATTGGCTAACTAAGCAGATTTAAATGCAAGCTTTCAAGACCTTAGGTCTCTTCATCAGGCATGTTATACAGATAAATATGAAAACATCTCTCTTAAATACAAGTACACATCACCTTGTTTAGCATGGAAATCAGATAACAGAATGCAGTCCAGATCCAGATATCTTTGATCAGTCAATGGTAAATTGAACTCTTCCTCTGAGGCTTTAGAGGTATTTACGATGCTCCATGCTAAACAATGTGATGTGTACTTGTATTTAAGAGAGATGTTTTCATATTTATCTGTATAACATGCCTGAGGAAGAGACCTAAGGTCTTGAAAGCTTGCATTTAAATCTGCTTAGTTAGCCAATAAAAGGTATCAAAAACTATATTTGCCCAGAGTAAAACAATGGTACACCAACTGCGGAGATCTGTTTTATTCAAAATGATTTCAGCTCAAATTTAATTTTTTTAGGTGCAATATCTCAACAGCCTGAAATTTTATAGCGGTAATGCTGCTGCTACACCATCCTATGGACAGCTCTAGTCCTTTTACCATAAACCTCCATAGGATGGTGTAGCAACAGTGCCACTGTACAATTTCAGGGCACTGAGATACTGCACTGAAAAAATTCAAATTTGCGCTACAATAACTTGAATCAACCAGCTCTCAGCAGTGAGAGTACCCTTGTTTTAATCAGGAAGATAAACCCCCAATATATAGAATTTTACATGTAAGTGGTTACTATCCCTTTAAGACTGCACTTAAAAATTCAAGTTTGATCTGTAATAACTTTTGAATAAAACACCTACAGCAATGGGAGTTCCCTTGTTTTACTCAGGAAAACACAGCATATTTTTTTATTTTTTTTTTTTAATATTTTAAGTATTACTATCCCTTTAAGACTCGGGCCTTATCTGCTCCTCTGATTTCTTTTTTATATTCAGGATAGCTGAAAGGTGTTTTATTCAAAAGTTATAACAGCTCAAACTTGAATTTTTACGTGCAGTATCACAGTGGCCTGAAACTGTACAGCAGTGCTGTTGCTACACCTCTGGTCAGCTGGCCATGAACCTCAATAGGATGGTGTAACAGTGCCACTGTAACATTTAAGGCCATCTGAGATATTGCACCTAACAAATTCAAGTTCGAGCTGTAATAATGTTTGAATAAAATACCTTTCATCAGTGGGAGTTTGCGTGTTTTACTCAGGAGAACAAATCCTACAGCATATTTGTTTTTACATTTTAAAGGGATACTAATACTTTGTTTCATCTTTATTTTATTTTGTAGGCATTAAAAAAACATGAACGATATAAGTCTTATCTCTCTCAAACCTTTATGGTTTGAGAGATATTCACAAGCAAGGTTTCCCCTCCCGCCCCTTTTACCTAGTGTAAGACATCTCTTCTCAGATGTGGAATCCAGTCCATAGACCAGACAGATAACAGCAGGGGACAATCTTCTTCCTATGAGAACAATGAAAGCCCTGCCCCTCCTTGACAAGTTTTTCAGGTTTTTCCCTTATCTTAACTGAAGATTGTCCCTCTCTGCAGTCTACCTGGGCACCTCCCTTCTGATCTGGCTGAACAGTGTTACATCAAGTAAAAGGGGTGGGAGGGGGATACTTTGTCATTGAATTACTCTTGAACTACAACGCTGACAGTACTGAAATAACACTCTCCAAAGTCCAAATACTATGATGATTAATTGGAGCTGCTTTTATTATGAAACATTACTATCCCTTTAAGTATTTTTTTACATTTTAAGTATTACTATCCCTTTAAGCCTCAGACCTTTTAGGATTTTCAGATTTTTTTTATATATATTCAGGATAGCGTGAGTATTGCTAGCCATTAAGGATGTCACCACTATATCAGCTTTTGCCATGTCTATAGGAAGTCATGATGACAGATTCATAATACTGTAATTGTTTTCCTTTAAAACGATAACTAACGTCTCATAATAATAATAGCCTCCACCCCTCCCCATTTACCTAACTAATGCCAGAAATTCTCAATGGCCTCTACAAATTTTTCCCTTGCTTCTATGTTCAGTCGATGGAGGCGGACATGACAGTTGCTGGAAGGACCACATGACCTCAGACTCTGCTTACTGCACGAGGTAATTTTAACCCTATAATGACCAGTGCTGTGCACCCCCATGATGAGCAGAGTTTTAGGTCCTACTGTCACGTCCGTTTCCTCGCACATGGAATGCTGGACTGATTGAAGATATTGGGGGAGATGCACTAAGGAGTGATAAAGAGGAGATAAAGTCTCCAGTGATATCACTTCTCCAGTTCCTATGTTATTCTGTGGAACCAGTGTACTAGGATTTCCCCAGCTTTGGAGATCTTAGTGCATAGGGTCTATAGAATAACATAGGAACTGGAGAAGTGATATCACTGGAGAATCATCTCCATTTGATCACCTCTTTATCACACCTTAATAGCACATAACCCCCCACCCTTTGTCTCCTGAACAAAGGAGAAGGGCAAATTTATTAAGGGCCAGTATTATAACTAAATCTCTCCCATAATATAGGAACTGGAGAGTTTATTTCCCAGGAGAAGTTATCTTCTCTTTACCACACCTTAGTACATCTCTCCTGTAGTCTATAACTAAAGATCTCCCATAGAATAATATAGGAACTGGAGAGTTTATCTCACTGGGGAAGTTATCTCCTCTTTATCACACATTAGTACATCTCCCCTGTAGTCTATATCTAAATCTCTCCCATATAATAATATAGGAACTGGAGAGTTTATCTCACTGGGGAAGTTATCTCCTCTTTATCACACCTTAGTACATCTCCCCTGTAGTCTATATCTAAATCTCTCCCATAGAATAACATAGGAACTGGAGAATTTATCTCACTGGGGAAGTTATCTCCTCTTTATCACACCTTAGTACATCTCCCCTGTAGTCTATAACTAAAGATCTCCCATAGAATAATATAGGAACTGGACAGTTTATCTCACTGGGGAAGTTATCTCCTCTTTATCACACCTTAGTACATTTCCCCTGTATTCTATAACTAAAGATCTCCCATAGAATAATATAGGAACTGGACAGTTTATCTCACTGGGGAAGTTATCTCCTCTTTATCACACCTTAGTACATCTCTCCTGTAGTCTATAACTAAAGATCTCCCATATAATAATATAGGAACTGGAGAGTTTATCTCACTGGAAAAGTTATCTCCTTAGTACATCTCCCCTGTAGTCAATAACTAAAGATCTGTCATAGAATAACATAGGAACTGGAGAGTTTATGTCACTGGAGAAGTTATCTCCTCTTTATCACACCTTAGTACATCTCCCTCTGTAGTCTATAACTAAATCTCTCCCATAGTATAACAGAGGAACTGGAGAGTTTATCTCACTGGATAAGTTCTCATCTCTTTATTACACCTTAGTACATCTCCCTCTGTAGTCTATAACTAAAGCTCTCCCATAGTATAACACAGGAACTGGAGAGTTTATCTCACTGGAGAAGTTATCTCCTCTTTATCACACCGTAAGCGGAACTTTCAGATAATAGCCAGTCGCCATGCATTCATTAAATGCATTGTGACTAGCTTGAAAATATATGTCTTACTAAAAAAAATAGTTGTGTCTAATGGAATACGTCCCATTTGGAGACCACAACTGAGACTAGAGCGCAGACATCTTGTCTGTGCGCATGCGCCGTCAGTCCCGGTCTCCATAGAGTAGACTGCTTTGCACCATGGCTGGCTATTATCTGAAAGTTCCTCTTTAGTACATTGCCCCCTGTAGTCTATAACTAAAGCTCTCCCACAGAATAAGTTAGGAGGCAAATATACTCAAGTTGATACTTTTATTGGCTAACTAAGCAGATTTAGGATGCTCAAATGAGGTCTTGAAAACTTGCATCATAAATCTGCTTAGTTAGCCAATAAAGGTATCAACTAGAGTATATTTTCCTCCTGTATTTCTATGGCTAACACGGTGCCAACTCTCATTTGTTATAGAATAACATAGGAACTGGAGAGTTTATCTCACTGGATAAGTTATCTCCTCTTTATCACACTTTTGTACATCTCCCCCTGGAGCTGAACTGGTACCAAACTGAGAAGTTAATCCAGCAGAGCTGCCAGGCTGAGCCAACTAGTGTGCTCGTCCCTGGTAGGAAAGGGGGAAGGAAAGTTTAATTCACTTGTTTTGCCTTTTGTTCTTCACTCCACCCCCCCCCCCCCCCAACAATCCCTTTTTTCTTTCCAGTAACTCTGGTTACAGGGACTGCAATCTGTCTCACTTCCAACTTCATCCACCATGGGTGTGTATAGAAAGTGAGAGGGTGCATGGTTAAAAAAAAAAAGTGGGGGGTGGGGAGGGAGGTCTGTCCCAGCTTCGTACCTGCCCTCCAGGTGTGCTCACAGGTCTGAGGAATGTCAGGAACAGCCGTGCAAAGTCTGAGTCACGCACAGAGATCCATAAAACTCTCTCTCCTCTCCCCTCCTCTGCACCATCATTCACTGAAAGGGCAGGGAAGGGACCTGTCTTCTGCAGGACTCTGGGCTCCAAGCTTCGCTCCTGAAACTTGCTTGGACTAGGAAACCATCCGCCAGGAAGGATTCAGGCAAGGACATTGCTGAGATTTGACTAATTGTTGCACCCCCCCTGCTGTGGATCCGTGATCCCTTTATTGGATTGGAGAAAAGGGGAAAACAGAGAGGATTAATTAACTCTTCCAAAGCAGAGGAAACTCCTGTCAGGTAATTAAAAAATTTAAGAAATACAGAAGTCTAGAATTCACACCTTTATTAATCTGTTTATTGCGGGACAAAAGGACATTTTGTGATTTAACAAAATGTGATTTTGTACGCGGACTTTTTTGAATCTGTTTGTTGTAGAGAGGAAATCATTTTGATTTTAACCCTTTGAGTGCCAGAGGGGTACGCAACGCATTGCAAAGCAATGCGTTGCGTACCCCTCTGGCACTCAAAGGGTTAACCCCTTGTTTTCTAGATACATAACCAAAGCACGGAGAAGAAATGTTTTGGAGAAGTCTCATTCAAGTGATCAAATATAATTTAGCGATGTAGGAAAAATACGTTTTTTTGTATTCACAACTTTGCAAATCTATTTTTTGTTGTTGTTGTGGGACAGAAGAAAAATGTGTTTAACTCCTTGAAAACCATCGTGGCGTGGAACACATTGCTAAGCTATACGTTGCACACTGGTCCTCAATGGGTTACATAGAATTTTGTGTTTTGACAGAAGATCGTTTTGTGTTATTGTTGTGGAACGGAATATCATTTTGTGTTTTAGATTTTGTGCTTAAATTGAAATGCTTTTACATTTTACCTTTGACCCGTTGGGTGCTGGAGATGTCTCCAAAGTATTGATTTGGCATGTGTTACAGTCTTCGTTAGCACTCAAGGGGTTAATGGCCTACAAAATAACAGAGGTGCAATTCTGGAGCAAAACAACTGCACCATAGTGAAGACATAAACATTTCTGCTGATTTTAAAATCTCCATTTGATTCTAGTTTTTAGTCACGCCTAATGGTGCAGTTTTGCTCCACTGTTTATTGAATGTAAGGCCCTAAGTGTCGCAGGAGTGTGCATTGCATACCCACCTGGTACTTAAATGCAGGGGAGGGCTGGCCTGGGGGGCAATTGGCCCCTAGGCTGGTCATTGGTTTGTACCTGTGGGCCACTGCTTCAATCACTCTCTATCGCTTGCTGCTTTGAAGGGATAGTAATACTTAAAATGTAAAAAAATATGCTGTAGGGTTTATCCCCCTGAGTAAAACAAGAGTACTCCCACCGCTGAAAGGTGTTTCATTCAAAGGTTATTAATTTTCAAAGTTGAATTTTTAGGTGCAATATCACAGTGGCCTGAAATTGTACAGTGGCACTGTTGCTACACGATCCTATGGACAGCTCTGGTCCCGGGACCATAAATCTCCATAGGATGGTGTAGCAACAGCGCCACTGTACAATTTCAGGCCACTGTGATATGACACCTAAAAAATTCAACTTTGAAAATTAATAACTTTTGAATGAAACACCTTTCAGCAGTGGGAGTACCCTTGTTTTACTCAGGGGGATAAACCCTACAACATATTTTTTTTTAAATTTTAAGTATTACTATCCCTTTAAATGGAGCTACACTAGTGATACCACAGAGCTTATAGTTGAAATTGAGCTACACTAATGATACCACAGAGCCGCAATCCAAATAGAGCTACACTAGTAGCACAACCCATTTGCAGGGCTCAAAATTTCCACTCGCCACTAGCCAATTGTGAGTGACATTTGCTTAAATTGTAGTCTCTATAGAAGCTCTAGTGTAGCCCCATTTCAACTGTAAGCTATGCAATATCATTTGCCTTACTTAAGAACATTAATGCAAGTTTTAAAACTAACCCCTTAACACCCGCGTGTCGTGCTATGTGCGTAAAGCGAGTTTTTGCGTTAAGGACCGGTGCCGGTCATAGCGCATCACGTACATTTTACTTACAGCGAACCTCCGGGAGAGCTGTAGGTAAAAACGGAGACTGGAAAGATCTCTCGCAGTCCGCAGAGCGATGTGCCGGTACACGTTACAGGTCACGTGCGCCGGCGTGTCCGAAACGTCAAAGTGGTCCTTTAGGGAAGGTTACTTCCCACGACTGTGGATGTTAAGGGATTAACAAAAGCGGGTGGGCTTGGACAGTTGGTTGGAACGATAGCAGAAATGGCCCAGTAGATAGTATTTGCCCCACCGGCCGCAAGTTGCCAGCCCTCCCCTGCTTAAATGATTGAGGGTTTGAGTAATTTGAAGGAGGGAGGGATGGGGGGTGAGGAGTCAGAACTGGTCTGCATGTCTGAAGTTGTAAGGAAGCAGAGGGGCATGTGAGAAAGAGGCAGCGGAATGTGATTGAGTAATGGAATTCTGAACCCTTAGGCCAAGGAGAAGGTCAAGTGTGGAATAGGGTCTGAGGTTTCAGGGCAGGTAGGACCACGACAGTTTTATCTGCAGTCTAATCTACATCATTTACTAGTCTACAGAATGCAACTTCATAGTCGTAAATGAACCCCCTTCTCTTCTCTAGAAGGCTTTTGTACTTAAAGGGATAGTAATACTTCGTTTTAACTTTATTTTATTTTGTAGGCATTAAAAAAACATGAAGAACGATATAAGTCTTATCTCTCAAACCTTTATGGTTTAAGAGATATTCACAAGCAAAGTTTCCCCCTCCCGCACCTTTTTCCTAGTGTAAGCCATCTCTTCTCAGATGTGAGTCTGGTTGTATGACAGTACAGATAACAGAAGGGGACAATTTTCTTTGTATGAAAACAATGAAAGCCCTTCCCCCCTTGACAAGTTTTTCAGCTTTTTCCCTTATCTTAATTGAAGATTGTCCCTCTCTGCAGTCTACCTGGGCATCTCCCTTCTGATCTGGTTGAACAGGGGGGGGATACTTTGTTTGTGAATATCTCTTAAACCATAAAGGTTTCAGAGATAAGACTTATATCATTCTTCATGTTTTTTTAATGCCTACAAAATAAAATAAAGTTAAAATGAAGTATTACTATCCCTTTAAAGAGATAGTGATCCTTAAAATATAAACAAAATATATTGTAATGTTTGTCCCCATGAGTAAAACAAGGGTACACCCGCTGCTGAAAGGTGTTATATCAAAAGCTAATACAGCTCAAATTGAATTTTGTTAGGTGCAGTTTTACAGTGGCCCGAAATTGTAAAGTGGTGCTGTTGCTACACCATCCTATGGAGATTAGAGCTGTCCATAGGATTGTGTAGCAACAGCGCCACTGTACAATTTCAGGCTTCTGTTATACTGCATTTAAAAAAAAAATCAAGTTTGAGCTGTAATCACTTTTGATAGAACACCTTTCAGCAGTGTAAGTCCTTATGTTTTTCTCAGGGGGGGAAAACCCATAAAATATATATTTTTTTGCATTTTAAGTATTACTATCCCTTTAACCTTTAAAGGACCAGATTGCTTTTCAGTGCAATGAACATCCATCTGGTCTTTAAAGGGTTAAGCCTTCTCCAGGTTTAAATATAGAGTGGGGGAGATGAACCGTTTCTTCTATGGAATCCCTTTTCCACCAGAGATCTGAATTCAGATTTGGTAACATTGTTCGGCAATGCTTGTTTGTGGAACAAGTTTACGGCTGTTTTGATTTTTAGTGATCCGAGACAGGGGAGTTTCAGTTACACTATGCAGCTCAGCTGAACCATTATGTTAACCATTGAGTGTCAGACGGGTACACAATACATTGTAAAGTACTTAAACACATTGCTTCCGAATTTCCGTCCCTTCTAACTTTGGATCATGTCCTCTTGTTAGAGTATTCGTATTTTTTCAGTTTTTTACCAGTGTCCTATACAGTTGCATTAGTATCTCTCTTCCTGCTCCTAATTCCTCTTCCCATTCAACCAAGAACCCAGTTTTCTTTTCCCACAGCTTTACTGCGTTGCTTGCATACCTTCAAGTGTTCTCTTTTACAACCCATAGAACTGGGGTGAACAGTTTGGCCTTCCAGCTGTTGTTAGACTGCAAATCCCATCATCTTCAGCTGGCCAGTGGCTGGTTGAGGATAACGAGAGGTGTAGTCAAACAACAGCTGGAGGCTGGCTGAACATAAAGTGAGTTGAGTTGAAGTTGATGGGATTTGTTTTGCAACAGCAGCAACGAGTTGTCCACCTGGCATTCTTATGTGGTAGTTACCAACATGCAATTGCCCCATTTTCAGCTGTACAACTTTGGGCCCTAGCTGCAACCTTAGCCTTCTTATATTCAGGATATCCTTATGACCAAAAGACTTTGAATACCTTTCCTGTCCATGCCCGTACCCCTTCCCTTCCTCTGTTGATGGAGTTCATTAAATTCACTACTCTCTCGTACCACCTCTTGTATACAACATATCCACCAATGACACTGATCCTAGTTAAAGAGATAGTATTACTTCACTTATATAAAGGGTTAGAAATGTCTAACTTTAACAAAACCTAATATTGTAGGTATTCCAAAAATAATCTTACTGAGACAAGTTCGATCTCTCAAACCTTTATGGTTTGAGAGATATAAGCGCTTAAAGTTACCCCCTCCCTCCCCCATCAGCATCTAGCTGAAGTCATGAGATCCCGGTCCCAGACAGGCCGGCGGCTCTTCAGCAGAGCTGAATGAGAGATATCGAAAAACAAATACTTCAGTGGAAAGGTCTGCAAAGTGTGCTTGCAAACCAAGCACACTTCGTAGCCCGTTCCATTGAAGCAGCTGTTTTTAGATATCGCTCATTCGGCTCTGCTGAAGAGCTGCCTGAGTTGCACGACTCAACTCCACTGCTGACAGCTTTACAGCTTGTCAGCAAAAGGGGGGAACTTTATGCACTTATATCTCTCAAACCACAAAGGTTGGAGAGATCGAACTTGTCCCAGTAAGATTATTTTTGGAATACCTACAATATTAGGTTTTGTTAAAGTAAGACATTACTAACCCTTTCCTTAAGCTATAATATTGTATTATTAAAGGGATAGTAATGTTTCATAATAAAAGCAGCTCTAATTAATCATCATAGTATTTGGTCCACGGAGAGTGTTATATCAATTCTGTCAGAGTTGTAGTTCAGGAGTAATTCAGTGACAAAGTATCCCCCTCCCGCCCCTTTTACTGATGTAACACTGCTCAGCCAGATCAGAAGGGAGGTGCCCAGGTAGACTGCAGAGAGGGACAATCTTCAATTAAGATAAGGGAAAAACCTGAAAAACTTGTCAAGGGGGGCAGGGCTTTCATTGTTCTCATAGGAAGAAGATTGTCCCCTGCTGTTATCTGTCTGGTCTATGGACTGTATTACACATCTGAGAAGAGATGGCTTACACTAGGTAAAAGGGTCGGGAGGGGAAACTTTGCTTGTGAATATCTCTCAAACCATAAAGGTTTGAGAGATAAGACGTATATCGTTCTTCATGTTTTTTTAATGCCTACAAAATAAAATAAAGATAAAACAAAGTATTAAGTAAATAAACCGAAGCATCTATGTCTTTTTTCAATAACTTAGTTTAACCATAATCTCAATCTAAAGTTTACCACTCCCACCCCTTTTAGCTACGAGATTACGTTTAAACTATGAAAGTTGTAGCAAAAAGACATAGATGCTTTGGTTTATTTATTTAATACCACAATAGTATAGCTTAAAGTGTTAGTAATGTCTAAAAAAAATGTTTTTGCATTTAGAAGAGCTTAAAAAGCTGATCTAAATGCAAAAAAAACCGTATCTCTCAAACCACTATGGTTTAACCCCTTAACGACATGTGCTGTACTATGACCGTCACGGTCCTTGAAATACTCAAGGACCGATGACGGTTATAGTACGTCACGTAGTTTTTACTTACAGAGCTCTACCGGGAGCGCTGTAAGTAAAAATAGGGCCTGAAATTGACCGCTCCAAGATCGGAGAGATCTCTAACAGTCCCCATAGTGACACGCCGATACACGCAACAGGTCACGTGTACCGGTGCGTCCACGTGGTTCAATGCGGTCCTTATGGGATGGAAACGTCCCAGGACCGCCGGACGTTAAGGGGTTAAGAGATACAGGCGTTTAAAGTTTGATCTCTCCTACTGACAGCTGTAAAGCTGTCAGCAGGAGATTCATGTCGGTCGACACGGAGGCGCTTGAGAAGTGCCGGGATCTCGTTACTTACACGGAATCCCTTCATTGGAATGGTCTAAAACATGTGCCTAGTGTTCATGTACACGTTTTAGACCATTCCAATGAAGGGATTTGTGGTAAATAACGAGATCGCTGGACTTCTCAAGCGCCAGCGTGTCGACCGACACTGATCTCCTGCTGACAGCTTTACAGCTGTCAGTAGGAGAGATCAAACTTTAAACGCCCGTATCTCTTAAACCATAGCGGTTTGAGAGATACAGTTTTTTTGCATTTAGATCAGCTTTTTAAGCTCTTCTAAATGCAAAAAAACCTTTTTTTAGACATTACTAACACTTTAAATACATGAAGTACTACTATCTCTTTAAATCACTGCACCTAACTTAAAAGCTTCAGTTGTCACTTACTAACGCCGTATGTTCAAACGAAAAGCGGAGGAATTATGGGGCAAACCATTTGCACTATAGGGAGAGAAATAAAAATTCTCATTGATTTTAAAAGTGGATTTTAACCCCGTGAATGCTAGAGAGGGCTCAAACACATTACTTTGCAATGTGTTGGAAACCTCCCTAGCATTCAAGGGGTTAAATCCACATTTAAATCACTGAGACATTTTAGTTCTCCCCTATAGTGCAGATGGTTTGCCCCATAATTCCTCCACTTTTCTTTTGAACATACGGCCCTGTATGTTGATTTGTCTGATAGTGTTTGTTGTACTGCTCTGCTGAATATGTTGTTGCGATGTTTTAACCCCTTGGAAGCTAGAGGTATCTCCAATACATTGCCTATATGCTGTCCTGGTCATCCTATATAATTCGCTAAATCGCGTGTAACGCCACGACATGCGCAGTAGACACTGCTGCGCGTACTGCAGTCATGCGCAGTAGAGACTGCCCACGCCGCGGCTGATACAGAGCTGGGCGCTCGGAGCGCCCAGCTCTGTTTCAGCCACGACGCGGGCAGTCTCCACTGCGCGTGACTGCCCCACTACCGGGTGGCAGTGGCACTGTGGCCCGTGTAATGGGCTGTTCAACTAGTTTGTAATATAAATAGTTTTGGTGAAATTAGCCATTATGTGTTGCTGGCACTTTATGCTAATTAGTTGATGTGCTGGGTTAATATTAGCACACACTGTGCTGTGAATGAATCTAGGCAGAGCCCAAGCACTAGGGGGCATGTCTAATATCACAGAAAGTGGTAACTTTGGCCTTGAACAGAGTTATTGATCATACCGTGAAGGGAATTAGCATGCTGTGCCATCAAAACATAAATGTTAGTTTCTTAATCCCTTAAAGGGACAGTAATGCCCCATAAAAACATTTTATGGTTTTGTAGAGGAGAAGAAAATAAGCTGACAGCAGGAGATCCCGGTCCGGGGACCAGCTGGTGGCTCTGCAGCAGAGCCGAAATCACGTTATTGCAAAAGAACTACTTAATTGGAAAGGTCTACAAAGTGTGCCTGGTTTGCAAGCACACTTTGTAGACCTTTCCAGTGAAGTAATTCTTTTTAAATAACACGATTTCAGCTCTGCTGCAGAGCCTCCTCGAGTCGTTCGACTTGAATCTCCTGCTGTCAGCTTTACAGGTGACATCAGGAGAAGGAGAGGGAGGTGGGGGGGATTTTCAATGCCTATATCTCTCAAACCATAGCGGTTTAAGAGCTAGGGTTTGTGCCATTCAGCTTATTTTCTTCTCCTTTACAAAATATAACAAGTTTATATGGGACATTACTGTCCCTTTAAGGTCTGCACAGTCCAGAAGTGGACTGTGCAGTTGGAAGACAAGGGCACTTTTTTTTCCCACCTGCATGCCTGGTGATCTGTAACAACGTAATTACGTGTTTTTGGCATGGGCTGGACTTGATGGGCACGTCTTTTTTCAGCCTCATCAACTATGTTACTAGGACCATCACCCGTCCTTAACGCCCATACAGCCGTGGCAAGTTATGTGTTGTTAAGGGGTTAAAAACTATTTATTATACAGGAAATAACTAGTTCAACATATAGGCAGATTTTAATTCTGTGTAAAACAAGGTGCACTAGTCCTAATGTGACAGGTCCACCTTGAGTGCTACTCAAAGGGTTAATTAACCTCTTGAGTGCCGGAGGGGTACGGAATGCATTGCTTTGCGATGCATTCCGTGCCCCTCTGGCACTCAAGGGGTTAAACAGATACCAATGTTATGTTTGGGTGATTTAGGACTATCATTCTCCTCTCCCATCTGCCTTCTGTTATCCGACACTAACAGAAAAAGGAACGAGAAGGTGTTGCCTCTGTAATGATAAAAAAACATACCTACAGGGGGATTCTTTTGGGTGTAGTAATGCTAACTGATGTGAGCTGGGTCGTCACCGGGATCCGAGGCGTAAACCTGTGCTCTGCTGTCACTAACACTACATTATTAGGAAGGCACTGATGTTGTACAATGAACGCTCTTATAAATTATTTACTTTACTGATGTCCTCTGCCATCATCAGAACTAGCACTGTATTCAGCACTTGACCCCTATGTACTCTGTATGTCTCCCATTACCACTTTAGATTGTAAGCTTTCGGGCAGGAACCTCCCACCCAATGTTTCACTCTACAAAGCACCTGTAACCCTGTATTGTTTAAACCCTTAAATTGTAAAGCGCTGCATACACTTGTGGAGCTATATAAATAAACATATTCATTCATTCATTCAATACTCGCTTTAAAGGGATAGTAATGTCTATAATAAAGTTGCGCTCCGAGTCTTCTACAATGGTTTTATAACATGCTGCGCTAAGTTTAGTAACTTACTTTTCAGTAGTTCAAAAGATATTGAAGCTTAAATGATCCCCCCTCCCCTCCTTTCTTGCCGCCTCCCACTGAATCTGCAATCTAGTCCCGGGACCGGATGCATCGCGGGACAATCTTCAGTCATTAAAAGGATAGTAATGTTTCATAATAAAAGCAGCTCTAATTAATCATCATAGTATTTGGACCTTGGAGAGTGTTATTTCAGTTCTGTCAGAGTTGTAGTACAAGAGTAATTGAATGATAAAGTATCCCCCTCCCGCCCCTTTTACTGATGTAACACTGCTCAGCCAGATCAGAAGGGAGGTGCCCAGGTAGACTACAGAGAGGGACAATCTTCAATTAAGATAAGGGAAAAACCTGAAAAACTTGTCAAGGGGGGCAGGGCTTTCATTGTTCTCATAGGAAGAAGATTGTCCCCTTCTGTTACCTGTCTGATCTATGGACTGCATTCCACATCTGAGAAGAGATGGCTTACACTAGGTAAAAGGGGCGGGAAGGGAAACTTTGCTTGTGAATATCTCTCAAACCATAAAGGTTTGAGAGATAAGACTTATATCATTCTTCATATTTTTTTAATGCCTACAAAATAAAATAAAGTTAAAACGAAGTATTACTATCCCTTTAAGGATAAGGAAAATCCTGCCCCTCTTGATGCTTACTGTAGTGTGTCTCTCAATTCGCTCCATCCGGACCATGCTCATAGGCAGCGTGACGTGGCCAGAAGGGGCAGGAGGGGAATCATTTAAAGGGATAGTATTGCTTGAAAATATTGTTATGTTATATTGTAGCCCTTAAAAAAAACATTAAAAATGATATAAGTCTTATCTTCCAAACCTTTATGGTTTGGGAGATATTAGCAAGTAAAGTTTCCCCTGGAGTGACGTCAATGCTCAAGCCTTCAGATTTGGAATCCGGTCCGCAGACCGGCCGCGGCTCTTCAGCAGTGCCGAGATCACGATCTTTAAAAAGAATTTCTTCATTGGAATGGTCTACAAAGTGTGCTTGCAAGCCAGGCACACTTTGTAGACCGTTCCAATGAAGTAGTTCTTTTTAAAGATCGTGATCTCCGCACTGCTAAAGAGCTGCAGGCTGATCTGTGGACCGGATTCCAAATCTGTCCACTAGATGGCAGACTTGGCTGAAACAGCCAGGAAAAGGGAACTTTACTTTTATTATTATTAACTTTACTTGCTAATATCTCCCAAACCATAAAGATTTGGGAGATAAGACTTACATCATTTTTAATGTTTTTTTAAGGGCTACAATATAAAATCAAATTATTTTCAAGCAATACTATCCCTTTAAGCTTCAATATCTTTTGAACTACTGAACAGTAAGTTATTAAATTTAGTGTGGCATGTTATAAAACCATTGTAGAAGACTCGGAGCACGACTTTATTATAGAAATTACTATCCCTTTAAATCAGAACTATCACCCCAATTAAAGTGCCCCCAAATGATTATTCATATAGTGAAATGCATACCAATAGTTGTATTATCCGGAATAAGTCCAGCATTATTGAAAAATCCATCTTGTTCAGAGACTGACGGGCAGGCTTCTTCCTGTACCGACATCTGTGCACCTGTGCCGACAGTCACTTCATGTACCTTACAGGAGCAGTAAACTTTTTTTTATGAAAACACATATTTTATAGATCTTTTCCTGCTGAATAAAACAAGGTCACTCCCACTGCTGTCAGATGTTTTATTCAAAATTTAAATCAGTTCAAATAACCAGGAAGTGAATTTACTGTGTTTACTTCCTGATAGTTCTGAGAGGAAGTGAATTTACTGTGTTTACTTCCTGATATTTCTAACTGACAGGAAGTGAATTTACTGTGTTTACTTCCTGATAGTTCTGACAGGAAGTGAAAGGCAGTTTCTATCACATTCTATGGAGAACTGTATATCACTGACTTTTGTGACTTTCCTCTCCATTAGAATCTAACAGGAAATTATATTAGAATTTGACCACTGGAGGGTGTTGCTTATGTAAAAAAACATGGGTTTAAACTGTAATAACTCTGGAAATATAAATCTCTCGGCAGTGGGAGTACCCTTATTTTACTCAATAGGACAATCCCTACAATATATATTTTTTTCATTAAAAAAAAGTTTACTGCTCCTTTAAGGTACAATGCAAATACCCCTCACCAATCCTGGAGGAGACCAGGTCTGACAGCGCAGGTACACAGATGCCGAAAAGGCAAGATGTCTGCACTGATGCCTGCTCATCAGTCTCTGAACAAGATGGATTTCTCAATAATGCTGGACTCATTCAGGATCTTGCAACTATTGGTATGCTTAACACTATATCCATAATTTTTTGGGTGGCACTTTAATTGGAGAGATAGGTCCACTTTAACATAAAATCCTAACCTCCCCTAAAAATATACATAAAACTTAAATATACATTGACATAAAAGTCAAACCTCCCCTTTATTGCAGGATTCTTATGTAAATTTCATTCTTCGAAAGTGCTACCACTACCAGAGGCAAACCTATCAAAGATACTAAACAAGTAAAGGGAGAGTAAAGGTTAATTTTAAGTTGATTTAATATTGTAAACATTAAAAAAAGATTAACATCAATGTAAGTCTTATCTCTCAAACCTTTATGGATTGAGAGATATAACTTGCTGAAGTTACCTTTTCCTGGCTGTTCTACTCAAGTCTGCCATCTAGCTGACAGCTGCAGATTCCAGTCATTTGACCAGACAGAGGCTCTTCAGCAGAGCCAAAATCACGCTATTTAGAAATAAATACTTAATTGGAACGGTCTACAAAGTGTGCTTGCAAGCCAGGCACACTTTGTAGACCATTCCAAATTAAGTATTTATCTTCAGATATCATTATATGCTGAAGAGCCACATCTGGTTAAGTGACCAGAATCTGCTTCTGACAGCTTTACAGCTCGTCAAGCAGAAAGGGGAGGCACCAGAGAACTTTATTTTCCTATATCTCTCAAACTATAATGGTTTGAGAGATACAAATAAGTGAAAGTATTCTCTTTTAATTGTATATACCATATAGTTAATACTTCTTTTCTGACATTACTATCCCTTTAATAGATTCACCAAAGCTGCAGTAAAGGTAAACAGAGATGGTTATACAATGTAAATGAGGACAGTGATACAATGTAGAAAAGCCTGTCTCCCGTCCAGTGGTTCTCAAATTATTATTATTTTTTTTTTTTTTTTTTGCTCACAGAACCACTAATACACAGTTTAGGATTATCAAGGCACCATCTCATAGGTCATTTGCATAAATAGGATTCTCAGGATTTTACCCTGAGACTCTGGTTTTGACCCAAATCTCAGGTTGAAGGGTGACATTTTCAAGGTGGAAAAGTCCAGTGTTAGCTACTACACAATCTCCACCAATTTATTGCGTCTTTATCCTCTAAACTGGTGTTATTTCTATCTGAAATGCGCAGGAAGAAGTCATGTTTGTCTTGAGTGCGTTCATGAAGTAAGATCTCTTAACCCTTTGAATGACAGAGAGACATCTAATGCATGGCTTTGCACTGCATTGGATACCTCTGTGGCACTCAGATGGTTAATTATAGTGTGTTATAGGTTAATTGAGGACTGGGTGGGGTACCTCTAGGTTACAGCAAGATGGAACATATCCCCTATAATGTACATTACTGGGAATGCTAAGGGTTAATTATTTGAAAATCTCATGGGTAGCTCATTTTGAAAGTTACCAGGTATGGTCATTTCTCATAGTAATCCTTTGAGTTCCAGAGAGATGCCCAATGAATTGCAAAGCAATGCCTTGGGTAACTCTCTGGCACTCAAAAGGTTAAAGAAAAAACATGTATTATTCCTAGATCCCACAATCAGAATGAGAATAAAGAGCATATAAGGCAGAATCATTTCCATAAATGCAACTCATTATTCACATTTTGTCAGTCTACATAACAGGAAACAAGGTGCTTCTGGGATAGTGTTACCTTGTGTCTCTATACATGGTTTAATAGTCCCTGACAAAAATCTCACTGGAAACAAAGTGATCTCACTTTCAAGGACACAAAAGTGTAAGAAAAAAAATGAATACAATTATCCTATATAATAATTTGCTAAAAGTTTGTAATGACACAGTCATGCTCAGTAGTCACTGCCCGTGACATGGCTGATACGGATCGGGGCGCACCGAATTCAGTCTGTGGTCCACTCTGCACAGTGCGCAGCAACCGGCCAGCACTGTGGCCCGTGTACCTGGGCTCTACAACTAGTAATAATATAGAGTAAAGGCGATTCGACTTTACATATTATGCAGTTGAAGTCAAAATTAAAATGAAAGGTTACTATCACTTTAAAAACCACCTGACAAATATGTGAACACATGCTGATTTGATTTGTAACCAACCCCTTATCCCAGTGAGTGCCAGAGACTTGGATACCACGTGGACTCTCAAGGGGTTAATGGCCCGTAAAAAAAAATGTCTATTTTAGCTTTAACCCTGTGGGTGCCAGAAGGGTATGCTACTCATCTGGCACTCAAAGGGTTAAATGGATAGTATTGTTTCACAATAAAAGCAGCTCCAATTAATCTTCATATTATTTGGGCCATGGAGAGTGTTATTTCAGTACTGTCAGAGTTGTAGTAAAAGAGTAATTGAATGATAAAGTATCCCCCTCCCGCCCCTTTTACTGATGTAACACTGCTCCCCTCAGAACCGCAAGACTGTCCGGATGGATCGCAGAGAGGGACAATCTTCAGTGATCATAAGGAAAAAACCTGTCAAGGGTGGCAGGGTTTTCATTGTTCTTGCAGTAAGAAGATTGTCTCTTGCTGTGATCTGCCCAGGAGACCAGATTCCACATCTGAGGAGAGGGGCTTACACTAGGTAAAAGGGGCGGGAGGGGGATACTTTATCATTCGATTACTCTTGTACTACAACTCTGACAGTATTGAAATAACACTCTCCACGGCCCAAATACTATGAAGATTAATTGGAGCTGCTTCTATTGTGTAACATTCCTATCCCTGTAATGTCTGACAATAGCACCTTGTTAGACAAATCATTCTGTGTGATGATATATGTAGCTTATACATAGTAAAGTGCTTGGATATAACCTCTTGGATGCTAAAAGCACCATCAACGCATTTGAAGTATGGAGATGTCATTAGGGGTTAACACATCCAGCTATAGTTTTATTCTAGTTTCCTTTTAAATTATTAACATATCGTTGCAACCTTTCTGCTCTCCTTTTTGAGAAATGAAATGCTTCCTGGGTTAAAAATTAACTCTTCAGACATTCAGCTACAGTCAAATTACCTATTAGAAATGTAGAACAAAACCATAAAGTAATGTCCTGAGACAGGTGTAAGCAAACTATGCCTCTCCAGCTGTGGTCACCAGGTGGCACTGTTCATATCACTTACTATGAAGAGTTATAGTCTGTGACTTCAGTTCTCGGATAGAGTTCATTGTTGGAAAATGAATTCCTTTTTGGACCACCAGTTAGCTTGATTACCTTTTGGGAAAACACACACACATACGCACACACACACACACACACACACACACCAGATGGGCACACACATCAGACAGACACACACACACATAAACCAGACAGACACACATCTCTCTCTCTCTCACTCACACAAACACACAGGTGCAAAAATTGCCATCCCCCCCACCACCACCACATTGCCTTCAACCTTCACAATTCCCTCCACATTGCCCCCAATCTCCACGTTGCACCTATTGACACCGCCACCACCCATCTCCTACCTCCCTGGTGGTCCAGCAGTGTGGCAGGAGAGGTCTGTGCCGCCTTCAGCACAGACCTCTATATATAATAATAACTAGCATTTATATAGCTCCTTTTTCCCAGTGGGACTCAAAGCGCACGCTCTTGAAATTAACCAAATTGGCAGCTGAAATAATAGATGGCATAATTACCCAATCAATGGTACTCATTTATCGACCTTGAAAGAATGAAGGGCTGAGCTGACCCTGCTGGGATTTGAACAGGCTCCATAGTCAGGGAATTTACCACTGAGCTATCTCACTGGCCTATTTACACTGCCCCCCACCCCAGTCCTTTCTTTAGCTGGAGCTCCCGCGCTGTCCTTTCTTTAGTAATGCAGAGCGCTGGGAGATGATGTCATCTCCCAGCGCTGTGCACTTCTACTGTTGTGCAGAAGAGGGAGCGCTCATTTGCTAGAGGACTGTGTGGAAGAGAGAACAGACCTCTGCTACTTGCTGTGGGCTGCTTGAGCCAGGCAGTGGGGTCACAGGGGGAGGTCAGGCCACTGGAGTGGCAGGCCCAGTTGCAGGTGCGACCCCTGTGTGCTGTGATCAACGCAGGCGTAATAGTAGAATGTTTGACGTTGTCACTTAAAGCAGAACTTTCATCCGCTTTAAAGTCGCCCTTCTATAATTAAGCAGGTAGCGACTCGTTTCTGAATATATATATTTTCCCTTCCAAAACTAGCCCGATCTGAAGAAATCCATCATTGACGGAGACCGGAACCCAGGCTACAGCGCAGACATCTTGTCTGCACGCCTGCTCTGTCAGTCCCGGTTTCCATTGTGTAGACTGCAGTGCGCCACATGGTTACCAAAAGGGACTGACGGCGTAGGCATGCAGACTGCGCTAACCCGGCCGTCCTTCAGTGATGGATTTCTTCAGATTGGGCTACTTTAGAAAGGTAATATATATATATATATATATATATATATATATATATATATATATTATAAATCTAGTCTCTACCTACTTAATTATAGCAGGGCAACTTTATAGCAGATGAAAGTTCCACTTTAAGAGCAATGCATTGTGGGTTCTAGAAACTGAGTTAATACCCCTTATACACGCTAAAAATGTGGGCATGCTTAGACAATGTCATAAGTGTGCATGTTTGGATTTATATTACAGGTGCCTCTAAGCAATCCCGCCCTAGGCAATCATAGCTCCGTGCATGGCCCCACCCCACAAAATGCACAGGGTCATCTTTTGTTACCTGACAAAGAAAATACCCTTATCTTGTAATGTTCAAGTACAAAAAGAAAATGATAAAGACAAGCCTTTACCTTTAATCATTCCCCGTCTTTGAGCATTGAACTTTTTATTCATTTTTGAACGTCTTTTGGTGATTGTTATACGCAGTACTAGATATGCTGTATTAGACTGCTGTCAGGGTCTTTTTATTAGACCCTTTGTGAAGAATGTTACCTTTACATTTTCTATTTAAAGGGATAGTAATACTTCGTTTTATCTTTATTTTATTTTGTAGGCATTAAAAAAACATGAAGAACGATATAAGTCTTATCTCTCAAACCTTCATGGTTTGAGAGATATTCAAAAGCAAAGTTCCCCTCACTGACCAAAACGGTCAAGTCTGCCATCTAGATGTCAGATTTGGATTCCGGTCCGTGGACCGGCCGTGGCTCTACAGCAGAGCCGAGATCGCAAGATATAAGAAGAACTACTTCATTCGAATAGTCTACAGAGTGTGCCTGGTTTGCAAGCGCACTTTTTAGACCCTTCCAATGAAATAGTTATTTTTATATCTTGCAATCTCAACTCTGCTGAAGAGCCACCTGTTGATCTGCGGACCAAATTCAAAATCTGACAGCTAGATGGCAGACTTGATAGTTTTGGTCAGTGAGGGGAAACTTTGCTTGTGAATATCTCTCAAACCGTAAAGGGTTGAGAGATAAGACTTATATCATTCTTCATGTTCTTTTAATGTCTACAAAATAAAATAAAGATAAAACGAAGTATTACTGTCCCTTTAAGTTTACTTTTTGTACACTTGCACATGACTGTTGTGTAATGTACATCTTGCTGACTCCTGCGCGAGTCTGAATGTTTTTTGTATTGACTGTCGATCTTTAATAAAAATAATTTCCAGCAAAAAGAAAAGAAAAAGAAAAGCCTTTATCCTCTTGTATTCTATAGCAGTCTCCAACACATTATGAAGAAATGCGTTGGAGACCTATCTAGCATTCAGTGGGTTAAATAATGGTGATTAAATGGCCCAGCTTTATGGTTCAGGACCACTGAGATTGCACTGGCCACACCCACAATTCAGAATGTGGGAGGGGACAGCCCCGCTAAGGCTCCTCTCCTCATAATGTGGCACTCTAGGAAGCTACCTACTCTGCTTAATGGCAAATACAGTCCTGTTGTTGCGGACAAATTAAAAAAAAGACGAATCATGCCAAAAGAGTTCATGACTACAAGAAGGTACAGAGGTTGCAGTTGTACCAAGGCACATGTTTTGAAGGTGTCTGCTTCTGTCCCTTGGCACAATTTTCGGAGCCTGAAAAATGTTTGCTCCGGTGCCCTCCAATAACTAGTTACTCCACAGCTTGCCCTTTACATCATTTTTAAATAATCTGCCCAAAAGGATTCAATTAAATGTGCATGTTAGAAACAGTAAAAGAAAATCCTGATTTTAAAGTTCCTCTATATTTATCAGATTTCAATAAATGTCTAAATAATGTGCATTTGGGTTTTTTCCTCTAAGACACAAGTCCGGTTCCTTTTACCTTTGCAATGCCTCGCATACCCCTCTTGCAAGCAAACAGTTGATGCAGGAGTTGACAGTGTCTAACCTTGGTAACAATGCCGGCATTCTTCCCTTTCAAACCCGTGTTAGACAAATTTAATTTATCTTAAAACGGAACTATCACCTAAAACCAAAGTTTTACCATGCGTTTTAATGTTTAACCCAACATCAGTGCTGTGTGTGTGTGTTCTTCAAGTCGCCTGGTATTGGAGATATTTGCCCTGTAAAATCAGGCACTTCCGCGTTCCGCGGGACTCCATGACATCTCAGGACATCCCAGCTGCACCAGGGAGCTCGTTCACGCTGTCCTTCGAAGCTGGATTTCTGTGATGTAGCATTACAGCAAACTCTATGTACAATGCTACTGAGACGTCATGGGTCTGGGAATCATCAGGCAGCTCTTCAGCAGAGCCGCAATAGCACAATTTAAAAAGAAATACTTCTTTGGAACGGTCTACAAAGTGTGCCTGGTTTGCAAGCACACTTTTTAGACCGTTCCAAAGAAGTAATATATTTTTAAATCATGCTATTGTGTCTCTGCTGAAGAGCCTCCTTGTGCCAGCCGACACGGATCTCCTTCTGTCAGTTTACAGCTGACATCAGGAGAAGGGGGAGGGACAGGGGAACTTTAGCGGAGGATAACTCTCAAACCATAAAGGTTTGAGAGAGAGGACTTTTTCCAAATACTTTATGTTTGTAAAATCTAACATATAGAATCAACTTTATTTTGGGCATTACTAACCCTTTAACCCATTAACAACAGCAGGGTTCAGGGGTGGTGGACCAGAGGACCAAGGTGTTTTTGTGTGTATGTGTGCTTGGAGACACTGTACATGTGAGTGGTCATACATACCGGCCTTTCACGGAGAAACCAAAATCATGGAGCAGTCAGTTTTAGGCTCACTCTGTGATCAAAAAACAGCATGACGTGCAAGGACGTCACTGGTCCTTAAACCCTTAATGACCAGCCGTGCGGCCAGCACGTAAGGACCACGGAACATTTTTTCTTCTCATTAATAGAATCAGAGGTCCCCGAACGGAGTACAGCCACTTAGGTGCCTCTGAATTGCAAGACGTACATATACATCATTGGGCTTTTAAAGGGATAGTAATGTTTCGTAATAAAAGCAGCTCTAATTAATCATCATAGTATTTGGACTTTGGAGAGTGTTATTTCTATTCTGTCAGAGTTGTAGTTCAAGAGTAATTCAATGATAAAGTATCCCCCTCCTGCCCCTTTTACTGATGTAACACTGCTCAGCCAGAGCAGAAGGGAGGTGCCCAGGTAGACTGCAGAGAGGGACAATCTTCAATTAAGATAAGGGAAAAACCTGAAAAACTTGTCAAGGGGGGCAGGACTTTCATTGTTCTCATAGGAAGAAGATTGTCCCCTTCTGTTATCTGTCTGGTCTATGGACTGGATTCCACATCTGAGAAGAGATGGCTTACACTAGGTAAAAGGGGCGGGAGGGGAAACATTGCTTGTGAATATCTCTCAGACCATAAAGGTTTGAGAGATAAGACTTATATCGTTCTTCATGTTTTTTGAATGCCTACAAAATAAAATAAAGATAATGTATGTATGTATGTATCTTTATTTATATGGCGCCACACAGTGTACGCAGCGCCTTACAATAGACATATGGTACAATAAATAAGAGGGGATGAAATAAGTGCGACATTCATAGAAACAATGGGAGAGAGGTCCCTGCCCCAAGGAGCTTACAGTCTAAAATGAAGATTACAGATAAAATGAAGTATTACTATCTCTTCAAAGTGGAACTTTCACTCTGTATAACGTCGCACACCAATAATTAAACATATGGCGACTAGCTTCATAATACCTCTGTTACCTCTCAGAAGTGCCAGATTCTAAAGTTATCCTTAATCTTCTGAGACTGATGGCCAGGTTAGTGCCGTCTGCCCTCCTGCACCATCAGTCCCTCCCGGTGCCTTATGGCATACTGCAATGCTTCTTAGAGATGACTGGGATGCCTGGCTTCCAGTCTCTGAAGAGTAAGGATAACTTTAGAATCTGGCACTTCTGAGAGGTAATAGATGTATTATGAAGCTAGTCGCCATATGTTTAAAGGGATAGTAATGTTTCAAAATAAAAGAAGCTCCAATTAATCTTCATAGTATTTTGGACCATTGAGAGTGTTATTTCAATACTGTCAGAGTTGTAGTACAAGAGTAATTGAATGATAAAGTATCCTCCTCCCATCCTTTACTGATGTAACACTGCTCACCTCAGAGCAGCAAGACTGTCCGGAAGGATCACAGAGAGGGACAATCCTCAGGGAGCATAAGGACAAACCTGAAAAACCTGTCAAAGGGTCCAGGGTTTTCCTTATGATCACAGTAAGAAGATTGTCCCTTGCTGTGATCTGTCCGGTCATGTGTCCAGATTCCACATCTGAGGGGAGGCGGCTTACACTAGGTAAAAGGGGCGGGAGGGGGATACTTTATCATTCAATTACTCCTGAACTACAACTCTCACAGTATTGAAATAATACTCTCCAAGGTCCAAATAATATGAAGATTAATAGGAGCTGCTTTTATTGTGAAACATTACTATCCCTTTTAATTATTGGAGGGCAACTTTATACAATGTGAAAGTTCTGCTTTGATGCACGTTTCCCCCCTGACATATATATGTCCTTCGCCCTTAAGGTGTTAGTGCAGGGACCGTTGTGATGGTCCTGGCATGTCATTGGTCATTATGGGGTTAAGAGAGGGTTGAAAACCACTGTTCTTTACTAACAATGGGAGCCTAAGACCCTTCTGCTGTTCAGGGCTACAATTCCCATCATAATGGGAGATTTAGTCCTGAACAGCTGGAGGGCCTCAGGTTGCCCACATATGCTTTATACCAGGCCATGTGTTTAGGGTTTCCCTGCTGGTGCACAGGTTGGTTAATTACTGGCTCAGTCATTTAATTAACTCCCTTGTACACATGCAGGGAAATAGCTTATATAAGTGTTAGGTGACTCTGAGGGGAGAGGGTTGGAAATCACTGCCCTTAGTCTGCATTGTTTAAAGGGATAGTAACACTTCGTTTTAACTTTATTTTATTTTGTAGGCATTAAAAAAACATGAAGAATGATATAAGTCTTATCTCTCAAACCTTTATGGTTTATGAGATATTCACAAGCAAAGTTCCCCTCCTGCCCCTTTTACCTAGTGTAAGCCATCTCTTCTCAGATGTGAGTCTGGTTGTATGACAGGACAGATAACAGAAGGGGACAATTTTCTTTGTATTAAAACAATGAAAGCCCTTCCCCCCTTGACAAGTTTTTCAGGTTTTTTCCTTATCTTAATTGAAGATTGTCCCTCTCTGCAGTCTACCTGGGCACCTCCCTTCTGATCTGGTTGAACAGGGGGGGATACTTTGTTTGTGAATATCTCTTAAACCATAAAGGTTTCAGAGATAAGACTTATATCATTCTTCATGTTTTTTTAATGCCTACAAAATAAAATAAAGTTAAAATGAAGTATTACTATCCCTTTAACTATACAGATGACATTTTGTTTTGAAGAGGGTTTTTTTATTTAGATACCGTGGATTTTTTTTTATTATCATCTATTGTAATCTATCTCAGCACACACTGTTTATTTGGATAACTGAATTGTTGCTTTGCTTTTTTCAGTTGTCCAATAACAAACAGGCCTATGGGGGAATCAGCCAATCAAACAATTTCATTCGATCTTTTCTTGCTGAGTAAAACAAAGGTACTACCCCTGCTGATAGTTGTTATATTCAAACAATATGTCCGTTCAAACTGTTAGGAAGTGATGAAGCTGCTACTATCACATTCTATCGGAGAACTGCAGACTGATTCACCTCTCCAACAGAATAATTGTCAGAAAGTGATGAAGCTGTTGCTTTTACAGTCTATGGAGAACTGCAGTCTGTAACTCCCCTCTCCAATGGAATTCAATATAATAACTGTCAGGAA